>WBMW01006239.1:1376032-1468194 GCA_013396635.1 Penelope pileata | reverse complement strand
TTTTTTTTTTTTTCTGGCTAAGACTATTCAACATAGTGAACTCAGTTTTGGAAATTGTTTCAGTAAACTAAAAATTATATTTCTGGTGAATTAGTGATTTGTCTAAGGAATTTTAGACAGTCTCAATTAAGTTATTTTCAGATCCATTTGACTTTCTTTTCTCCACTTTAGTCCTTTGGTTAAAAAAACTCAATATTCATCCCAAGATAAGTCAATGACTCTGTTTTCTGCTCATTGTTGAAGAAGAAATTCCAAATCAGTGCTCAGTTTCAGAAAGGTAAAAGGTTCATTTGTTTTAGCGGTTTCTGTGACCAGTCTGTTCAGCAGCATTCCTCTGTTTTCACAACCACCGCACTGCTGAGTACCATTTTGCATTCAGATTACCAGGATAAAATGGAAAGTGTGAAATTCTCTATTTTTTTCCATGTTCTGCTAGTGAAAAATGTTCTGGAAGTGCTTTGGATTGCCTGGAAAATAATGACAAGGTCCCAGTGTCTCCAGCATTCTCTCAGAACAATACTAAAATAATGATTTCTTTCTAGGAAGCAGTAAAATATACTGATGGTTAATGATTTTTAAAAGAAGGAATCCCAGAACGTATAAAAAGCAAGCATCTGGGGCAGGTTTGCTGTTCTGTTGAGCTATATGAGCAGTCACTGCCCATTGCCAGAGCTGCCATGCAGGTGTCACATGGACGTCCTTCCCTTCCCACGCCAGGGTCTGGGGGAGCTCCTGCTCCTGCAGAGGTGCAAGCCCTGCAAGCACAGCGTGTCCGTAAGGCCGGCTGGGAAGGTTGGTTAGCTGAAATGAGCTTGGAACAGGCACAGGGATACTCATCTGTTCTCCTCCGGAGTTCTACATGATGAAAATGGCTGTTTTCCTTAAAAGTTTAGTCACCCCTCCGATTTGTGAGGTGACAGTAAGTAGAAGATATCAAATCCATATCCTTCACTTTTGTCCCGTCTCTCACGTGGAGTCTTACTCATGTCACGTGGGATCAATAATTGCTTCACGTGAGCTCAGCTGGAATTTTTTAATGGACTTCATCGCTCTCCTTGCAGTTAGAATGCTCTCAGCTGTGACAGAATCATGCAAATCTGTGCAACTGCTTTGTCAGCAGCTGTTCATTCACAGTCATGAAATGTCTTAGCCATTTCTAGATTTGTCATCTTTTACATCCCTGTGGGCACTGAGTATATCAAATTTTTGAGAAAACCAGTGTTAGGAATGTAGCTAAAAGGAACATTCCTTCATCGGTTAGCTTTAGCACTAATAAAAGGAAATACTCAGAAGAATAACCAAGATAAAATGACCTGAAATTGTATTTACTGATCTCTTAATATATATTCCTTTGGGTGTAAATATATATTTGCAAATGAAAGTGTCAGTTAGGCCTCTGTGCACAAATGCACCGTCTGGGAATTGAAATAAATAAAAGAAGAAATATGAAAACAAATAAAAAAATGTCCTATAATGTGGTATTTACAGAACACTGTTCTTAGCTCACTGTCGGTCTCAGTAACCAGCTCTCCATCAGATCTTGAGCAAGCATCAAGGGTGAATTAGTGTGTAGAAGACCAAAATACTGACTTCAGCAAGACGATGAAAGGAATATATCTGAAAACTAGTGCTATGTTTTCTTGGAAGGAAAAATACTAGATACTACTGTTGAAATACACTGCAAACTGAAACCCAGATCTTACTTCTACATAATATGAGCGTACAAGATTGAGATCTACCCTTAAATTTTGTGCCTAGAGGTTTTAATTATTATTTTATCACAATTTGAAAATGCAAGTCTTTATTTAGAGACTTAACACATAAAAAAATGAAATGCCCATCAGGTACCATGATGCATATTTGAAAGCAAATTAGGCCCTAGCTTTGAGTATCAAATTCTTACCTTTTATGAATGCTCATATGCTAAGTTTTGCACGTAGTTCTTTTTCTCTGGGGTCATTTAGCAGTTTTCCACAAATGCTTTCAGACACATTGTGAACTGTTCCTAATGACTAGAGAGAGACGTGTTGAGAAGAGCTGTGCTCTGCCCAATCACGTCTGTATTCCCAAAGCTTCACTGAGCATCCTCACAGGCTAACTGTTGCTTTGGTGCACAAAGTACTTCTGTCTAGCAAACAAGGATTCCCAGTGACATGAAACTGGGGGAGCAAAATGGTTGCCAGGATCCTTCTAAGGATGTGATTAAGAACCAATATAAGAACAGTATTTTTACTGAAGCAAGCTGCTGCTTCTCAGTGCTAATTTATCTTGAGTTACTATTTAACACAGAGAAATCACGCCTTGAATTGCAGAGCTCTGGCAGAGATTCGGGATCTACGAGGGAATATGGAAGCCTGATTCATGATTAGCATCGTGAGTTGCCTCTAGTTTAAAAGTTGGCATAAGCTAAACAGATAGGAATAATATTCATGTCTCCTAGTTAAGCAGGTATATTTAACTATGAGACTTATGCTGCGTGTAGAAAGGAATGGTGGTGTAGAGAGAGCTGAACAGAGCCTGAGTACTGTTGTGTACTGTGTGTTAAATGTTAAATATTTCATATTTCATATTTAAGCCATCTGTCATTTTCTCTAATTATCTATTAATTGGTGCTTACAAGCTCTTATGGTGCATGGTCAGGGGAACATGTCCAAAATAAATATAATGAGATAAGAACATGAAGTACACAGAAAACAATGCTGAGTTCAAAAATGTGGAGTAGTAGCTCAATTCACGATCAATGGTCGTACTAAATTTAGCTCTCGTTGGTTTCAGTTTAGGAAGCATGAAAACGCAGGCCTAAATCTGTATCTCTGAAATTATTCTGTCTTTGTTAATTGCAGTGAGTTCAGTGCAATATTTAAATATGCATTTGTATCTTTGTGTGGGTAATGTTCTCCTGAATGGGGCTGTTAATCAGAATACACAGTAATTGGCTTTGTGGTAACAGAATCCATAATCCTGATCCATATTTTATTGTAGGTTATGCTTACTTAAAGACAGTCCTAGGGTGAGAGATCTCTGTGTGTGTGGGGTTTTGCCTATAGTCAGTGAACTGTGAATCTTCCGGGCTGTGAGGAGAGTTCAACTCCTCTTTTGTCTGTGAGGGTGGTTTGGCTGCTGAGACATGCAAATGACTAACCAGATCTGCTTGTACATTGAGTGTGCTGATTACAATGTTTGTCAACAAGGGGTTATATCTGTACTCATAGCCATTGTCACACTGTGAAGACCAGTCCATTTTGCCAAACTAGTTTTTGCTGTGGCACAGACGATTTGAATTAGTGATGCATGGGTAGGTGCTAGTTTCAAAAAGAATATTCTTACTGAGCATGAAACCTAGGGTCTACTGCCACTAATTGCAGGCTGTCAGGGACTTCACTGGGTGTTGGGAAACAGCCCTGCACACAAAAAGACCATGTTTAGGGCAGCCTGGCTTTTTGCTGCCTTCATATTTTCTTGTTCTGATAAATAAAGGTGAGTGAATTGATCATCTGTGGTTCCTTCTACTGTACTCAGAAAGGGGGCCCGTGAGGCTGTACCTATGCTAGCAATTTTGTTTGAAAAGTCAGGCAGTTTTGAAGAAACTTCCTCCTCCTCACTGCCCCATGGTCCCCTCTTGTTTGGCTCTCAGATGTAGTTTTGGTATGCAAGAACAAAGCATCCTACACAAGAAATGAAACTGGAAGATGTAGTCCAGTGGTTGAGGGGACATTAGGGCCTGAGCTCGTGAGCCTGTACATCCACAAGGTCATACCTGATATTCATGTTTCCATGAATTGCTCATTAACCATCAACAGGACAGTAGGTCACAAGACATAGTGTCCGGGGGCCCAGCAGGATACCAGTTACGCCTTCTTGTGGGGGCTGAGGGCAAAAGGGCCATGCTAATCAGAGCCCAACTCCATCTGCATCACATGAGCTGACCAGGGCAGAAACAAGTGATACTACCTTGCCCAAACTGAGTCCTTGAAGACCTAGGGGCTGTGCCACAATGGCCACAAACTATAGGGGGTTGCTCTGTGCTCTTTCAGACACTCAAGGATGGACAGACTTGCTTTTCTCACCTCCACAGGTTCCTCTGTGGAAGAAGAGGGTCAGAGGAGCTGCAATTCTTCTTACTTCAGCACATTATCTCTACCCTGATGCAGGCAGTTAAGAAGGCATGCACCAGGAGGCCATGTTGGCGTTTCACAGCTGTGGATGCACTACAGAGGAAAGAGAAGAGAGTGGGAGGACTTGGAAACTGAGATGAAAGGTACCCAAACACAGCTGATGGCAGTCCTCAGCCTACCTCAGTCCAGACTGGCAGAGCCTCAAAACATCAGGATCTTCAGAGGTGGCAGCAATGGCAAATTTATGTGGATGTCCCTTTGGACTTAGTGTTGGGCAGCAGTTGAGCGGTATCAGAGGAGAAGGAAGCTTGGCCCAGTGCTGAGGAGAACCTCAGCAAGCTTTGGTGGTGGCTTTGTGGGCCCACAACAAGCTTTTATCTAAACTCACAGGTCACTGTGGTGGAAAAGCAGAGGTCATATGGCTTTGGGGATGCTGTTGTTTGCTGCAGACCTTCAGCTGTTGTGCCTGCTCCTTTAGTTAAGCCATAGTGGTCAGATTGTTTTAATGTTAGCATGCAGCACATCGTGTTGTTTGTACTGTTTGGCTACATTACTTCCAACATACTTTTCACCTGGACTTCTTCTTCCCTCGTTCTCTTTTGTTTCACCTGAATATAGGGACTGTAGCCTTCCTCACTTCCCTGAGTATATTAAACTCATGATCACTTGAGCCAAACTTGCCATCAGCTATTACATCCCTGACTAGTTCTTCCTTACTTATAATTGGCAGAGCTAACAGCGTGCCTTCCCTATTTGGCCCATCCATCACTCAGCCCAAAAAAATTGTCCTCAGTTCTCTCCATTAATCTCATGAAGAGCTTGCACGTCACCACGTTGCCTTTATAGCAGCTGTCGAGATGGTTAAATTCCTTCTTGAAGGCCTGTGAACATGAGTCTCCTTCCATTTACGCAACAGAAGCTCATCCACTTCATCTTCTTGATCCAAAAGTCTGTAGCAGATGTCTACCACTTCTTCTTGGCCTCCTGTCTGATTCTGACACACAAGCTGTTTCACAGCAAAGCCACCTGCATTTGAGAAATTCCTGTGTAGAGCATGACCTGCACTTTGTCTTCTCCACCTGTCTTTCCTGAGGAGCCTCCATCTCTCCATTGCAGCATTCCAGGTATGCCAGCAATCTCAGCAAACGTCTTGAAGGCCTTTAATCTCCATGAGATCATACCTCTGCAACTGTACAAAGATTTCCAATTCCTCCTGCTTCCCATCTTCCGTGTGTAAACGCTTAAGAAAGGCTCCTAGTGACCTTGTTTTCACATGGGAGCGAGAGCCTCTTGTCTCATTAGTGCATCTCACCTTGCCTTTTCCAAGCCTTAGGAAGTCATCACGACTTGGATGAGAGCCCAAGCACTAGATGAGTCCCAGCTTTCTCCCTGCAGTGTTTTGGAATGAAGCCCCAGGCAAGCATCAGACAGCACGTGAGTGAGAAGTGTCCTGCTTTCAGCTGAGACAGTGTTAATAGTACAGAGATGTTTTGGTTGTTGCTGGGTGATGAGAGCACACCTGGGGCTGGGCTGGGCCACTCAGTGGGGAAGAGCTGCTGCCATGATGGCGTGGCAGCAGGGGCTGGAGTGGAGTGAGGACTGCTGGCTGAGATTAGGCAAAGGGTTATCCTATACCATGTGACACCATGCGGAAGGCAGTAAAGCTGTTGGGAAGTTGGCCATGGGGTAGCCACTGCTTGGGGAGTCGCTGAGCATTGGTTGTTGGGTGGTGAGACATATTGAATTGGTAGTGGGGTGCCAGTTGGTGGGCAGTTGTGTTGGGTGTCAGTCAACAGGTAGCAAGTAATTGCATTGCATAGATAGATAGATGTTGTTACCATTGCTTTTTTGTTTCCATTTTCCCTTTCTGTCCTGGTAAATAGTTTTTATCTCAACTCATGAGTACTGTTTTGCTTCCAATTCTCTCCCTCATCCCACTGAGGGGAAAGTGGGAAAGGCTGTGTGCTGCTGACCTGCCTGCTGGGTTAAACCACACCAGGGAGTCTTTGGCCACTACAGCCTGCCACTTCCTTTGGTTTGCAGAGCTAGCCTAGACACCTCTCCTGAGAAAACCTGTTCTTCTTTGTGTGGTATCGAGGCTCTGCACCTCTTCTCACAGTGAACATCTGCAGGTGAGGAGGGAGCATTCCTGCTGCCAGAGGTCACAAGCTTTCAGGTCCAATCGTGTTAGAGGTCTCCATTCTTGGCCTCTGGTCATACCTCCTTCTGTGCGACATGGACCTGTGTCTGTGGTCCCTGAAAAACCTGTTAATCTTCTGTGCATCCTTGCTAGTGTTAATGCAGGCTGCCCACCAGCCTCAGCTCCTTCCTGTAGCAGTTTAGCAGCTCAGGCAGAGCACAGCTCCACTGCTGAGGCACTATCCCTCAGCCTCAGGCCCAAGGGGACCTTGGGTTCTCCCTGTACCTTGAGGTGTGGATGGCTGCACCTGCTTTGAGTATTGATATCCTGATCTAAGTGTCATTTCTGTCATTTCCATTTCTGTAAACAGTGCACATTTCATAGCTTCTTACTATACTCTGTCAGTAATACATGCATAACTGATTGAAAAAGGAATTCTGGAGGGTGATATGTCTTATTATTCTTTGGATTTGTTTACAGTAAATACCTCTCTCATTCCTAGAGTTATTGCTGTCATATTTAGTACTAAAATTGCAAACTAAATGGTAGAGCAATGTATTTTTACAACATTCAAAAATAACACAGTACCAGACTTACAAGATATTGATCTAAGTATTCTGTGCTGAAGTTTATCCCTGTGATTCTGTTCTTAAAATGTGCGCTAGGACTGAATTCAGGTTGTGATTCTCCCAGGGAGAGGATGGAGGTTGTACTAGTGTATGGTGAAAGTCTTGTAGCTGAGGGGTCAGTTGGACTTACATAGATAAAGATGTATCTTCTTGCTGTGCTAGAGATTGCAAGTATGAACCGAGACAAATCATTGTAAAATACCATTGACTCTACTGGGCTAAGTTCTGAGAGCTATTTCTGGGAAAAGGGTTTAGGCATTTTAAGCATGAGCAGCCAGCTACATTCCTCCTATTTCACCTATTCCTACATACTCAGAGGGCTCTCAGCCCTTCATTTTCCCTTGAAACCTCATCTTAACCTGCTGAGACATTCTCTTCCTTTTTGCAAGGGTGTTTAGATGCAGGGAGAAAAGCGTTAAGAGGCGGGATGTTTTCGAAACAGGAACCTGAGTGCTGAATGCTGAGGCACAGATCAATAGCTGTTGAAAACTCAGCTTACTGTCATACTTTGCTAATATTATCCCTCTCTACAGGTTCTCACAAAGTTCACAAAAGTGTAAAAAGGAGGATAGTGCACTAAACAAATCTAATTTTAGTTCTTTCACCTCATTCCCCTGTCTGTTGCAGTGCTTGTCTAGGGAGTAGGGTAAGTGATATTATCCTGGACTACTTTGGAAAACAACCTCAGAGAAAAGGATTGAAAGTCTGGCACAAGGAAATGTTTGTAATGCTGTTAGTGATTCCTTCTTGTGAGTTTGTTCTCTGGAGCAGGTGACTCACACTTTCTGTTGGTTGTAATTCTGGGGCAAGACATGAATTCTAATTTCTGAGCTAACCTGAATTCATGACTGGGAGAAGGCTCTGCCTGGCAAGGCAGCACACACACTCATCCAGTCCCTGTAACTACGTTCACCCAGGCTTTGTGCCCCACGAAGCCCATGAGGGAGGGCTTTCTCTGTCCGTAACCTTTCTGCCTTTCTCTGAGGCTTCAAAGGGATGTATTCCTTCCGTGATAAATGCAACAGAGGTGCATAAGCTGACTAACTTTATTTTGGGAGTTCATCTCAGTATGGAAACCTTTGTGAAGACTGTAATTTCTTTTCAAAGTAAAATCTTCTCAAAGATCTGCCACACTTCCCTTTTCTATGTATATGTTGATTACAAATTAGAGGAAGTTCAGTAAAATCCTGTAAGGAACTTAGTCAATTTTGTAGCTTGAAGCAATACACATCAAGATGTCTAATAACAATGCATTTCATTTAATACAGTGTATGCTCTGCATCCTTCAGGCCTGCTGAGGCAGCATAGCTGCTGAGGCATTGTGGATAACATTTTTTGTTTCAAGCAGTGATGAAATGATTCTACTGTGTATAATACTAAACAATGTGAGCAAACATAACTGAATATTGCTATTTAATAAGTTGCGTAGTTACAGGCATCTGATGGGATGTAAGCTGTGGTTGTCCTGTATATGATTTGGCACCCTCTAAGATAGTGTTCTGCACCAGTTTGTACCGCAATTATCATGGGAAGGCTGTGGTCCTAATTTTGAGGCCCCGTATCATTACAGTAATGGAAATTAATAGCCCAGTAGCACTTACATCCTGATCCTGTTCACATCACTTCCCTCCTTGAAGCAGAAGCAGTCATGAGCTTAATGTTTTTGCCATTTGGATGGATAGCGAACTGGTAAATTAATAGAATGAAAACTATTTCCAGAAATAAAACAATTCATTTAATTTATGCTCTACGATTATTCTTCAGGTCTATGAGTACACTGGGCTGGTGAAATCAGAAAGTGAAGCTGGAGCATGAAGCCTGTCTTTGGGGATGAGGCTGACTCTTTGTTTCATTTTCCTTTATTTTCAAATATTCAGAGGTTCTCTAAGGATTATTGGTTCATATTGTGTGTTCATCTGAGTGTAAAATAAAAACATTAGGGGAGCGAAGTAACCCTTAGAGGCAGATAAATATTTGAACCGCCTTCCCTTCCCTGATCTACCTTATTTCACTGCCCAGCTCTTCTCCAGGGAGGAGCCGTGCAGCTGCCCCAGGAAAGCCCCTGAGCAAGGCTGAGTGGGGTGGGCAGATGGCACGGACTTGATGTTATGGGCAAGTCCAGAATTCAGAGAATTTGGTGATTAATAGCCAACAGCTCATGGAGCACGCAGGTGTGTGTGATTGTGCACCAAATAACATCAGGTTTTCTGGAAATGCTTAGGTCTTTCTTCTCCACTTTTCATGGAATTGCTAGTACATATCAGCCTCACATGACTAGTCCAACAACAGATTAATTATTCTGCACCAAAAGAAGACCGAAAGACTACATTGGTATTCATAGGGGTATTCTTGACATGAATTTGCAAAAGCTTGTACTTCTTTGTGACCCGGTGTTTCTTATGTTTTTCCATTTTTATATTTTGCTTATGAATTTGACCATTGAAATTGGCACCAAAAAGCTAGCAGCAGATTAGTGTATTTGAATGGCTTTATGCAATGAAGATTTATTTACCAATTTTTGAATTCATTTTTGAGTGCTTCCAACCAATTGGAGAGGGCCCCTTATCAGTAATGATTTAATTAGAGTACTAGATAGAGAATGAAAGTACTTCTGTATTGAAAATCTTATGAAAAGAGAAATGAAAACGTTTATTTTAAATTAAGTTCATCAGTAGCAATTAAAAATGGCCGCATGATATTGACAAAGATTTAAACTAAACAGTGTTATTAACTGTAGCTCAGAAGTGGTTACTTGCATTTATTAAGTATAGTAAATTAAAAACAAAGACCACTTGCTGCATCTTTTGGTCAATTCTTTCACAAAGTTACAAAAAAGAACGTCCAAGTTGTGATAAACACCTGCTTCGGGTGGAGGGTACTGTTTCACTTGTGCAGCCACTTGTGTTGTCTCCTTCAGGGAAGAATGAATTAGTTTTTCTGAATTGATTTTTGTCTGGGAACTGCATGAGGAATTGTTCGGATGAGTCAGAAAACAGTTCAAATGCTGTAGCATTAGTAAGGAGAAAATTAATTTCTGAATAGAGTCCATGTTTAACCACTCAAATGAACTTTTAAAAATATGTATAGGAGCTGAGCTGTGCAGAATATTTTTTTCTACTGTGCAGGACATTAGACTTTTGAAAGTATTCCAATTCTTTTGTAACCAAGAAAAACTCACCTTTCTGAAAACTTTCTGTAAAAAGGGAACATAGTCTGTGTATTGTGTTAGAAAAATCATCAAAGAACACCTCTATACAGTTTCTGGCTCGTTCTGAATTGATGTAATCATACTCTGGAGCTTTCTATTTTTCTCTCTTAGCAGCTCAGTGCTTTTTCAGTTAAGATAGGCAGGTTAAATTTAGAAGCAAGAGGAAAAAAAAGAACAAAACAAAAACACACAACAAAAAAGTCCCCCACAACTCTAACTTTTGCAATGTTGACAAATGTTCATGTTCATAATATTAAACAGATAGAAATGTGCTTGCAGACTTGAGGCCTTAAAAAATTGCTCTTGGCTAAACTCTATTCAGGCTTTACAGATTTCTCTGAACTCCTGCTGAGATCTGCTTCAGTTCTGGGCAAAGACATTAGAATTTGTTCCTTGTCATATAATCTTCTTCATCAGAGTACAAGATGATATTAAGAAAAAGTACAGGCAAGTAATCAGAATGCAAAAGCTAGAATAGGACTTTGTTATAGCATTTGTTCTCTTAAAAAGAGAAGCTAAGCATATTCGCACAGAACTGATATGACTGGAAGTTCTGCTTTCCATGCTCGCAGTTCTGGCACGGGTTAAGTCCATGGTTTTGGGGACTGATAGTGAGAATGAATGAAGCTCATGTTTTCATTTTTAACAAGAAATTCATTTTGTAGTATTTTCATAAGAATGCTTTTTGTGAGTTGTTTTTGTTTAGTCAAACTGTAAGTAAAACACACTGACTTTCATGTCTGATTTTTCATTTTCCTGGCGATAGAACCAAGACCTGAGGCCTGCTGTTCCTGATCTCTGCTGATGTGAGCTGAAGGCAACCTGGTCCTGCAGCACTGCTAGCAGAGACTGCAGGCTTCACACCACTGTTCAGCCCATTGTGCAGAAGTATGACTTCTTTATTACAGTCTGTTCAACCAGCAAGTGTTGCTATTAAATATCACAACATATGTTCTCTTGTTTACTTCAGATAAATTTGCCCAGAGCTTAACTGAACCAATGGCTCCTAGGAGAACACTTGACTGATTCCTGAAAAGCAGTGGCTAGCTCCTGAACGGGTGTTCCTTTTCTCTGCAGTAGAGCTGTCACTTCACAGTGTTTGCCGTTCACTCATTGAAACTTCGTGACATAAAGTACATTTCTGAATGGTAGAACTTGGCCTTCAAGAGAAAAATAAGGACTAAGAAAGATGAAAGAAGGTTAGGAAGGGCTTACTGATTCCTGGTATGGTGGTTCAGCTTAGTACACACTTAGCAAGCAGGAAAATAATTGCTTTATCTTATTTGGCTCCTGTAATTCTCCTGAGATGGAGCCAATTACAGATGAAACTGTATTGCAAGTTTATATGCTATAGGATTCTAATCTCTTGTCTCACCTAATTAAATTCTAGCAGGATAAAAGAAAAGCGCTGCTCCCTGGAGATACAGGAGGGTGCATATTGCTAATATCCATGTATACTATGCACCACTGACTTCAAGACAAAGCTCAAAGTAACTGGTAGAAGTTCTGATAAAGCTGTCTTCTACCTGAATATTCAAGAACCCTTTCCTGTGTCGATGATCAAATAATAGTATCATCTCTCTTGTCGTAAATGTCACCGTGGTCTGTGTTACAGCCAGAGCATGTGAGCCCTGGTGCCAGTCTCGGTGAAAGACAAACACAGGTTCTGAGTGAAGGAATTAGATAAGTCTTTGAAGTTAAGTCAACAACCTGTATAGAGCAAATATTCTACAGATGGCAGAAATTCAAATTAGCAAGGAAAGCGTTAACTGAAAGCTAGGCCTTGGGCAGTTTCGGAAGACATCTCTTGAGAGATTTACAGCGAGGATCTCCTATGGGTCTTAGTGTCCTCCTGCTTCATGCATGGCTCCCCAGGCATCTATGGGGAGAACTGGGAAAGCAGAACCAGCTTTCACTGCAGAGTACTGAGATAAGTGTTTCGGGGACAGTTTCAGGTATAGGTGCCCAGCTCGGCAGCACGATAGGAACTAGCACTGTTGCTTGACCTGGAGTCAGTCCTGAACACACCCCTGCTAGCAGGGGCTCACATTAGCTATGTCTTGTAGTGCCTTGTTCTTCAAAGCCTTGCACTGGCTGCAGCATGTTCATGCACAGATGCCTTCAGAAAACAGGCAGTTCTCCTCCTGGGATTATGAGTAACACTTGAATAAAGATGGCATTCTCACAATTGAAAGTTCTGCCACTCTTCTGGCATATTTTGCAGTGGGGACAAGCATCAGTTGGAAATATATAAACCCAGAATGTGTGGTTTCTCACATGTTTGTGTAAGTATGTGGCATGCTGCTTGTCTGTACATTTATGTATCTGTAGAGTTCTATCTGTGACTCAGATTTTATAGGTATGTAAATACAGATGTAAGCAGTGTTCCACAAAATAGTACAAATATGTGGGAAACAGCACATAGATACTACAGCTTTATTCCAATGCTATTTTTACCACAAGTTAGCAGCATAGTCTTTACTTCTGCTCTTGATCTGATCTGACAGAGTGAAAAGGGCTGTTCACAGACCATTCAGATATTCACAGGTACCTCACAAGTGTACTTGAAAGAATGTGCTGTACTCAACACCATGCACTTGCACATGTCAGCCAGGAGATGAAAGCAAACCTGAAAGCTGCCGATATCTTTGTGTAAACTATTTGCCCAGTCACCATAATGTGTTGTTCTGCTTTCTTGTATCTTCTTCATCTATAGCAAATGGAGCTTGAAAACATTATTTTCTTAAAAACAGAGCATCCAGAAAAGGCTGCCTGCTCATGCACGCTGGCTGCAGCATGAGTTTCTTGTCCACAGCATTTTGTGGAGCACAGAGAGGAACCACTTGAATCTGAAGTAAAAATAGCGGTATTAAGAGGTGATTTATGGCTCAGAATTTTTTTCTTTGATGTGTCAGTTTCCAAATTTCATGAAATATAAACAGAGAAAAAGCTTTCTCATTTTTTATGTTTCATCAAGTGAAATCTCAGTTGAAAACCAACTGCAGGCAAAACCTGTTTATTTATTCAGGTATTTTCAGCCAGTCTAACTTCATAGAATCATAGTATGGTTTAGGTTAGAAGGGACCTCAGCAATTATCTTGTTCCACCCCCCTGCCATGGGCAAGGACACCTCTCACCAGACCAGGTTGCCCAAAGCCCCATCCAGCCTGGCCTTGAATACTTCCAGGGAAGGAGCGTCCACAACTTCTCTGGGCAACCTGTTCCAGTGTCTCACCACCCTCACAGTGAAGAATTTCCTCCTTCTATCTAGTCTAAATCTACCCTCTTTCAGTTTGTAGCCATTACCCCTCATCCTATTGCTACATGCCCTTGTAAAAAGTCCCTCCCCAGCTTTCCTGTAGGCTCCCTTCAGGTACTGGAAGGCTGCTATCAGGTCCCCCCGTAGCCTTCTCTTCTCCAGGCTGAACAGCCCCAACTCTCCCAGCCTGTCCTCATAGGGGAGGTGCTCCAGCCCTCTGATCATCCTCGTGGCCCTCCTCTGGACCCGCTCCAACAGCTCCACATCTTTCTTGTGATGGGGGCCCCAGAACTGGACTCAGTACTCAAGATGAAGTCTCACGAGAGCAGAGTAGAGGGGCAGAATCACCTCCCTCAACCTGCTGGCCATGCTTCTCTTGCAGCCCAGGATGCGGTTGGCCTTCTGGGCTGCAAGCGCACACTGCTGGCTCCTGTTGAGTTTCTCATCAACACACACCCCCAAATCCTTTTCCTCAGGGCTACTCTCAAGCCATTCTCTGCCCAGCCTGTATGTGTACTTGGGATTGCCCCGACCCAGGTGCAGGACCTTGCACTTGGCTTTGTTGAACTTCATGAGGTTGGCATGGGCCCACCTCTCAAGCCTGTCCAGGTCCCTCTGGATGGCATCCCTTCCCCCTGGCACGTCAACTGCACCACACAGCTTGGCGTCATCTGCAAACTTGCTGAGGGTGCACTTGATCCCACTGTTCACTGTTATTGTTATCATTTTCACTGAATCTGTTTTGAGATGCTGCCACTTTTTCAAGAAAGGAACAGCAACAACGGAGAATTTACATGAGATATTTTTTTAAGAGTATATCTGTTATACTTTGCTTTTCAGTCCTTAAAAATCTGGATGCCAGCATGTTTCTAAAATTCAAATGCCATGTTCCAAAAGCAGAGTCACATCTGAAGCCCATGCTTCTATAAGTAGACCTCTCTGTAACAAATTGTGCCCTCAGAAGCTGCTAGCAAACCCATACAAACTGTAGCTGCCCAGATAGAGGATATCATGAGAGGAATTTGAGTGTATGAGAACCAAACATTGGTCCTGGAGTCAGTCCTGCCAGTGATTCTGTCTTGAGTGTGAAATCAGTTTAGTAAATAATGCTGCTCTTTTGCTGGACTTTAAATTCTACACCTGAAAAAAAGTTTTGCAGCATTTTCTAAAGTATTTAATGAGAATAATGAACTAAAGTGTGAACCACACCTAGACAAGTAGGACTAAACCTTGGCCACATGTCAATGTAGCAGCTTCTATGTGCACTGGAAAAGCTAGAGCTATGGTAAGGCCCCTGATGGAGCTCCTTTAGCTGCCTTTTCAACCATAGGAAAGAGCGGAGACGCCCCAAATGGCCCCAGAAGAGCCTTGTAAATGGAAATTTGTAAGCTGTTTTCTGTACTAGTGCAATATCCATCTGCATTTATCCCAGAGGAATGAAAAGATGCCTTTGAAGTTATCTTTGATCCTGTTGTTTTCACCTCTTTGCACATTTTGGCGTCTCTGAAAAATGTAGTGCTATCATTGCCACTGTGCCCTACTTTTCAGTGTTGCATATCCTACTGTGGCCACTAATGCATTGCAGCTGAAAATAGTTGTATGCATGACACACAAGGGTGAACGGTGTCCCAAAGCATGAAATGTGTAACTCCAGTGCAATGACTTTATCACTGTTAAATAGCAATTCATCAGTAAGATTGCTGCCAAGTCATGCATTTCTTTGTATTTGGATTATCTGTAGTATCTTGAAATAATACACCTTGAGAATTAATACTGAGAAATCTGGGCTGCTTATTAGGGTTTCTTTCTTGTAACGCTCATAAAAAATGTAATTATAATGAAAATTGTTTCCAATAGGAGCATAATAGGCCAGCTAAAATGAGTAAGTAAAAGCTCTGTTCAGAGTAGCTCAAAAGGGTATCGGAAGTCTTTGATCAAAATCTGGCTTCTATAGTGGACAAGCTTTTAAAAAAACAAAATGGGCATTTTTACTGTAACCACCAAACAAATTATTGCTGGACCCTTTGACAATAGAGTTTGATGATGCAATGCAATCATTTCTTTCATGTGTGATCTGCAGGTAGCTTATTTCAGGTATTTAATCTTATAAAACTGCATTACAGTAAATTGCTGTAATTTATTTGCTGTCTCCTAAATAACTGCTTATATGGGAATGTAAATGTGTTTCTAGTCTGAATCAGACATAACTGATAATGGGTCATTCTGTTATTTCTCAAATTGCTTGGGTATTTTTATCAAAATGGTTTTTCTGCTTCATTATTTTGGTGGACAATGCCAATTTGTTGAAATAAAAAACCTTTAGAACATTAAGATTTCAATAGTTTTCTTATGTGGAAAAGTACATCAGGTTCGGGATGAACCATTTGCAAACAAACAGAATATTCTTTGCTGAGACTAGAATTTGTGAGATTGTAAGGGTGTACTCAGACAGGAAATGATATCGGAAATCAATCACCAACATCTTAAGTGCATATACTAAACATATAGGTCTTAGCTAGTCCTCTTTCCTGAAACTGTCACTCTCATATCTCACATGTACAAGCGGTAAGATGTGTATGCCCAGATCTGCTGAGCATGGAGACAGCACATTGTCTCATTATATGGGTGTCTTAGGGGTCCTACTCTGTTCACTGTCTTCCCACCATCATATCTAAGAGCCCTGAGTCTTTGCTTTATTTTGCCTGTAGTCTGCCTTTGTGTTAGGATGTCCTTTTAGTCTGTTTTTGTTGCTTTGGTGCTGGGTGCATATAGATGTGCTGGCATATTAGTAACCTGCTAATATATGTGCATCAGCATGTCCCATTCCCCTAGCCATTCTCCTCTCATTTGTTCCTTCCAGTGCTTCCAAACCCGGATATTTCCATTCCCAGCTGATCTTAATATGTCTGTGAGAGTTCTTATAGAATCACAGAATAATTTGGTTTAGAAGGGACCTTAAAGACCATCCAGTTTCAACCCCCAGCCATGGGCAGGGACACCTCCCATTAGATCAGGTTGCTCAAAGCCCCATCCAACCTGGCCTTGAATGCCCCCAGGGAGGGGCATCCACAGCTTCACTGGGCAGCCTGTGCCTGTGCCTCACCACCCTCATAGTGAAGAGTGTCTTCTTTATACCTAATCTAAATCTACCCTCTTTGAGTTTTAAACCTCTTGTTCTATCACAGCACACCCTGTCAAAGAGTCTTTCCCCAACTTTCTCCCCATCTCTACACGATCCTTCTGCCCAGCATGGATAGTGCTTGGGCTGCAGAGCTGAGCAGCGGAGAGCAAAGGGCTGTATCCAGGCTGCTTGCTGTGGAGCTCATACTCAGCAGGCAGCGCCTGCTTTAAAATTCACCAAAAAAGTGAGAAACATCCTGAAGGACCAGATTTTAGAGACATTGTAGTATTTCTAACATTCACCTTTAAAAAAAATCATCCCAAGGGAGCAGATTTTACAAGTATCATTCAGAGAAGGACATGTACTACTGCTAGCTCCATCTCTTATCCTTTGAGTGTGTCTGCAGAGAGAAAGGAAGGGGACAGAACATGCTCTTATAATATTCCTAAAGGATCTGTCCCAAACTTACTAGCATAATCATTAGAGCATATTCACTTTGTTCTCTAAGTTTTAAATTGCTCAGAAATGTTACATTCCAGAAAATAACAGCTACAAGAAGAGAAATATCATTTTTTCCTCAGAGAGATGGGTATTTTCCCACCTGCACTTTTTGGTAAAGTATAAAGCAACACAGTTCAGCTTTACCTATTGAGTTACTGCTGTAATTTATATCAGTAGCTGTGTCAGGCCAGTTCTGGGAAGCTGTTTTGTTGAAGGAGATTATGATGCTTCTAATATCTGATTGCTCTGGATAGGTCTGAAGTACCACAACAAAAGAAACGCTGGCCAGATCCCACTGCCTTTGCTTGCACTGAGATGATTTTTATGCTTTGAATGGTGACATTGAAATCAGTATGTCTGCTTGGGAAGTAAAAACCTCTTTAGCTTGAGTCACAGTGTCACAATTCAGACTGTGGATCAGTTCTATTATGTTGATTAATCGTCTTCATTAAGCATTAGATAAAATGCACACTTATCTCTGGATAAGGACAGTCCCAGGTGTCTCACAATAGGAGATTAGGACCTTTAGGATGCAGCAGTGATTCAGCCTATCTGTGCCTGCCAGCCTCTTTTGTTTGCTTTTGAGAAGAAATTTGTTGCGACCCTGCATGGAAGTGTTTTTCTTTCCCCATCTTGGTCAGGGCAGTGCTGCTGGTCGCTGAAGTGAGGAAGCCAAGTCTCTAACTTCCACGTTCAGCTCCTTAAAGAAGGACTAGTTTTGCTTGTGTCTGAGCAAGGATGTACCAGCAATACCAGCATTACTAAAGACAGAAGTGTAGTACTTCAGAGGTAGCATTAAAAATACAAGCAAAAGCAAACAATTTTAGAGGAGGGAGGGATATATAATCTTAGTAGCATTAGGCCCTCATGTTTCTGCCAAAATCAGTTTGTGTCACAGAGATTTTCCTTCCTCTCAGATAATGATGCCTGCTGTGATAGCCAACTTTTGGCACTAATTTGCATTTCATTGGTATTATACATTTGTAGGCTATTCTGCTTGCCAAGATTTTGCTTGCTATGAAACCAATGCGCTGACTTCCTGTGCCAATTATATCTGTCTCCTGTGCACCATAGTAATAAGGGATGAGTAGCACAGAGTCACCACTATTTTACCATTAGGTGATTTCCCAGGGATTTGGCATGAAAAAGATTTAGGATGAGACTGTGACTATGTTACAGTAACCAAGTTGTTATTTTATTCTGGAAAAAAATGTATTTAAGCCATTTTATCATTTTATTCTCTTGGCTGGGAAAATCCTCCAGTGTATAAAGGACGGAATATGCTTAACATTTCAGGGGGAATGAAGAAATTAGGCTGTGAAACAGCAGTCCCCGTGTAGAGGTCCATTTCAGGTTTGTAATTAAGCCCCAAGGAAGATTTCTGAGAACTACTCATCATGCTTTCACTAATCTGGACGTGATATTCTTAGATATAGCTAGGGTTTAATTAAGGGATCATGCACTCTAGATTGTGTGCCTTAGCCTTGCTGTTTTTCTCTTCAGATTGAAAAGTGTATCTCTTCATGCAGTGCTAGTACTGCCGTGGATGGGCTTCACTCCTACTTACCTAAGAGGAAGGATGAGTGTCTGTCCTGTTATATTTCAGATTGCTCTCATGTGGTGTCTCCAAGGCAAAGGTTCTGCATGTGGCCGGAAGACTGGTACTTCTTTAAAACATGTAGCATTGATTTTTTTTTAAAGGCATTGACATTGAACTGTGATAGCTTCTGAACAGTGCAGTTTGGTTGGACAGATATATAGGCAGGAAATTGAATAAAGCACAGCAGTGTATTTCATAAAGCACTGAAGCAAGATTTTTGTACTGGTGGTTCATGTTGGCCTGGATGTATAGAAAAAAATATAGTTATCCAGTTTATAACTGTATAACTACATTTATAAACAAATTAATCTTGAGGGTTCAAACAGATGGATTAGAAAGAAATGTTAATGAGAAAGAGAATAAACTTGTTTAACAACTTAATAAGAGATGAATGCATTGAGGGTCTCTTTTCAGTTCTCTCTATCTGCTACTGGAAGGAAATCCTCTCCTTCTTGCTCTGAGTCCCTGTGGGTGGGCACCCATGATGGCCTCACTGCACTCAATTGCATGGGCTGTGCTCCCCTTACACAGCTCTCTCCTGGGACCACGTGGCATGGGATGAGGCACTGATCAGCTGCCTCCATGTAGGCATAAACCTATACATGCAGAGATGTGTAACCTTTACATGCTGGTTCTAGTCTTCTATACCCCACGGTGTAGGAAGAAACGAGAGCAGGTGACAAATTTTCTAGATGAGAAGAGCTGGATTATCATCCTGTCTGTGAGGCCCCTCATGATACACATCTCTTTCTTCTCTGTATGTAAAGCAAACTAGTTGATCTGGGCTGTTATTTCTATATGCAGTAGGAATGACTGCACATTAGAAATTAAGTCATTCTCGTAGACTCCGCTCATAGGAGGAAAAGCGATTTTTAGTCGAGATTTACAATTCAGAATTTGCTGCACAAGCTCCATGTTTCCTCTCGTGTGTTGTCTGAAGCTTTTACCAGCAGTAGACATTTCAGTGCAAGCAGTGGTTGCTGTTCTGCAGGAAAACAGTTAAATGTCAAGGAGAGAAATATAGGAAGTACAGGAGTCTTGCTGACATCCTTGCCTTGCACCACAACGTCCGCATGCAGAATGTATTTTTATAAGCCAATTAAAAAATTGTCCCAAAAAGTGAAAAGCAATCTGTACAAAATTACAATAATAAACAGAGAAATAAATATTTGACTTCTTTCTTGGGAACCAGGATTTCTCTGATGGTACTGCCTGGCTCTACATGTATGGACCTGTCTGTCTTCTGCTGATAACTTTTGACTCATTTGTCTGTTTTTCCCAAACTGGACATTTCTAAAGGGTCAACAGGTTTTCTTACAAGTTCTGTGAAGATAGCGAGGCGTGTAGATGATACAAACAGTGTGGATGTCCTGTCAGTGTCTTGACGTAGACGAAAACTGCCATGTGAGTTCTCCAAGGAGAATGTTGAAATATTTTCTTGAAGGATGGATAAAAATCGGATTCTACAAGAATTTATTGTATTGCATAAAATGTAGCAATGCTATGTGTAACGTTAATTAAGGAAAAGCAGATTTGTTTAGTGATAATTTCAACGTAGTTAGGTCTTAGTTTTAGATTTCTTATTAAAACTTATAACTCTTTGCATCGTGTCCTCTCTTTTCCCCTTTCTTTCTGAACAGGTGTCTTTGTAAATGTACAAAAAAAAGACCACAGAAATGCTACCTTTCCCACCATCCTTCCCTCCTCAGTCAAAACCTCTAGCTAGCACCATGTCCCCCTATCAACCCTGTCCTGAAGCAGCTCCTGCTTTCCTTGGGCAGGGAGAACTGTGGAAATGGTAAGGTCGTTGGAATAAGAGGGCAACACATGATTTACATCCTCAGTCCCGACCCTGCAAATTGCTCTATTCTTTCTTTGTGGCTCCCAAGTAGTGAAGGAGATACTCATTTTTGTACAAAAAATGAATTAACGCCTCTCCAGGTAGCACAGAAAACTGTAGTTTGGGTCTTCTGAGTACATTGGTATGTGTTGGGAGAGGGGAGGTTTTCAAGGTTTTATCTTGCTTCAGTTCCCTACACAATGAAAGAAGGGATTAGGCTTATCTTGATATTCATTTCTGACTCTGTAAATGTGAGAGACATTGTAGACCTGAACCATTTTCCTTCATTTTGACATAGAATAAATGGGAATTAAGTGTTTGACTGGTAATTCTGCAGTGGTACTGCCCTTGAAGAGGCATCCAGTTAGCCACGGGTAATGAGTACATGGGTAATGAGCTACACGGGTAGCTCTTTCCCGTGTGTAGAAAACAGCAAACCCGACTAGACTTTTGTCCCTTCTTCTGTTGCCCTAGGCGGAGAAGTTGTTGTCCTGTTAGCATCCATAACTTCAGAAAACATTGTATACTTGAGTCCCACATGTGTTCTGCAAGAATGCATTTTTGATAATTACACAAACTTTCTGATATGTTTTCATGCATCCCAAAGCAAATGTTTCTCTCTGGAAGCCCTTAAATAGCATTAAAATGATGCTAATTCCTCTGATATAATTCCTCAAATGATTTTAGTGACAAGAATCCCTAGGCAGCCTGCTGCAATATGCAAGACATATCTCTGACCATCTCTTTCAGATTGTTTTTTGAAAGTGCAGTTTTTGGGAATACTTAATATATGAAAATAAAACCCTTGTTTTATTTTCAAGGAAAAGCAGGAATTTAACATGATTTTATTTAAAAAAGAAAAGAATGACAGACTGTATATGTGAATTTAGAAAGCAGTTATATAAATTCAGATGAATTTACTTTAACTCTCAGTACTGATAGAGTGTGTTTTATGTTATTATCTGATGTAATTGTAACAGTAGAGAATTATGTTAATTTTCACAGTACTACCTCATCTCCATTTTAGATTTTCTATTCAAACTCAGGGCTGTTTGGGGATTTTTTCCATTATTTTTTACTGATTTATCTTGAAGTCAGGTGCAACATCCTGTTTTAAGTCAAAGATAGTAAACTCGACTAAGTCCTTAATTTGTACCCAGGAAGGCAAAAAGAAACAGCTTATCTTCTGTGGGGAGATTAGAAATCATAACTATTCTTTTTGATACTACGCTGGCACAATCCACAGGCTTTCTCATCCTGACTCTTCAGAATAAAAAAGATTATTTTCGTGTCTGACACTAAATTTTGGCAAGCTGCCGATATGAGAGTTTGGCTTCTGAAACCCAATTTCAAGAAAAAAAAGCTAATACAAGGATTCACATCATAGACTGGTCTGTCTGTATAATAAAATGGTATCCCCAGAAATAGCTCATGCTGTGATTTTAGCAAAGCACGGGAGCTAAGCACTGTTCTGGCATTGGAGCCTCTGCTGGGCTTTGATGGAGCTTCAGCTNGGGGGAACAAACTTCTTGCAGACCAATTTGCTGGTAGAAAGTCTGTATGGAGATTTTGTTAAAGTTTGTAAGACCTCAGTTAAATGGGATAGATAGCTCTCTCCTAAGTCCTCATTATCAGCTGTGATTTAAGCAAGGCATGGCTGATTGTGTGAACAATGTTGTGTGCCCGAGCTTGGAAATGCATATTATTAGGGAGAATGTTTCAGTAAGAAATCCATGATGAGTAGAAGTGTTTGCCTTTTGTCAGCTTTGCTCACTGTGGGAGACTGCCTTTTCTTTGCAGCGTTGCTTTTCTCTGCCTGCTCCAAAGTGCTTTTCATTGAAATCAATGCCAAATGTTGACTTTGTTTGAAGGGCATCATTGGTCCTAAAGTAATGCCAAAATTAAATCAGAAAAACTACTTCTTAGAACTTCAAAATTGATAGCAATTTAAAAAGTGTTCCATTTCATTTACATCTTATGGGTCAGGTGTTTATTGCTACTCAATCAGCAGTGTGTAATATAATTAAAGATTGAGACCTGGAATTAAGTCATGAAACAGCACTCAGAAACAAATCTGCTGTGGAATGATGTGACCATTGCAAACTGAGGTAGTGCTATACATTCCTCTCAAAGACAGAAGCACTGGCAGTGCAGGATACCAACCTGTACTGCACCCTTTTGGCCATCAGCCTGAGAACTGCTTTGCTACCTATTACTAGAAGCCCTGGCAATGTCTGGGACCTCATGTAAGAGCTCCAAGCATCCATCTTCCTTTCATCATCTTCCATGACTTATGCACCTGGATTTTCCTGTGGGAGTCTGGTGTGTTGTTACTTGGTTTCAATCCAATCTTCCTGATTATGCGAAAGCAGCTCTTGCTAAGGATTCTCATTTATGCGTGAAAATCCTCTGCTGACTTTTGCAGTTTGTCAGCCAGAATACACTGCCTATCAGTGTCGAATAGAAAGGTGGCAGAGGCATTTTCACTGATCTGTAACTCAACATCTCCCCATCAGATGTTCGTAGAGGGAAAAAACAAACAAACCTCCTTTGACTACTGTTTCATGGTATACATTGCATTGAACTGTCAGACACTTAGCTTAATGGTGCATGTATATCTCAAGGTCAAAGTTCAGAATTTTGCAGCTAGATCCTTGTACTGGATCATTCATTTGGCATCAGTGTGAAGTAGATCATTTAGAGAAGACCTCTGAATATGATGAATATGATGGCAGGTGAAGATAGCTGTCTGGGTAGGCAGGATAAAGGACGATGCCTTCACAGTCAAGTTGCCCTTTCTGGCTTTCAGCTCTGAAGATGAGGGCAGAGGAGAATAGAAATGTGGTGTGAGACAAATAATGGTCTGTCTGTGCTCTGTAACCACTAGAGGTGTGTGTCTGCACTATGCATGAAATTACTGTCCGCTGGTGAGGGTACAGATTGCAGCACATTCAGGACTGGAGGCAACCATTTGCCGGGAGCAGTGCTTGTAGCCCCACAAAGTGTCTGTTAGAGTTAAGTATATGAGTGAATGATGAAAGAGAGGAAGAAAGAAGGAGAGGAAGAAGGAAAGGAAGAAAGAAGAAGAGAGAAAGAGAGGAAAGAAGGAAGGAAGTCTTTTGCTTTGACTTGTGTGGATTTTGATTTGTTGTGAAGCTTACAGAGCCTGTTCTAGATGAAGTGACACGTGCTATTTATCTCATTCAATTAAAAGACCAATTAGGACATACTCTCCAGCTTTCCAGAGAGCTCAAATTTCACCTCTTCTTTGTACCAAAAGAATCATGAAAGAATTTTGTCGCATTTAATAGAGCTTTTTGCATTTAAATAAGCTTCCAGAGTTATATCAGAAAAGGGAGCAGACATGGTTCAGTGGTCTCTGCAGAAATATTACCAGAAGACAGTTAAAAGCTTCAGCCACTACAGTAGTTGTTTGTGTCATGTTTATATGTACAATTATATATTTCATTGATAAATTTATTCTTTGATGGTTGCATGCTCTGTACTTATCTATTGATTTGAAAGCCCAATGAAGCCCTGCAGTTACTAGCTCTGAGCACTTGTTTACTGCATAAACCTCATTTCATTCCTTCCCTCCTATTCCAGCTACTGACCATTAGCTAGCTGCTACTTCAGCTGGGAGACAAAATACAGCATTGATTAAGAAAACATACCCTAAAATCTTGATTGTGTGAGCCTACCTGTCTCTTGGAGTCCTTGTTTGGCTCCTCAGTACCTAGCTGGATGGAATTTCATTCTATTTCATTCTCAATGAGGAATCAACTGAAGGGTTTCTCAGGGATGTAATAGAAAAGTAGCTTTTTATTTTTTTTTCCCCACCATATCATCAGTAAGTTCTTTGACTTTTTTTAAAACAGTGCATTAGTGCATTTTAATTCTATTTACACATTCAATCACCAAAGATATTTCTTAATAAATTGTGCCTATGGCATATAAATTTCACCTTACTTCATTAAGGTAGAAATCAGCTGGGCAGTTTGCCTGGGACTTGATAAAATTGAAGGAAACTGGACTATCACCTCTCCTCCTGCAAAAAGTCTCACTGTTGCTAATCAAATGTTAGGCTGTAGGCATTGCTGTCTGCCTGAAGTATTCGGAGCATTTGCCCGATGAAATCACCAAAATTCCCAGCTGGAAAGGATCTCGTTCTGCAGTGGGTCCCATTAAACACAGAATCCATCAAATGCTCCCATATGCTGCTTGCGTGGTCAGCAGCACAGCCTCCAGCGGGCAAGCTCCCTGCATCGCCGGGTTGACTTCAGCTGTAAGACACCAGGGCCTCATTTCAATTCATCACTTAAAAAACATTTAAAATGGTGTTTAAAGCTAGGCTTCCACGTGGCTGTTATGCTGAACAGGGATTGACTGTAGCACACTGTCAAAGAGACAGATGTGTTTATGAGTTCTGTTGAGTTGCATTCTAAGCACAGAGGATGCGTGTAGACTCTCTTTTGTGGTATTGCAAAAATCTCCCACAGGCATTTTCAGTAGTATTTCTGCCCTGGTCTGTGTCTGAGGAGAAAAAGTAGCTTGAAGTGAAGGTATCTTTACTCGGGTGAAATCCAATCAGACAGACAAAGAATGTTGCCTGCAAACAGGACCCCAGTACAGCACTAGAGTGCATTTTCCCTGCTTGGACACTGTATTGGTAAAGAGCAATCTGAAATACCTCCAGCAGGGCTTTTCTGATACTCAGACTTTTTTTCTGTGGCACGACATAAATAACTGGGCTCCAGCAAATCTTTTCGCTGCAATGGCCTTCTCTCATGCAGTGGTAGTACATTGCTTTCCCTGAGTGGAAGCTAATAGCCTAACCTAAATCTGTTGTAGGCACTTGATTTTTATGGTTGTCATTGGCTAGGTTTGAAAGCAGGTCACTGCAAACAATCTTCCCTTTTCCTTGTAATTTTTTTAGCAGGTATTAGCCCCCTAAAATGTGTACTATCATAGTAGACCATATTATTTGCAGAAGCGTATTGTCTTAATGCATTTTATGTTTACTTTAAAAATAAAGGTGGTGTTTGTAGTTCATTTCATATGTAGGCTTTTTCCCCATGTATGTTTGGCTTTTCCTGGCAGAATTCAGATCATAAATTCTTTCATGAAAATAAACTCTGGTTTGTGCTTCTCATCATCAAAGACCAAGTTCATGAGCCAGTTACAGGTGTCACAACTGTTGAGCCAACATCTGTGTTCTGTTGTACAGACTAATGCTAACTAACTAAAAAGAGCAGGATTCCAGATCTGTTCGCTAGCTGGAGGGATACTGGCAGTGCCAAAAGATGGTTTTACTGCACGTAGACTGAATTATGCAAGAAGGAAATGGTATAAAACCATATTATGTTAATGGGAAAAACAAAATGAGTAGATTATTTGATTTTGGGCCGTTGTTTCAACCCCAATGTCAAATAAAGAGCCCAACCTAGCAAAATTATTCAGTGTAGAGGAACGGTTGGACACCAGTCCAACTTAAAATGTCAAGGAACAACCCTCGTTTGTCACATATTAGGAACAGTAGAATTGTTCAGATTCTCATTACTACGAGAATGGTAACAGCAGATGAAGTAATTATAGTCATAGCTAAAACAGTCCAAAACAACAGCAAAATCCATAAATTTGCTCTACCCTCTCCAAGCGCTGCTCACATTATGATTACATTGGAGTACGAGTGGACTTTCAGGCATTCAGGACTGGCCAGGATTCACCAAAAGTGAAAGACGATTATTTTATACACTTAGTGGTAAATTAAAAGATACATAAAAGTATTTAGTAACACCTACCATGCCCATGTGTGGCATCTGTTCTGTCTATATTGCAATGTGTTGTTGCATGTTGGTTATGATGGTTATAGTGGCTGTCTGAATGCAGCCTCCTGCTGGGGGCATTTAGGAAGGAGTTGTACCTAACTAAACCACCCAAAAAGGATGTTGGCCTCAGTTATTCCTTCTATAGCAGCTATTAGACCTGCACTGTGTGAATGCGTTTCGTTCTTTGTATAGCAGATCTTCCAGAAGTCACTTTCCAAACTAGGAACTTTTGGAAAGAATCCAGCTGGAAAAGAAGATAAAAGCTAGTGGAAAAGTGCTAAGTTTAGGGACTACAGGATCTGAAAGAAGAGGTTTTAGGACATAAAACCATGGAAAAACAAGTTCTGCTACTTGCTTCTTTGCTGTAGGCTGTACTCTTACATAGGAGTAGTCAAGCTGTTTTCACACATCTGAATTATCAGCTTCATGTGCAAGAGTCATGCTACAAAAAGATTGCTTGTGTAGACCCTTCCATTCCTTCTTTCCCAAACAAGACCACCCTCCACCTATTCACCGTTAGATCCAGGCAACAGCTTTGAAAATACCCTGCTCCTGAGCTTGTTTGTAGTTCTAATGACGTCTGTGCCTTGTAGCTCTGTGAAATGCCTACTCAAATGGGATCAACCTGTGACGCGACAAAAATGGTATTATCCTGCACATGCTGTTATCGAAAAAGTTAAGCAGAAAGCAAAAGAAATGTGAAGGACATTCTTCTGTTAGTGAAGAAAAAACATGCAGAGGCTGTTTGAGGCCCACATTGCTTTTCACTTGTGTACATACAATGTGTGAGTGATACCATGTGCAAGACTTGCTCTTAAGGCAAGAAACCAATGAGAGTTGGGCCTCTCACTGTAGGTGACGGTGACTGTCCCAGTATGGTGCAGGAGATTTGACATACAGCTTTAAATAGAAATATTCAGATTGTTTGAGAAAAATACCCTGTAGATGCTTTTTGAATTGAAGCTGTCTGAAAAACATACTGCATAGGAAGGTCAAGTGCTTCATCAGGATAAATACATGGCAAGATTTAGGCAAAAGCTACAAGCTGCATATAAGCAAATAAATGCCTGCACTCTGTACCACCAGCAGGCCAAATCAACACTGGAAGGATGGCAAAAGACCCCAAGACACAACTTTTGCTGAGCCCATAAGAGCTGCGTTGTCTTAAATTCCTGCACCTTGAGATTTCGAACAGCCCCGCAGATGCGCACACACGTGGATTCCACGAGGCAGTCAGGGTGTCAACCAAGGTCAGCCCTTGCTGGTGCTGAATAGAACGTGCTGACTTCTTTCCAAAGCTATTAGAAATCTTTTCTGAATCTCAGTGCTCATCCAAATAGGCTTCCCTTTTGTCCCCTGTCTGCTATATAAAGTACTTTCCGTATGAAGGCACTTGATCTGGCAATGTAATTTGTGGAAGAGACCATCTATTATTTTTCCACATGAAGCTTTTGATCGTGGATGGATATTTGAAGTTATTAGCAGCACTGAGAGGCTAAAGTTTCAGGTCTTTTTACTCATTGCCAGTGAAATAAATGCTAACATTGGCAACCTATGATTAAACAGGAAAAATCTTGCTGAGAATTACAGACTACTTCCAGGATTTTATTTTGAAAAGCTTTACAAATAGGCTGCTCTACTGGAGGCATTTCTTTTCCTATTTGACTGTATCGTTTGTGGTTGAGATGATCCTTTATCTCTGCAGCTGGATTTGATAGGAAGATTTGGGACAACCCAAAGCCTAGCTGTTCAAAAGTATCCAAGTGCTCTAAAGGCCAAATTGAAGAAGTGCCCCGTTGCACCTGTGTGGGTCCTGACCGTGCTCAGAAGTGCAAAACTGACTCTTTATTTTCAGCTGACTCAAAACTTGGAGGCTAATCCTCATTAGTGACTTCAGCTGACATTTTGGATTTGCTTCTGAATTCCTTGCCTAATGGAGCCAGAAATTCAGTTTAGCAGCCTCAGTAAAATAAATCCCTGCTAAACACAGGCTTTAGCCAGAGCATATCAAGATTTTACCAAAACCAAACCTTGGCATAAGGAAGCATTCAGAGTTAGTTTTGGCAGCCTTAAAAAACACATTATGTTGGAAGTGATCGTAAGTGGGATTTGACTGATTTGCTTGAGAATTGCAATGGCCCTGCAGGCTTTCAGCCTTAACAGTAGTGCAGGTGCAAGCCAGGCCAGATGCTGCTTTACCCACCAGGTGTTAGTTGTGGCTAACTAGCTGCTTCAGAGCAGGATCTCTCCCTGCCAGTGCCCTCAGACAAAACCAGGCTGTGCATTATCTGCGTGGCTAGAATCTCACATACAGTACTGATGCCTGAAAGAAGAGCAAAAACAGAGAATGAATTTGAAATAGTCACAGTAATGGCAAGTGAGACAGTGACAACGCCAAGAGGCCAATAAAAAGATCTGCATTAATGTGTAATGAGTTCTGAGGAGTCACTTCTGCCAGTATTGGAGACAGCACATCATTTTCAAGCTCTGCCATTTTCCTTTTAAAAGCATGTAGGTTAGCTTCCCGGGGCTGTCCCAGTGCTCCACTTAACAATATAGTGGAAGGGGGAAACCCCTGGGGTGGCAGCAAAGCAGTCCTGCTGCCTTGTGTCTGCGCTGCAGCTTCTGTGGAGGAGTGCTTCAGAGGAGCCAGCACAGTGGGCAGCAAGAGAAAAGTGTCCCATTCCCAATTCTCTTTTCCTGGCTAATTCACAGAAGAGAAGAGGAACCATAATGTAAACAGTAATCTGTCTGCAAGTCTCTGAAAAAAAACATTCCTCCCTTTATTCTAACCCAAGGAGATGTGTCCACTGTGAACCTTGCCTGCATAGTTAATCAAGATTATCACTGAAAATAAGACTTTTTGTATATGTTAATCTTGACTTCTTCTCAGAATTTTAATTTTAATGGCTAATAGCTACCTTTTGGTAAAATAGCAGTCCATAGTAATTTATCATATGTAAATTGCTCTGACTTTTGTAATGAATGCATAATGCCATAGTGAACAACGTCTGAATTTTGCCCTAATTCAAACTGGGAACTTAGACTGCTAACATTCAACTAAACCTTTACACTCACAGTGCTGTAATTCCTGACAGGGGCAACACAGTAATCAAGCACGACAGCTGTGATGTTTAATTATTCTGTAGTAACTGATGGAGATAATCTTTTTTCTTTTGAAGAAACCCATGTTTCTTCGTATCTGCATCATTCACCACACCTTTATATCTTTGTCTGTCATTATATCAGTTGTAAAAATGGTGTAAAATGTAATGACAGATTCAGGTCACTTCCATTTATCATAGTTTAGATACGGTAACAGAAATATCAGTGCTGCATTAGGTGTAATATTTTAAGAGCATAGGTAAGGCAAGATTTACCACCAGAGGTAATATCTCTCCAAGTAGACCAATTGGTGTGTCTCTAAAACCTGGCTAAGAGCTCAGACACAAAAAGCTTTCTTGAGAGCCTGTCACAGGATGGCTTCTGTGCCCAAAAGCTTTGTCTCTACTGGGTCATTCAAGACAGCCTGTTAGGTGTAGCCCTTTGAGAGCAATGGTAACATGTTCTGACTTCAAATCATAATCCGGATTTCTATTCATTATTAGCAGAGCTGCTATAAAATTAGAGCCAGACTTGAGAAAAAAATAGGCTCATGTTTGTCAGGATAGAAATGAAACCTGCATCCTACATCCAGCTCTAACATGGGTTATTCTGCTGCCAAATGGGAACAAAATGCTCTAAATGCGTGTCATGTGCATTTGATTTATAACAGTCCATTCACATGATTTTTCACACTTTATATGATTTATATAAAAAAAGTGACATAATAAAAAAGTATAATATTTTTCTTGTTATTTTGCCCATCCCATAAAATATTCACTTACTTCAAATAATCTATAGGAATGCATGGTTACGAAAAAAGGACCAGTGGGAGTTTGCCTGGGGAAGGACCAAATGGAAAACTGAGAAGGAGTAGGCGACAAGGAAATATTAAATAATAGTTTTTCTTTCCAGTATATGCTGCAGCTGAAAGAAAACTTTTAACAAAATTTTCAGTCTGTAGAATCAAAAAAGTATTGATCCAAGAGGGAAGAATCTCACATATGTGGTTGTATTCATTCAAATAAATGAAAATTCTGCTAAAGTCATGCAGAAAGAAATTGGAAATTGGGAAAAGGAACACCCGTAAGTTCAACACTTACCATGCAGTTTTCTTGCTTCTCTTAAACTCCTCACATGTGTATCCAAAGTGCATCGAGGACTGGCTTGTCATTATATTCTTACTCCACTGAACTTGGTAAAATATTTCTAAATGCTTTGACTGTCATAGGCCGTGCTGTACATACAGCCAAGGTCTCATATACACTACAGTTGTGATGCAGGTCCAGGTAAAGTCATAAGGCAGCCATGGAGGTGTTTTTTTTCCATAACTCACTCAGAGAGCCTTGACTGAACTTGGTGCCATGTATTGCAGTTTATTTAGCAATGTTCATTTAGCCCTACTCCTCACAATTCTCCTTGTAAATCACACTAATGTTATTAATGTTAGCCACAAAGATTGTTTTGCAGATGGTGAGTGCTCTGGAAACTCTGAGAGAATTACTGATACAGATTCATTCCAAAGATCTGCTTAATTTTGCAGGATGCGTAAAAGATTATAATCTGACAGAAATATATGTGACTCGGCTGAAGTCACTGCTCTTCAGCAGGATAATATTCATCTCAAGCTTCTGGAGGTGTGCAAGCTGTAGTGTCACTGAGATTAGATAATTGCATACCTGCTCTTTTTACAAACACTGCTGCAGATGCCTCCAGAAATTGCAAGCACTTTCAAAAAGACCTCTCACAACTGTGCCTAAAACACTAAGATTATACTGTGCTACAATGTGAGATGATAAACCACAGCTTCACAGCATAGAGAAATGACAGGGAAATATTCTGCTTTGAGGAATGTTTATGGATGAACTTGGTGTTTGTGCAGTGTGGTTGCTTTCTTCTATTGTGTGGTAGACCACTAGCCAAAGGTGATTCATTTTATCCCATTATTTAAGCACTCTTAGACTAGCAGAAATGCTCTGCTGTAGATCTTACTCATGCTTTCTTTCATATCTTTCTGCTTCTTTGTTCCATAGCTGGAAAATATGTGACTTTAACGTGGTAACATTTACTGGCATGTGGTAGGATTTTTATCTTATGAACCATTACTGAAAATCTTAAGTGATACTTCCAAAATTTAAGACTTTTGTTTAACATTAGCAATATAAATCTGATTGCAAAAACAAAAGAACAAAAAACTTCAGCATCTCATATGAACAGAAGTTTTGAGAACCTGACTTAATTCTTACATGAACCATCATTGCTTCGTTACAATGAGATTATTTTGAGTGTATCCTTTGAGTACTGACGAAAGAGGATGAGCTCATTTTCCAGAGACACAGTGTGATCCACTGCCTGTACTTCATTATGACTTGAGTACAAGTGTAATTGCACGTGCTGTTGCTCCTTACACTGCAAAAGCATCAATTTTCTTTTAGTTTCTATTCTACAGGAGCTTAAGCTGGCTATATCAGGGCAGCTGTGCTCCTATTCCTCTCCTTCTCCTCCCAAGTAAAGTCTTTTTGCCCCCTTCCCTCTACCAGTGCTTCTATCACCACAGCATATGGGAAGCTCAGAGAGCTGCAGAGGCAGAGAACATCACTCGTACTCCATGGCTCAATTTCTGTGAAGGTAGCTGTGTGGGACACGTGTTCCACAGGAGCAGCACCTGTGGTACTGTAGCACAGTACCCCAAAAGCAATAGGCTTGCTATCTATTGCAGTCATAAAAGCCCATCGCTTACATTTAAAGATAAATTCTACAATATTCTATTCCTTTTTTTTTTCTATTTTAAAAAACGGGGGTTGATTTTGCCTTAGAAAAAGCATGTTCAGCCTAAACTGGAGATCTGTTAGTGTGATAGGATTTTTATATGTTGTTCAGAAACCTATTCATAGGTAAAACAGAATGATATTACTGATTTCAGAGAACTGAAAATGAAACAGGATACAGGGAGTCTTGTGGACGCTGACCTCCAGAAGTGCTTCAGATACTCTTCTTAATACTTTTGAGTTAAAATATGTCACATTTTACACTTTACCAGAGTACATTTGAAAGAAATTACACCATTCAGCCTTTGTGAGTACTGCAAACTTTGGGTACAAACAAATTCACTGGAGTATTTTACTAGTCCTTTCATGAAATTTTATTTCTTTCCACTTTCTTTTAAGCCTCCTAAAAGCTCTTGACCAACAGCCAGGAGGAGGATGGGAGATGGCTTTCTAAGTACTAAGAATGTAGTTCTCTTGGCTTCTACTATGTGATGGGAATCACCTCCCTTTGCATTAGCCAATGGAGGATGCAGAAGCACTGTATATGACTGTCATTCAAAGCACATTTCCTTTACTTTTCGTTTTTTCAAAGTGTAGTTGTCTGTCATCTAGTCTAACAATAGCCATCTTCTGCTTTCTCTATAGTGTGTATGATCACCTTGACTGCCCATGTGTAGTGTGTGGGATTCTCAAAACTTGTGATTATCCCAGAAGTAAACACAGCCAAGTTAACATTTCTTTTCTCTTTCTTTCTATTTTTGTTCAGTTTATTGGCAAGGATTTGGATAAAGGGAAGCTTAGGGTTAAATAGACCCTTCTTTTTGACTGGGTTTCAGTAAGAAAATGGAGCCACAAATATTGCAGCTCCCATGTAATCCAAATGAATCAATAGAGTAGATTTATTTGGTCGCTTGATCTGTGTAGCTCTGAAATTGCCTATTTGCCATAGGTAATAGTTTCCATTTGTTAACATAGCACCCACTCAGCTCTACAGACACTGTTCACCCTCTCTGCCAGGAAAGATAATTGAAATTAATAGTGATCTTCTTGAGTATCAATTGGGTAATCATAAAATGAATAGGCATTTGGCTCCCTGGTAGTGAAATTATCTCCAAGGCTACCAAAAGGAATGAGATAAGATCCAGCAAATGACATAGATGCCTGCAATTTTCATCTAGCAACACCTTTAGGTGCCCAACATCTAAAATTGAGAATTTGGAACCTAGAAGAAGGTTTTCATATGGAAACTTCAGGAGGATTAGACAAAAAAAACCCAAACACTGATCAAGGAGCTGTGTAAAGGTAACCAATACATCTTCAGCCTTACCTCATCTTCCTAGGTGCTTGACAAGAGGCTGTAAGGAGACACATTTCTCCACCTGGCGCTGACAGTCACCAGCTTTCTGGCATATTAGGAAGAACTAAGCAGAGCTCAGCATTTCCCTCAGAAATACGGCTGTGAGAAGATCATGGTACCAGTTAAACCATTGGCAGACCATTGCAGGCTAATGGTTAGAGCACATGCTTAGAAATAAAAGGGACTGGCTCTATTCTGGGATCACACCCATGGTATTTCCCCTTCCTGAAGGGGCTGTTATTACTGTGCTTCAGTGCTGGTCTGCACAGGACCTGGGATTATAAAAGTGTGACTGCACTGCTCACTCCTGGCCCAAAGCAGTAGCCTAAATCAGGAAACCAGAGGCAAAATATCTGGCTAGAATGAGGAAACAATTTTAATACTTTCCCCAAGACTACGCGTTTGGCAAAAAAATGCAAGCTGGAAACTATGTGAAGGCACATGGAAAACAAAGAGGTGATTGGTGATAGCCAGAATGGCTTCACTACGGGCAAATCATATCTGATAAATTTGGCAGCCTTCTACAACAGGGTTACAGCACTGGTGGACAAGAAAGAAATTCTTCATGATGAGGTGGTGAGGCACTGGCACAGGCTGCCCAGATGTATGTATGCCCCATACCTAGAGGCGTTCAAGGCCAGGTTGGATGGGGCTCTGAGCAACCTAATCTAGGGGAGAGTGTCGCTGGCCATGGCAGGGGGTTGGAACTAGATGATTTTTAAAGGTCCCTTTCAACCTACACCTTTCTATGATTTTTTGAAACAGATCTTCAACTTCCTCCTCGTATCCAGATTCCCTAAGCACTCACCAACATGGGCTGCTGGCTTGCCTGTTTCTTACCCATGTTCCTCTCCCTGTCTTTCCTGCTCCAGCCTTGATGGAAGCAGAGCAGGTCAGTGTCCTCCTGTGCTGTGTCACAATTCTTCCTGAGAGGATCTACAAGCTTCTCCACTAGTTAACAAATCCTAGAGACCTTGGAGTTAAAGGCAAGTGCACAGCTATTCACTCTGGGAAAACTGCACAGGTGGTAACAAATCCATCTAAAGAATTTGCAGGCCAAATGAAGAGGTACAAAGTAAATTTTTGAAGTTTTAAGGGGTAAGATAGGCACAGAGAAAGACATTTTTGCATCACTCTTCTGTACTTAGTCACGAACCCTACAAGTCCTGTTCTGTGTTGTGAAAATCTTTTCTTCCTCCAAAGGTGTGTCAGCACTGTTGTGAAATATGGCGTTGCAAAATAATCAGAGCGGAATAATTAAATGAGAAGTTTATCCCATTCTTCCTCCAAAAAGCCTTTCTTTGTTGTTCCTTCAGACTGCAGCAAGTGAATGTTAATCTACTGCCCTCTCTTGAGTCTTCACACTTACACCTTTTTCTGGCTCTCCTAGCTGGTCATGTCAGGCCACTTGTGCAAATGACAGAGTGGGTAAGGTTGTCCCATCTTTTGGGTAACCCAATGGTAATTGTAGTTAAAGCCTTGTTTAGTTTGTTATCACAACTGTAAAAATCAGGACAGGGCAAAAAGAGGTGGCATTACCAAATAGGATGTTGTGCTGGTGCTCAGATGAGCTTCAGGAATAATCCCAAGGTGCCCATGGTATTACTATAATAGCTGAAGCAGGAGAAATATGTTAGTACATGATAAGCTAGGCTACATTAACAAAGAAATAGAGAACAATCTTCTAGTTTAAAAACCAGACTGGGATTTCATACATAACCGTTATAAGCAACAGAGGATGAAGACTTAATACAATCATGGAAAATTACTGGGCTTTGATGATGTGCCTATGATTGATGACTAAATATGGATGTTTTAAAACTTAAGTGTATGAAACACATTATATTATCTTAACATCAAGCAAGGACATTGCTGAACTTAACAAAAAGTGATAAATGAGAAACGTGAACCAGGATAGCACTAAAATCTGCTTGAGAACTTCAGCGAATGAAACAAAATTTGCGGTATTAAATCCCCGTAACAATCATTCTTATATTAGCTCCAGTGATCCAAATAACTATCAGTACATTGTCTATAATTCCTCACCTTTATTGCAATAAGCATAATCTCAGGAATACCTCACGCATACCTTGAAGTATCTGCAATGAAGAATCATCTAAAGTGCTTATGCGTAAAGCAGTTTGAAAGATAGGAATTTGTTCCTTCCTCTGCACTGATAAAAAAAACAGTGGACACACGTGCTGTTTAAAAAGTGTGTAGTTTAATTTCCTGACCTACTTCATAGTGTGGCCTTATCAAGTGTCTGTGGGAGTAGCACAAGTCAGGAGGCAATGAGCAGCCAGAATAAGGCAAGGGAAAGACTTCTTTTGCAGATACTGTCACCAAAACCAGTGTGTGGTTGAGTCATGACATGAGTATATGCTAAGGTCTGGGCTCATTTCTGATTTCTCCTTCTGTATTCGTGGTAGCACAGATCCAGTGTGGCTGTGCCCTGTTTCAGGCTGCTCTGAGCTTTCAGCCCTCCTTGAGCTGCAAGGAGGCTGTCCATGGCAGCAGTTCAAGCTGGCGTTAAAGAGTGGTGCTTTTAGAGCAACAGTCCCAAACTCAAGGCATTTGAGTGTGCCGCTTTGCATGTCTCAGTTTACCTGTCATCTCACCCCTGAACCTGGATTGCTGGAGATGGGACAGAACTGTGGTGATGCTGGTCCATCCCTCCACCCAGAGGCTGATAGGGTCCATCCCCTGGGGCTCCCCTTTCTGTGAATCTTTCTGCCTCCATGTTCTTTCCGCCTTGCCCATTGATCAACACTTTTTACCCGCACATAGTTTTTCATTTCAGTGTGCTCATTGTCCTTGATCCAATACTGATGCTAATCCACATGTGTAGTGCTCTGGGTCATTCTTACTGTTCTAACAGTAGAGAAAAGCTGCTTCTCAGTCAGGGACTTTATACCAGCATTGCTAAAACCAAGCCTGTTGGAATTGTTGTCCCTGGAAAAGACTTCTGTGAAAGAGGAAGAAAAAAACAGGTACGGGATTTTAAGTAGCATGTCAGCCATTCCTGTGGTTAGAGCTGGCTAGAAGAAGAAAGACTAGAAATATCAAGATTATATAAGATTTAGAGTGGGTAATAATTCTTACTCATTTACTTGTATGTAGTATCATATGGCACAGACATCACAGTTAATAGAGGGGAAAAATAATGTGTTAAATATTTTACAGATGGATTTTTCTTTTTTTTTTAACTAGGAGATATGGGAGCAAGAAGTATTTTAAGTAGTTCCTTCAGTACATAGTAACAAATGTTCACAAAATCTCACTGGGCTAAAATTTACCCACAGCTGCAGCTTTAATTCAACACAGTGCTGTAAGCACTCCTAGCACTAAAAGCAGGAAAAGTAGATGTATCGCAGGCAACTTCAGTTGCTGTCGATTTTGCCTGTTCTTTCTAGATCACAATATTGCATCCATCTCTCTACTATTTGTGGCGAATTAAAACTGTCAACAGGTAAAGTTCTTCTTTTGCCTGCTTTTTAGTATCTCCCTTTAGATGTGGCAGAAGTAATGAGGCTAGCAGGGGAAACACAGGGGCACCTGCAAGATTGGCTTTACATCACACTGCAAAACACTTTACAGTGCAGTGCATAATTGTATAGACACACGTGTTTATGCATATGTATTTGCTCATTGGGCAGCTGACCAAGGCCTGTCATTTGTATGCTCATGAATTTTTTTGGCAGTTTTGAACCAATACATGCTGCAGGGAATGGTACACAGAAGACGGAAACAATTCCAGGCATTTTCCTCAGATCTAGCTGACCAATTTTTGCTTCAAGTGAGTTGTCTGTCATTGCTGATCAAATACAAATATGTGGCTGACAGTATAATTACGTATTATTTCTGTGTCATTTCCCTGTCCCATTGCTTCTGGCACACTAGAATGGTTCTGTCAAGGCTCAGACAGTAATAAGGCTACTTCTTATCGGAGGCAAATCCTCTGAACCCTCTTTTCCATTTTTCTGTGTTTTATGTAACCTCAGTGACGCATGCAACACTCCCATTCGTAGGAGATTACATGCAGGTGTGTAAAGATTGCAGCAGAAGCACCACACCTTTATTACATTTTGAGATTATTTTTTCTTTAGATGAGGACAATTACAATTGATCTCATATTTTTCTTCCCCTCTGAAAATAGTTGACATTCCGCACCACTTCAAGGTGAGAAAAGCTGTTACAATGCTGTGGCAGAAACAAGTGTTACACAAGTGTTGCTCACTATGCATAGAGTAAACTAAGCCTCAAAGTCTGTGTGCATTTTTCCCATTAAATTCCTGGGGTTGGAACATATCTGGTGCTCACTACATAATGTGCTCAGATAGAAAGCTCCTCATTCTTAGTTTTTGAGATGCCTCAGGAATAATGGTGTGGTCAACAGCTCCCTCGCTTACTGCAACAGCAAGGCTGAATGCTGTTGATTTAGAACAGACAAAGGGAAGCAGAAGTCTGCCCTCCAAGCCTGTGGAGTCATGGCCATGCTGTGCTTCTCCAGCACTTCCTGTGGCTGCAGTGGTCATTCTCAATGGTGGAGGGTCACTCTGCCGTGTGTCTGTCCGCAGTCCCACAGTCCAGGCAAGCTAGCTGCATTTGGGAGTGTGAAATCCCACAGTCTTGTTCTTTTGCAAAGAGGTCCAATTTAAGGTGTTTCCAATTTCTCTCTTTTCCTGCTAGACTGAGTTCTGTGGTAACGTACCGACTGGTTACTCAGCTTCAGGCTTTCCCTCACCCATAAATATACTTTTTGAGTGGCCTATCTGTGCATAAGATCTTTTTTTTGCATCATTTAAAAAATTCAGGTTCTTCGTAGATCTGCAGCCGTATTTGTAGGTTAGAAGCAGCTGAATCAGGTGCACGCTGAGTGCACTTTAAGTCTGAAAAGATGCTTGTACACAAATATAGGAATTTATTGTAACAAATGAAGTCTAATGCTGTTTTTGTTTTTGCTGTTTAATTCCCAGAAGGGTCAGCTACAACGTATCTCTCCAGGAAGACTCCACAATGAGAAAAACAACCTACAGTTGCTTCTTACTGATTATCCTTCTTATTGTAAGTATGAGACACATGAATGCCACCTGCCAGATTGAAACTTGTGGTGATATTCAGAAAAATAAGGAGTACTGAGTTATATTTGTTATACAGCACATGTGAAGTAATGAGTTCCCTTACTGATAAATTTTGAAATAAAGTTAATAAAGTTTCTGAATAAGATATCTCATGAAAGTTTGAACTTGAAACCAGTGTTTCTCATTGAGAGAGAACTGCAAGTCCAAAGATGCATGTGGGTTTTTGTTTTCTTGTTTTACAGACTGGATTTGGAAACTTATGTGGTTGAAAACTTCCTAAATGTTGTGTGATACTTAGACTGACTTAAGTGATAGTGAATTTTCACTGTTTATGATTACTCTGTTCTTAGGAAAGCAACAGAAATGGCAAATATCAGTATTAAATTTAGTTATTCCATTCAAACACTGCTTTAAACTGTTTAATCTCAGTATTTCTGTTACTGCAATATATACAACAGCAACATGACTAACTATTGTTCTAAATATGTAACAAATTCATTTCTACTTGACTAAAAACTTCTCCTGTAAATTGAATGGTTTATTTGATCTTTATTTGAGGAACCTCAAATGACTGACAATTATCATAAAATCAAAGACATTGCAGGTAATCAGAAATTAGGACACTACCCAGATCCTCAGTTACAGGGCAGTCAGTATATGTCTGAATGATGCTTCTGGGAATGAGCATCTCTCTGCCTCAGTGTAGTCTGAGTTACTTTTATGCCTGATGCCACCTTATTCCTCAAAGATATGTTTGTCTCAGTGTTCCCGATCAAAGTTTTGATTATTGTTCTTGATTGTACTTTGTTGGTTAGCTCCTCAGGCCCCTTTGCTTCTCAACTTCTCTTCCAACAGCTGAATGTGGAATGTTGCTGTGCGTCTCCCCATCAGCTCACGGCCTTTCTGGTTATAAATTATAGAAACAGAGCTAAAAGACACATTGGGGAACAGTGGAGACTGCTCTCCTTGCTTTGTTTGTTAGATAGTGTCTCTCCTAATTCAGCCTAGCATGACTTGTCCACAGTGCTGTTTGCCACTTAAATTTATGTGAAGAAAAAATACGGGAGAGAAGCAGAGAGCAGCAAGAGAAAGATTGAATAAAACAGTGAAATGAGATCATGGAGAACCCAGGAGAACGGCAAAGAGTGCCTTACTTGGGTAAAATACTGAGTCCGTGGTTCAAGATTAGGGTCTTCAACCAAAGAGGAGCTGGAGAGCACGAGAAAGATCAGAGGAGAGTTAACATATTTCTGCTAACTCAGTCTCAAAAATAATCCAGAATTAGTTATTGATTTGGGGGATCATCCCTGTACTTGGCAAAAATCTTCTGCCTTGATGTGTATTCTGTTTTTTTGTGGCATTTTGTGTCTGTTACACATAGCCCTGCAAGTGATGCACGTAGAAGTGTGCTGGCGGGAACATCATGCATGTTCAGAGATCTCTCCAAGCCAAAGGGCCCAACAGAGACCAGATTCCTTCTGTGTTTGAATAATCTCGACTGACCTGCATAACATAACAGGAGCCTTGGCGAAAAACAGCAATTCTTCCTATAGCACACCAAAGCCAAGTGAGGGAACAGTTCCAGGTTATTTTTCTTCCTCAACCAAATGACAGGGCTGTAAATATTCTGATAACTAAAATTGTCAACAGCCCTTACTGAATGTTTGGGGTGTTCTGGCCTGCAGCATAGATTTGTAAATCAGTCTTGAAGGATTGGGCTGATCCCCTTGTTATCCACAACTCTTAAATCTTTCACCCATGGTATCACAAATGCAGCATTGGTTCTGTGTTCCTTACTGCAGTAGCCTGGAGCTGGGACTTCATTATGAAACTCTGCAGAGAGGTCTTTATCCCCTTTCCTTTTATATAGCTTTGCAAAAGATGGCTCTTCAACTTCTGACCTGTATGTGTAACTTAAGCACAAATTTCTTTACATTTTCGCTGTTCCAATCTCAATATTCCATCCTTTTCCACTGCAGTGACCATACCGTGATCTTGTTAGACACCTCTTAGATCGATTTATCTTCTGATAAGGGAGAAGCCACAGTCATAGAAGGGGACTGTAAACAAGCTCTGTTTTCTTGGTAATGCTTGCCAGAACACTGCTGTTAAATCTAGTATGAAAAATATTTGGCAAGAGTCATCTTTCCAAAAATATCTCCACCTGTAGCTGGTGGAAGACATTCATTTTTCACATTTTATTTGTGACCTGTAACAAAGAAAGGGTGTCTCTTCCAAAAAGACCGTTCCCACTCTGTTGGATTTTCTAATCACTCCTGGGTTCCCAGAGCCCTGCGCCCATGAGATTTCCATGTCAGTCACTGTCTGAGGTTAAGAAAAATGTAGAAATCAAAGTAATTTGTTGCACAGGAGTGATCTCCCCTTCCTCTACGTACTCCACATGCCATCCTCCAGGTCTTTCTTACTTGGTGGTTTTGATGGTTTACTGTCATTCTATCGTCTATGCCTCCTGCACTCCCAGTGCACTGATGACTGCAGACTCATGCAAAGCAGCACAACCTGTTGTGGTCCTTGATTTTTTTCTCTGGGCTCCAAACTCTTTGATTATGCTGTTTGTCCTGGCGTAGGTGCCATCTGATTGCGTGCTTTGTCCTAGGCCCTAGTTACAAGTAGTCCATAGGTCCTCCTCTCCACAGTCTCCAGCATCTAGACATGTCCCCAAGTGGTTTTGGTACCTTGTGGTAGAAACCATCTCTCTTACCTATGTCATTTTTACATAGAATAGCCACCACTTCACTCCTTTGTGTATAGATCCATAGCAATTGTTCTTTGCCAAGCACAAACTATTTAAAGCACTTGTTGCTCCAAAGCTCAGTTACTAGAAGTGATGCTGATTTCTTACTGTCTCTGGATGACTCCTCTTGCTTTTGGATGCAAAGTAATGGCAATGCTTCCATCACCACCAGATATTCCTCTGCAATTCAAAGGGAATTCCATTAGAAACCATAACTGTTCTTCTCAGGGAATATTTCTTAGTTCACTTTATTCCTGATGCTATCTGTTTTTCAGTAATTGAGCCCTGGAATGTAACTGAGATTTGTTTTCTCAAGTACCTCAGTCCCTGCGTGCTGGCGGAATTAGTTCATCTCCTACGTGATTCTGTGCACATTTCTCTCCACAAGAAGGATGGGACATCAGCACAGTGTGTCCAGGGGCATCAGACTGCTGAGAATGAGAGGGAGGAGAAAACAAGCTTGGGTCTTTTTCCCGTGTGACTGATCGATTTTGCAGGACTTTGAGAAAAGAGAATTGTATTTTCTACCTCATTTTGTCAAGTATGAATTCTCCTCTTGTGCCTGCGAATGGTAATTTGCTCTTGCCCTGTAAATGAGGATGGATGCAGTAGTTTTTCCTCATATATTGCAATTTTGTTGTCCCGAGCCAACCACAAAGTGGTCAGTAAGGACAAAACAAATGCTGCAGCTTGAGACCACACCATTAGTCAATTAGATCTCTTTGACCAAGATTGTTTTTTAAAATAAATTCATTTTGAGTAGAAAACAAATTGTACGGCTTCATTAAGTATGAACCTGTCAAATTGTTACCAAGCCTCGCTTACTAAACTATATGCAGTCTGGTATGCTGGGTCACATCCTGAAAGGCTTGTGAATAATTTCAATTCACAAAACGTGGAAAGTTAATTATGTGAAAGCCTAAGTATAATTTTAGGCAAGTGCAAGAATCGGCATGTTTTGGAACACAACTGTGGTAGGTTTGAGTCTCTAGAAGCCAATTAGAAAAATGTTTACCCCTCTGATGAGCACACGGCTCATGGTGCAGGCCTCTGATCCTCACTGCAGCGATATGCAGCGGTGAGGTGTCGCTGCCTGCTCCTGCTGCTGCCCCACAGCTATGGGGCATTCACCACCAGTCTATAAAAGCCTTGCCTGTGCAGATGCTGTAAACATAAGGCTCTTCCTGCTTAAGCAGTGGCTCCTCCAGCTTCTGGTCTAGAGCAGGTACCAGCCTTTGGGCCACAAGAGGTGCTAAGAAAGTGTTGGGAAGAGCATATTTTGCTTTGTAGCTATGGGTTGCTTCAAGCTGTAAGGACTTGCAAATTCCAGCACTCTTCTCTTGCAAGAAATATTTGGGAGAGTACATTGCTGATGATACAGAGTTGCTGAGAATTATTTTGAGAATTTCAGGCACAAGCTGCATACAGTTTTTCAGGAGGGAGAGGAGTGCCATTTTCTGTTCTATTCACCCAAGGTTCCAGGATGAGCAGGACATTTTTGTCTCCATCTTTCCTTTTTAATAAGATAAGAATGTTGCTATGCAGCTGGTTGCCCTAAAGAGCTCTCTTGCAAGGTAGTTAATTAGAGCTGCATACAAAATCCGTGAAGCATTCTGCAGCCTTCCTCTAAGCTAACAGTTTGCAACAGGCAGTTCTGGGAGTAAAGCTTTCTCATGTGAGCAAATCCTGACTGCAGCAATGGAAAAGAACTGTAAGAGGGAGTCATGAGTTGCTTTCTATTACGTGTCTTGTCTTCATCTACTGTGGGTGATAATCTCTTGCTTGTTTACGCAGCTGCCAAAATTTGCAATGCAAGTTATATGGGATACAACTATGAGATGTTCTCTTCCAGCTTCAAAAGCAATTGAATATGGGAAATTTTAACATTCAGTGGTTAAGTAAAACATGTCATGTTGAGGTATTCCCCCCCAAAAATTGTCTGCTGTTTGTAAGCATTGTAATGAATGAGAAATCATTGTTATGATCACTGAGTACCTTCTGCTGGTGACCTTCCTAAGGCATCACAGTGGTTTTCTTCTCTGTCCTGGCATGAGTAGCTGTGAAAAGTATTTCAAACACAATCAAGGTACGACAGGGGCTCTGCAACTAGGCTGAGTCATGCTGAGCTCTCGCTTGAAGATGTGGCTGTCGAAGAACAGTAGTTAAGTGACCCACTAAGTGGTGACTAAACATAACAGTTTTACAAGAAATGTACCAAGTGTGTTTTTGAGCTATCAAAATCAATAACCAACAGTTGTAGCATCCAGATTCGGAAATATATTTTGACTGAGCTCAAACGGTAAATTTTGCAAAATTACTGTGATTAATGGAAGGGGAAGAAATCAAAAGGAAAGAAAGCTACAGATACTTTATTTTCCCAAATGTCATGTATAGCCTAGCTCCTTGATGGGGGAAGAAAAATATTTGGGAATGCTTGTTCATCATGTCCAATATTTTGTGGAAAAGGGTGAATTATATGCTTGCTTTATCTGGATTCTGTCTTTCAGAAATGGGCATAAGCTTGCACAGGTTAATAGCAAGTGTCTCTCTTACAGAAACTGGGACACTATTTGCTAATCCCTATATAGTTCAATAATGAATCAAAATTGCTTTCTCTAGATTACTTTATCCATTCTAGGTATAAAGTGAATGTCAGCATTCCCAGCAGCCTGTTCTTTTTCTTTGTCATGATAATTCATTTTCTTATAACAGTCATTTGTCACGTGGTGGCTTGGTGGTCGTATGTATGACGTCATTTACTTGGACTTTTAGGAGTGACATCATATGTACGGCTGCTAAACTGCTGCATGGGACATCATTTAAACATTTTTCTTCTGAAGAAATCATACCAATCATTTTCAGGCTGTCAACACATCCTGTTTACTAAGTTGTGAAATATTTATTTCTCTTTAATAAAGAATATTTATAAACGAATGAGGCATTCCTTTATTGTATGAACACCATTTATACTTCCATCTGAAGTAACTGGTGGATAGATGGGAAGGGTAATGGAGTATGAACATTTGAATTTTATTCCATACCACAGGTACTGATCAGGTGGAAATGATTTACTCTTGTTTTTTTAAGGTAAAAAATGTGTTTTAAAACTTAATTCCCAACATAACTAGATAAAATCAAAAAGTGTAATAGCAGAGGTGGTACAAACAGAGTCTTGTGGGACATTCCCAGCCTCTCCCACTACATAAGGCACATGAAGCTTTCCCCCACATATAGCCATGCCCAGCCTTCTTCTACCTCTGATAAGAGAATAGCAACCCAGAGATTTCTTTCTGCCTATTTGCCCTTTTCTCGCCCCTAAGATACGGAGCGCAGGAAGAATAAAACAAACAATAATATCCAACATCAGAGCTATGCTAAGACCTTTATCTGAGTGATCCCCAGGAGTACATGACTGGATCGCCATCCCACTGAGCTGAATGGAAAGTCTGCCCATGGCTTTGGGGAGAGGAGGCGCTGGGCTCCAAGCACCAGTGGTAGTGGACACATGATTCTCTTGTGTGTGACAGAAAACGCTAACATTGCAAACAGAGGTGTGATTGATTGTTCACCCTCTTGCAAGCCATTAGATTTATTTTTTGTTAGTCAGCTGAAATGGTCATTTGTTTTGAAGCAGAAGAAAATGTTGTTCAAACTTTCATGACTGGCTTTTCAAATCTAGGCAAAAAGAAAGAAGGAATGGCAATCAAATAGAAGAATATATTTTAGGCATATCACAGATGAACAATACCAGTAACACACCTACTTATAATCCCATAATTTCATTTCACACACAAGCTCTTCAATTACATCAAAGGTGCCTGGATATATGTGTGTGACTAGCTGAAAATCTGATACTTTGTGTTTGACAATAAGTAAAAAAAGTGAGATACATTTAAGAGACTGCTGCAATCTAACATTAATATTCCAGTCTTTATCCAAAGTTGCTTTAGATTTACTGCTGGTAATTAAATGATTTCACCTGATGAAGTAATATCCATTGTGCTTTAGTGACACATTCTCACCTACCTTTTTAATCTCTCTAAGTGAATTCCTTGACCAAATGTGGGCAATAGGAATTTGTCTGGCATTTTCAACTGGGCTGTGATTGCCTTGCGCAGAGGTGGTAGAATGGTTACATGGTTAAGCACTTTAAATAATTTAGTGCACAGTCCAAAACATTCATCCTATCCACCACCACAGGAAATCTCTGTCTCCAAATATTGTTGTTAATCTATACCCAGTAAGAGTGACTTCTTCAGGAACTGGATTAGTCCCTTACGCGCAGCAAGTTGTGAAACAGACTTTGAAGAGTAAGGTGTCTTTTCTCTCTTGTATCCCAGCCCCCGAAAATTTCCATCCCTAGTTGCAAACTGTTACATCTTCACCATTTAAAAGATAGAAATGGAGCATTTATTTTCTGGTGGCATTTCTTACTTCTGATTTCAGTTTATATGTTTCTGTACTGTGCAATCTTCTGGGAAATGTCTGTCCTTTTAAAAATGGTGGATAATAATGATCCAAAATAACTTCAGGGAAAGATGTTTCAAAGCACCTAAAAAGTACTTACAGTTTCTATCTGTGTAGCTGAAATTTGCCAATTATCTCTAAGTTGTGTTGTGTTGTGCTTTATTCTGTACAGATAAAGCAAAAGAAACTGCATTAGTATTTATGGCCAGCAGCCCCAGTTTTTCTGGTCATGTTGTTAGTGTAAATTGGTCTTGTTTGGTCAAACAGATCTGAAGAACAGATCATCTCCTTCCAAAAAGAAAACGAAAGTCAAACAAAAGCATTGATTCAGGGGAAAGAAAATTGATGATGTTTTCCAAGCATAATCAGATGGTTATGCTTTCAAAACATGGATGTTTTCCCAGGTTGTTCCCCAATAACAGAGGAATTGTGAAAAGCAGAAGCAGTGACATGGGACCTCCGCTAACTTTCTTTGACTATACTGCTGTTCCTCTCTCAGATGCAAACAGCTTGGAACAGAGGTATTATTCAAAATAAGAATGGGAAAAAAAATGTATGGAGTATCTATGAATCACTTCAGGGAAGCACTGAAGCCTGTGGTGATACGTGGACATGAAGGGCAAAGACAGACTTGAGAACCTCTGAAAAGCCTCATCTGTTCTTTCCTTCAATACTTGCTGGATTTGCAATGTGGCTAGTTCAATTTTTAAATGATTCCCATGGACATCAGCTTCCCCTTTAATCTTTTCATAAATGGGGGATCCCAGATATGTTTGGCTTTACTTCTGTATTTTCTGTTTTGGCTTTTTTGAAGCTTAATTTCTTCTCTTAAATGGCCAGATGAAATGTTCCAAATGCCTTCACCATCCAAATATATCTATACATGCGTATATATATACACACACATACACAAAATTTATATAGAATTGTATCTACAAGGAGATATCTGCTGTCTTATTTCTGCCATTTTATTTTAAGTTCCTGTTTAATTGCAGTGAGATTAACTGCCTTCGGCGTATTCCAATCTTCAGGTAGTACCAATGTAAAGTTCAAAATTAAAATGTCAGTCTCAAAAGAGATTAGATTAAATTAGGAAAAAATAATTGGTTTGGTAGAAGAGTATAGAAAGATTAAACCAAGATCTTTCAGCATGGAAGTATCTACATAATGACTTTTTTTTCACCTAAGTCAAACATACTGTGTTTTGCTTTGTATTTTACTGGGGTGTTTTATCTGTGCTAATGGAAAGAAAGTAATGTATTAATGAGATACAATTGTTTTCGATATGCAATATAAAAGAAGGGAAGCAACAATTTAAGAAGTCACCTCATGTCTGAACTTTCAAACCTGTCGTGTTTTTTGACTGTACAACTATAAATGCCTGCTTGCCGATCTGTGTATTAGCATGTGGTGTTAACGTGCATCTCATAGATTCAAATAGGCATGGAAGGTGATCAGTATAACGTAAAGCATACTCCTAAAAGTCCTAAATGCGTTCTTTCATCTGGAGAAAATATTGTTAAAAGTCATAATGTCATTAACATTATTTGCATTACTTGTCTAGAGAAATACAGGCTTTGTATAAGAAAGGTTCCCAAAAACTTCAAGCCTGTGTTCTTATGGGAGTCCTACATTTTGTAGGAGGCTGTAAAGAACTCTGTATGTACTTCCAGTGGCTTAAGTATAGCTTTGGGGGGAAAAAAAAGTAGAGAGTCATACAAGGAAAGTGCCACAGCAGCATTGCTTTTGCTTGGGAAAACAGAGGAACTAATCCTTTCCTATCACCTTCCTGCAGAGAAGTGTCCTGATCGAGGATTAAGGCAGAAGAGCTTTAACTAGTGCTGCACGCTCTCATTTCCACCCTGACTCACAGACCTGGGCTGTGCAACAGTGGGATGGATGGAAAAAGGATAACTGACCTCTCTCCCTGAGATCTTGGCCTTCCAAAGGCAATGGTCCTTCTGTGTGCCCTGCAGGCAGCTCCGAGTGGAAGCATTCAGAAGAGGCCAGTAGGTCAAAGAGGACTTTTCACTCAGGCTCTCAAATTTGGGGACACTTTGCTTAAGTGCTTAATTAGGAACCAAGCTCAGATCATGAGGTTTAAGCTCTTTGCCCTGACCTTAGCAGTTGAAGGAGCTCAAAACAGAAAGCATAAAACATGAAATAACCAGCTCTTTTTAGCCTGTGGCACTGACTGGATAATCTAGAGAGAAATCAACGCAAGTGAGAAGTACTTGGGTGTAACATGGGGCAGACAGATAGAAGATTTTTTTGCAAATCACTAATTTAAATATCTAAATGAAAAGATTTTGAAAACTTCATCAAGTATTTAATGGTCCTCTCTTCTGCCAGGAAAAAGGTCTTTGTTAAATTGCTGAGTTTATAGTGAGATGAACTTGGTAACAATTCAACATTTACTTTGCAAGCCCTGCAAGGTCTATCATAATGCTAAACATGCAAGTAAAGGGCCTTTGAAGAATGCATAATAAAGATTTCTTTAAAAATATGTATATATTATCCTACTGATTTATTCAGTGATACTAACAGTTTCTCCTTTCTGTACAGAGAATGGTTCCAAGTCTTACTGCTACTATAAATTATACTGATCCTACATTAGAGCCTGTAGTTACTGAAAATTCAGTCATACGACAGAAGATAATAGATTCGCAGTTCAAATGCTATGAGAGGATGAACAGAGCTCCTCCATATAGGAAAAAAGGTAAAGATGATAAAAAAAAGTTCTGTTTGTATACTGCTATGTTTCTGTATATCACTACAAAGAAGCATTTTGTTCCTTATACTAACCCGTATTTTTCCTCGGAGTGCAGCTGCCCTCCAGTAAGCAGGAGTCAGATTCTCACTAACTATCCTCTGAGATGCTAAGACAGAAGGAAGGCTGGAATGAGCCCAGGGAGCGAACAGCCCTTCCTCCCTTCCCATGCAGGTGGTACCTGCATCATGTAGTTGAAGTGCATTGCTGGCTCGGCTTTGCTGCTTGAATTTCTGCTTTCTTGCTTAGGAAGTTCTGTTCTCCAGAATGGTCAGCACAGTACTTTTTGGTTCAGTTACACAAAGACCTGACTGTGAACAGGAGCCTCTTAAATATAGATGTCAGTCTGTTGCTTCACTCACTTTTCTATTGGTTGTGTATTGACTGATAACTGTAATGCTCTGTGCTAACACAGGTGTTCCAGGCCTTCCATGTTCAACAGTAACACAACTAAAAAGAGACTATAAAGCACTCGCAACAGATCATTACTGAATACAAGGCACACGTTAAGATCAGTAAAAAGGAAAATGACAAATGATAGTGGTGCTGCAATGGCACGTTGTGAATGAAGAAGCCTTTCAGGCTGGGACTGAGGGTTCTCTTCTGGTCACTTCTTTCATATAAAAGAAGGAAGAAGCTATGAGGAAGCTAGAGAAAAAAATACTTGAGGCATCATGGCAATTTATGAAATTAAAGAATGCAGAAACTGGGGACATTGTTTAAGAGAAACATTAGAAATAATCAACACAATGAATGAGGTGGAGATAATATGGAGGGTTTTTTTTTGGAATAAGAGCAAAGTATTTCTACAACTCTTTACCACAAAGATTTCATTGATCTCTCTAACACTCAATGATTAGATGCTAAGATACTCAGGTCTGGATGCAGCAAAGTTTTGGAATCAATGTATGAATTCCCACTGCTTTTAATGGGTTTTCATTCTGGCCAATGGTGGGAAAACAAACAAACAAACAAAAAAACCAACCTGCAAGTATTTCAACTGTTGTGCAATAGAAACTGTCATGTTTCAGACATAAACAAGCCTTTAGCTGCTGGGCTTGAGGGGGAAGCCTACTCTCTGTACAGATTACTTTTTTAGTCTCCATCTCTATAAATATGTAATTTTTGCTTTAATTGGTAGCTCTACTCTATTCTTTTTTATTATTATTTTTTGCCGCTTGCACATGTGTTTAGTTGCAGATGGCTGGAGTGTTTGCCTGGCATGAAGTAATTCTCGTTCCATATGACATCCTGGTGGTTTCTGCAGGGCAGAGCTGTCCCAGGAGGACAGCAGCGGCAGACCAGCAGCCATCCGACACAGCCCAGCAATTCCTGAGCTCCTTCGACTGGGAGCTGGGTTTTAATGGTGCCACTGGGGGCTGTTGTATTCATAGCAACATGCACTTAGTGCACTTGTAACTCAGACAGAAGATAATAGGTGAATAGGGAATTATGCCAACACAACTGGAGTTGTGTTTCACTGTGGACTTGTTTCTCTAAGTCACAACTGAATCACAAGATCATCATCAGCCCTCCAACATCTGTATTTCATGAATACTAAATATATTTCATAAAGGGATGGAAGTAAACAAGAGTCTAAATCTTTTGGCTACAAATTTGAAAGGGAGGATAATATGAGACAGGTAATTCCCTTAATGCAAAGGACAGCTGTAGGGGTGTCTCCTGAGAAGAAAAGCCCAAGTATTTGAGCTGAAGGCGTGTACTGGGTATACGTTGCCTGATTCAAGGTAGAACTGATTAGCTGAAAGCACAGTGAAGTAATGAAATGTACAGTTCAAGAACATGGGAATGCCAGACCATCACTCTGGGACAGCACAGCATTCCTGCACTCCCTCCAAAAATGTTCACCTCTGCCTTTTCTGATTTATTTCTTAAACTGTATAATTCTCTACAGGAGTTCAAAAATATGTATTTGTGTGTGCTGGCATATGTGTATTTATATTTATGGGCATATGTATGCATATATCTGGTTCCTGACCTTGAAAGACACATTCCACATTGTATAGATCAATACCAGTGATTTTTTTTTCTTTATAAGGCAATGCAAAGGATTTAAAATTCAAGCTTGAAATCCCTACCACCCCCATTTTGCTGTGTCTTTCAAATACAAATTCAAGTTGCAAACATTTTCTACTTTGATATTACAAAATGATTTCTAAAAGTCTGTCAAATATCTCAAATTCATAGAACAAGAGAATGCCTGAAAGGTAGCAAACAGCAATGCAATGACTTGTTAGTGAACAAGTCACCTTAGCATATCTAACTTGATGACGGCAACGTTTCTGTGCATAAAATCTTAGCTTATGAAGAAAAAGTTCTTATAAAAATATCCTTTTCTCTATGTATCTAAACTGGAAAAAAAAATCTAAAGTTTTTTTCATTCCATTTTAGTTCACCGCTATTTTGGCTTAAATTAACAGTCATTAGTGCAAATTTCAACACTTCAGACACCTTCTTACAGCTCTGTAAGCCTATTGTAAATATTATGTTTCTTAGAGAAAATTTAAATTAGAAAGCTTTTCTGAGAATAATTCCAGATTTACCGGAAGCAATTACTTGCCCATAATTTATTAAATGTCAATGGCTATTAAGTGCCTTCTGTAGAAGTCTGTCAAAAACAACCTACATAGTCATAGCAGCAACTCTGAAATTCCCTTGGGACCAGAGCTAAAAAAGGCAAAATACATCTTCTCACTGTATTTCCCTTTTTCCTGCCAATCACAGTGATAAATGCCTTTTCCCTGACAAAAACTGATTTTATATGGAGAATAACCAGGATGTATCTTTTTTTCTTTTTTAATGTGTTATTTGAATAAATCCCCAGTGATTGAGGAAGCTGTGTTACAGGAATCAGTCTCATAGCGCAGTTTCTGCAGACCACATTATATTCTGTCTCTGTAGTGGGAAGCAAGAAAGAGCAGTATTCTGCCTCCCTAGTATGGCAGGGGAGATTCTTTTATCTCATCCACTTTGTCTTTTCTGGGTGTGGGAACAATCCTTGTAGGGGACACAGCCCCAGGAGCGCTACCTCTGCAGAAGGGAACTTACAGGGGTCTGTCTGTTGGAGCTGCTGAGGATCACGAAGAGGAATGTGTAGGTTCAGTTCCTACACTTAAAGCTCACTCCAACAGGTTTTAAAACATTACTTTCCACTGACATTGACACCACTAGCACCTGGTCAGTAAAACCAAGTGTTTTACTTAAATGCCTGTCAAAGTGGAGCAATAACAAGGTTTTTATTGCAAAAACACTTCATTGTCTGCAGATGGCAATATTCCTTGGGAGGTGTTGTGGTTTAACCCAGCAGCAGCTGAACACCACACAGCCTTTCACTCACTTCCCCTCCTCCCAGCTGGGATGGGGGAGAGAATCAGAAAAAAAAAAAAAAAGTAGAACTTGTGGGGTGACATAGAAACTATTTACTAAGCTGGAAAAGGAAAATAGAATAAAAATAACAGTAATGATAATTGCATACAAAACAAGTGGTGCACAAAGCAGTTGCTCACCACCCACCAACCAATGCCAAGCCAGTCCCTGAGCAGTGGCCCTTCCCCAGCTAACTCCCCTCAGTTTTGTAGTTCACATGATGTAATATGGCATGCAATATCCCTTTGGCCAGTTTAGGTCAGCTGCCCTGCTCCTGTCCCCTCCCAGCTCCTTGTGCCCCCCAGTCCCCTTGCTGGGAAGGCAGTACCAGAAGCTGAGAAACTGAAACATCCTTGGCTCTGTACAGCACTGTCCAGCAGGAAGTGTAAACATCAGTACTTATCAGTTCTGTTTTCCATCTAGAATCAAAACATAGCCTCATATCAGACACTATGAGAAAGACAACTTTGGTCCCAGCTAGAAACTAAGACAGGAGGCTGGAACAGAATGGGATCATGGGTGACTGCTGAATTGACCACTGAATTCCTCTTCAACATCCAGGTCTGTTCTGCAACCGAACCTGGGATGGGTGGCTGTGCTGGGATGACACGCCTGCTGGCAGAATCACCGCTCAGAACTGCCCAGATTATTTTCCAGACTTTGACCCAACTGGTACAGTGCTTAATTTTATCATCTTATCTTTCAAAGGAGCACTCATGCTATTGAGTGAAAGCACAAAATCTCAGAGTTTGACAGATATTAAAATATATCATGTCTTTGGCTAGCCTAATATATATATTTTCAGTTTTACTATGTATTATGTGCTATATTAATGTAAATTTTACTGCTGGATTTATGGAACCTATTTTATGAAAATTTGGAAATTTTAACTAGGTTATGATATCAAAATATTTTTAACATCTCATTCTAGATTTTTCTATTGAGGGGAAAATGCTGAAAGTACTCTTATCTGCATGAATAATCTATCAGAATCTTCTGTTCTTGTTGGAAAATATTTTTTGGAAAAATATGAGAAGTTATATCTTTTCAGTCTCATAGTTTCAGTTGTTCATTGAATTCTTCATACAAATACTAGCAGCCCTGCAGACTAAGAGAAGTAAATCGAGAATGTTTAAAAAGATAAGTGAAAGGAAAAAAATCAAGGACAGAGATTTTTCTGAATAGCTACGAGGAAATATTGGACAAAAATAAAATTCCACAAAGGGTATTGTTTGAGGAAAGACACAGTTGTGTGTTCCACTCTCAGGACATATTGCTTATAGGCAGTGCTTGATACCCCAGTATCCTCAGTTAACTGTATCACAAGTCCCAGAAGTGTCCACGTACAGGAGAGAGCTCAAGGCTCTGCATCCTCAGGTTACACGTGCTTTTTTTCTACATTCACTGCAGAAGTGTCATGAGTCAGTAACTTCTGTTTCAGCCCTCATTTTGTTCATGATGTCACCCTCAAGTGGCGACCAGCCCCTTTGATGACTAGAACAACTTACTGCAGGTCCTCTGCTTTCTGTGATTCCATATTTTTCATAGAGGGGAGGGGGAAAGCGACACTAACCATCCTGGCTTATGTGTAGTCCATATGTTTCTGCAAAAGCAGGTGTAGGGCAGCCCTGTAACCACAGTGCCTGCCACCATTCCCAGGTCCCCATCCCACTGTGCGTGGGGCCGGTTATGGAGCTGCTCTCAAGCTGCTGCCCAAGCCATCTATTCTGAGCTTTTCCTCTTGCCTGCCTCTCCAGTGACTTGTTCTGCACTAATCACTCAATTCCAGCAGCACTCTTCAAAGTAACACTTTAAGCCACCCCTGAAGCACCTCTCTCTGCTTATTAATGCCTATTAACGTTGAGGACTGTGACGCCTTGGATTGATTGCAAATGGCTCCTTAACGCACCAATGTGTGCTGCAGGACCCATGGTGGGTGTGTACTGCGGTTTTTCTTTCTGCCATGCTTTAAATCTCGGAGGTTTGGCATTTTATTTTAGTGTTCCTGTTATCTGTATAAAGCCACAGTGGACAAAAAGCCTCCTCCAGCAATTTCCTGCTGATCTTGCAGCTGTCCTGTGTAGGAGCAATACCTGCGGTCCCCCGAGTCAGCGTTTTCCCCTGGCACGTCCCTCTGCTCCCACATGGTGCCTCTGCCTGCCTCTAGGCTGATGTCCCAGCCAGCTGGCACCGTTCCTGTGCCTCAGAGGCAGCTCAGAGCCAGAACCACTTTCCTAGAATGTTTGTTGGTTATCCCAGGATGTGCTACAGCTGCCGTGCAAAGCCAGCAAAGAGCCTGCCTCTACAGGTGCCTGATTATCACACGAGCCTTACTAAGTAGGAGGGAGACAAGAAACCGTGGGGGTGACTGGAAATCTTTCAGTTGCTAATGGAAGTGGCTGCCACTGAGAGGTGGCCAAAAACACATGTTCAACTGTCCTGAGAAAATCCTACCAAGGTTGTGTCACAAGTCATTATTTTGTTCAATAACCTATGCCTGTTGGGTATAGCTAGATTTTCTGCTGAGAAACAGAAAATTCATCCAAGGGAACAGTGATTTTATACGATGAAAACTGCAGAGCCTGTCAGACTTCCTTCTCGTTAAGGCTCTGTGATATCAAACCACCTCAGCATATATGTGAGGAATGCAAGTAAGCCTATGGACTTCTGAAAGAAGTATTTCACATTGTGCTACTTGGGGCTGCACTGAAACCTGCAGAACTGCTATCTATCAGCTCCCTAATGTTTACATGACTTATGCTTGAGGCCATGCATGGCTTTGAGACCTGGAGTATGATGATATAGCATTCAGCTTTCTTTCTGTGCTTTGATGCTTAAATCATGCATAACTGGAAAAGTCAAACATTGTTTGGTAACAAAGCACATCTTCCTCCCATCTGCACCTGGGTCCTGCATAGCAGCTCGCTGTACCCAATCCCCAACAGCAATCATGATTGAAGCCAAGAAGAAGCTGTTAGACTGTGTTAGGAAGTAAGTCAGGTGAAATCATAATCTGGAGAAAATGGCACAGAAGGAAAGTGACAGGGAAAGAGATCTCCAACATGCTCAGTGCTCAGTTCATTTTCTGTCTGACAACTTCACAGCTAATTCAACCAAATGTAATTCCACTTATTTCACTGAATTTACGTCAGTTCATACTAGATAGAAATCTGTATTTTGAGATGAGGAAGGACCACAGTGATAATCCAGTCTGTTCCACTAACTAGGGCTTCTCACACTTCTTTTCCCACTCTATAAAGTTCAGTCCTGTGAAAAGAAGTGTTTGTGTTAAACCTAACAAACAGAAATCCCTCTTTACAAGCTGTGACAACTGTTCTTTTCAATAAATAACTTGCCTCTTGCAAGCAATCTTTCTCACACTGACCATCATTTGCAACATGGTAATGCATAAAAACAAGTCATTTCATTGGGAAAGCATACAGAGACCTGCTTAGATTGGATATTAGGAAAAATTTCTTCTCAGAAAGAGTGGCCAGGCACTGGGACAGGCTGCCCAGGGAGGTGGTGGAGTCACCATCCCTGGATGTTCAAGGAAAGGCTGCGTGTGGTACTTACAGACATGGTTAAGTGGGCATGGTGGTGATGGGTTGACAGTTGGACTAGATAATCTTACTGGTCTTATCCAACCTTAATGATTCTATGATTCTACTGGTTTTACTCCAGTGACAAAAAGACAGTCATTGCCTCATGTGCTCCTGACTGAAGCTCTGAGCAGGGCTGGATTTTGTACTCCCGTAGTCAACAACATGCATCGTTTTTCCCAAGTTGTTTTCTGTACTCATATTTTACTCAGGTTAATCTCTGGTGTAATCCCTTTGAAATGGTTTCAGGTCACAGTAAAATTGATAGGAATTAAAGGAGTTGAATTTGATAGGAGTGTATAGTATGTAATTCATGCTGGTAATACTCTTGCTAATAAAGTAGAAAGGAAATATATTGTGGATGTAATGGTCTTCCACCATGGCAGATGGACTGGGGCCGTGTGCTGAGTACAGCCCATTGGGTCTGTGGCAGGGCACTGTGTTCCCACCTCCCTATCTCTGCACTGCCCCTATTGTCAGGATAAATTTTGTGCAGACATGTACAGCAATGCAGTTGGATGTATGAGTTGTGTTGTGACGGCCTTATCTTTGGGTTTTGCTTCCACTCCCTTTCCTCCTTTGGCAATGTGCAGTGGTCAGGAGCAGAAGCTCCTAACCCATCTAACTCCATGATCTGAGGCTGCTTTTAGCAAAGCTCTGCTTGGTTCTGCACTTTGTTGGGTTTATGTCTTTGGCTCCATTTTGTAGACCAGTTGCTGGTTACTCTTCACATGACTCTGAGAGAAGGAATGTCTGGAAGGAATGAGTCCCCTTGCTCTGAAGTGGACCATGGCAGTGCAGGGCACAGAGACGTTGCCAGGATTTCTGATCTCTGCCCTATTGCAGTCTCTGAAGGATTTTATCTTTCTTAGAACATATCTCTGGAGAAATAAGGAAATCAGGATAAATCCCCAACGCAGGGGAAGGATGAACAGATTTATGTTCCTGCAGGCTCTTTTGGATTTTACCTGCTATGACACGCGTGACCACAGGGGACTGGGCTGATGGACACAGGCACACCTGTCTCACAGCCGACAAAATGCACAAAGCACCCAGCAGAGCAGTATGCCAAGCTGAGAGGAGCAGTCATTGTGGATGAGAAACCACTTCTACAAACAGTGAGGGAGAGAGACCCTCTGGTTCTCAGCAGCCGCTGCAGCTCCATTCAAGCAGGGTGGCTGTTCCCCAGGCATCCCTAATCTAAGCTTCCCAGCCCCGGCTTCCCCTCCTTAGTGCCCAGTCCATCCCGTGCTCCTTCCAACCCAGCAGAGTGCCTTGGTGTGGTGATATACTGGTGCTCATGTGTCGGATGTCCCCAACCCTCCTGTGGATTTCTGTCATGCTTCTTAGCAATCTCAATAGCAGCAATATAAACATTTCTTATCCCTATAGTGCATAACTCGACTTTGTTCTAAAGATTCCAGTTTTGCAGAAAAAGGCATTCTGATGATAGTGAGAACTCTTCACTTACTAGGACACTGGAATTGCAGCTTTCTGGGGTTTCTATTGTATTATTTCAGATGATTTTTTCATTTTTGAAAATTTTTCTTTTAGAATGTTTTACTGAAGAGGTAACTAAATCAGATGTGTTACAGAAATATCATGTATTCCTTCATCTGCAAAACTAACTACTATACAGGTCAATGCAAACAAATGGCAAGGAATCCAATGTCTGGTATGTGCTGAACATGCACTGCAACAGAGGAAAACTTCTTTTTACTTCCAATATATAACTCAACAATAAAAAATAAAAAAAAATTAATGTTGACTCTTTTAACATCTGCTGTCCATAGAGTTGATCTAATTGTAAAAAAAAAAAAACTGATTGATAGATTATTCAAATTCCAAAGTTATTGCATTAAGATATTTGTTACATATAAACAGCTGAGTTGTTTTTTATGAAAATAGGATTCATAGAATCGTAGAATGGCATAGGTTGGAGGGGACCTTAAAGATCATCTAGTCCCAACCCCCCTGCCATGGGCAGGGTTGCCAACCACTAGATCCTACTGTCCAGGAACCCATCCAGCCTGGCCTTGAGCACCTCCAGGGATGAGGCATCCTCAACTTCTCTGGGCAACCTGTGCCAGTGCCTCACCACCCTCTGAGAAAAACATTTCCTCCAAACATCTAACCTAAATCTCCCCTCTGTTAATTTAAAACCATTGATTCATAAAAGCATTATTGGTAGCACAAGCAATACCATACACAAAACTATTACTAGCAGCTAATCTTTTTAGACACCTCATTTCTCCAATGAAAATGCCATTGTGGGTAGGATTTCTCTCATCTGGTTTTCCCAGAAGGCTCTTGAAGTGTCTATTCTTTTCAGCTGATTACCAAGGGCCAGCGCAACTGCCTTTGAGTAGATGAATAACTTTAACATAGCTAAAGTCAGGTGAGATGAATCCAATACAATACTACCATTATTCCAATCTGAATAGCATGATACCCAAGTGGTACCCTATCCAAGCTGATAGCATACAGACAGAGCCAAAAATTTGTGTTTATAAAGTATCTCAATAATCTTAGAGCTAACATTTGCATTTTGCCTTGCTAGTATTGTCTTACTCATCCTTATACACTTGAGTATTTTTTCAGGGTTTACTACAGATTGTTCTGGTTAGTATGAAAAACAGCATGTGCCCAGGTTCCTAATCATGTACCTGCTACTGGGCTCCCACAGAAGAACTTGTAGTAGAGCAGTGTTTGGGTTACATACAGCTTTATTTCTATATAAAACCACAGATTTAGAAGAAGTGTTCTACCAGTTTGAGTTACTGAAATGGACAGTACAGCAATACTGTAAGTGCCCAAGGTGAAGCCTCTGTTTCAAATTAAGAGAACCTCTGACACTTCTTCAAAAACCAGTCCCACTGACTAAATCTGTCACATCTCAGGGGCACCATGGATGAAGGAAACCCAGGTACCTAAACTGATCCTCTTTGTTTATGATCTACCGAAAGCAGAGAGCAGTAATGTGAAAAATTGTCTTTTGTGTCATAAACTTTTGTCTACATTATTTATCAATCTAACATAATGAAATATTTTAAAAAGACATATACCATATTTAGTGGGTGTATCATAATTCTATTTTCAGGAAACAGGACCCCATATCTTGGGATTCTGATCCTCTAGTCCCATTTTCTGACAGCATCACAGCAAGAAAGCAGTGAGCTGTGGCAACTTTCAGACTAGGATCAGTTGTGTTTGTCTGGCTTCAAGGAAAACTATGGGGAAACAGATTTGTCTCTGACTTACAAAGGTCACATTAAGCTCAGGCAGGGTGTCTACCTAGGCATTAAAGTGCAGAGATGAGAGATGGTATTACCATCATGCTCTGTAGCATATTAGCAAAAGCCGCATATTTTGCACAGTATATGGGATAGCAGGTACAATGTTTGTACACTGTGTTCCATGGTAGAGTAACCATTAATCTTTTGTCTAAGGCTGAAAACTTTTTCCAGCTTTAGATGATGTCTGGCAAAGAGTACAATGGGAACATTACTTCACAGGCAGTCTGAGATTATCTGCAAGCTGCACTGAGGGAAGGCTGAGATAGCGTGTACTGTTCCTCTTCGTGTTGCTGATGCACGTATTGATTTTCAGCAAGTCCCTCAAAACAATGATTTGAAACTCACAGTAATTTCAAAAGTATGCTGTGTTTGGGAGTATCATCTTCTTTTTGCAGTGGTACTATACAAAGTGCTTGTCTAGCCAGAGGAAGATAGCTTGGTCCATACAATCCTTACCTTGCTGGTGTGATCAGCTGCTTCACTTAGAGTGTAAAGAGGGAATATGAATCAACCAAATTACTAGAACCCTTAATCATGAAAGCTGACTAAGAAAAATAAATGCAAATGTTGAAGACAAGGAATGAAAATGTGTCTGTTCAAGTGGTAATCGACTCTTTAAAAGTAATTTGACTGGAAATGCTGATAGCCTCTGTGTAGAGCCAATAAAACTATAAAGCTACAGTAGACAAAGTGTTGTCAAGATAGACTTCTTATACTGCCAAAAAAAAGTCAGACTTGAAACACTGCGTGTTTCGTAAATAAGCAGTTGTGTCACTGTGTAAGAAGACTTCAAATAATTTAAACTTCTGATCTTAGCCACTTCCCACTTTTGTTATGTGGGCAAGTTTTCCACTGACTCCCCCATGGCTAGAGCTTGAGGGAAAGCCAAGGGAATTAGTCCAAGACTTGACAGGTAATTAGAAGTGACTGTCTGTGCCTCTGTGTCCAGGATTTCCCAGACAGAAGCGCAGATGCGTCCGGGAGGATGACTGCACGGCACACATCTGTGCTTCCAGACACCCCTCTGAGCTGTCCTGACAGCGCTATGGCCACAAGAGAAAGACACGTGCAATGAAGCATGGACCTGGCGAACACTGGAGAGGATGTCGGAGCCACCTGTGGCAGAGACACGCATAGAGGCCAAACACACATCAGATTATTTAAACAGAGAGTCTGCGTCTCATTGTGTCTGCAGCCTCAGGGGAAAATCAGCAGTGCTCTTGCTCAACGCTGGCGCAGACTTTGGGCAAGACTCCTCCACCTGTCTGCACTGACGCACCACTGGTGTTGGGGCTATCGCCATCTCCAGCACCTGCACTCCAGTTCATGCACTACACATTCACTACACATCACCTTTAACTAATTATTCCCCTTAATACGTGGAACCCTGCTGCAAGACTCAGTTTGTTAGTGTTTATGTAGGGATACCAGCATCTCATTGAGAGTGTCAGGCTTGAACAGGTTTCAACAGCCTCTTTAAATGAATTATTGACACAGAAATAATTGCATCTGAGTGAAGTTTGGATATAGATAAACTCCACTGCATTTATTCAAGACTAACAGGAGACAAATGGTAAATGTGATGTCAGATAAATCTCTGATAGAACAAAAAAGGAAACAAGAATGTATATTGCACAAGCTAAAAATCCTTTGGGTTTTGTTATACAGGCATTTTATTTCTGAACAGTAATTCTTTTTAATGATTGTTCAATTTGTAATATGCTAACATAACTATTATTGCACTTTACCACCAGAAAGAGCTTCAAAATACTGTGATGAAACTGGAAACTGGTTCCGCCATCCTGAGAGCAACCGAACTTGGTCCAACTACACTCTGTGCAACTCTTTCACCTCTGAAAAATTGAAGGTATGCTGCAGTTAAAAAGGCAGTGATTGTCTTGGAATTGGTTTTGGCTGGGCTAGCAGCAAGGCACATATGAAAGAAGTCAGAATAGTCTTCATCTTTCAGCTTTATTTGTTGCACAAAAATTGAATGGCATTGTCCTCCTAATTTTAACCTACTAAGATTATTTGATGAGTTCTCAGATCTAAATATATGTTTGCTATGGGCTGAATAATTTAGTAGCAATTCATGTCATCAGTTTTGTTGTACTTTTCAAATGCATTTTTTTGATTCCTGTGATTTTTCCTGATTGTCCAACAGTTACAAAATGATCCTTTAGAATTTCAGTTTTGTTTTTTGTAACCAGTGTCTTCCAAGCTGCTGACAACTTCTTTTCTGGGCTGAAAATCCTAAGATATATTAAGATTATTTTCATAAGCAAATTTAATGACTCCTTTTGAAAAGAAATATTTGTGAAGGTGCCATCATGCCAGAAAATCCTACAAGCCTGAACACATTTAACAGTTTGACTGAAGTCAGTCTGACTATTTACACTAACAAATTAATTTGCACACATTTGCATCAACATTTCCTAAATCAAGTTGCTAAACTGAAAAAGGAGATCAAAGTCTAAAACCTCCAAAACAAACAAGGAGAAAGAATTCTGAGAAAAGCTTTAAAAAAAGAATTTAGGTAAGATCATGAAAATAAATATGTTTCTCAAATGTGAATGGAGCTCCAGGAAAATCTGATTGCAGATTTGTGACAGAGTAATTTGTAACTCTTTGGAATTGTGGCAGGAAAAGTAAGAAAATGATTAAATCAAATCAGGGTTTGTCTTGGAGAATCTTTTTTTATGCAGCCAAAAATCACTATGTGGTTATACTTAGTAATGATCCAGCATAAAGGGCCTTAGAAAAGTCCGCTGGACTAGGCAGGAGGTGAATTCTAAAAGTTTTTGCAGCATGAGGAATTGTCATGGTAAAATGGGGCTCACCTATGCAAAAAGAAAGAGTAATAGTAACAGTCCGAGCTCACAGAGGCATTAAATGGAAGCGCCATAAAAATACCATTTTTCCAGATGCTGGCCCAAGTAGAGAGGCAAAAAATGTAGTTCTGTTGCCTATTATCCATGCCTTCCAGAAGAAGAATTTTGAATATCATTCAAGCAAAGTGCAGATAGAACACAAAGGAAAATCATATGTCTCCTGAGATTGTTCTGAAACAAAAAATAATGGAAAATGCAGAAAGAATCTATCCTTGCAGAAATGCCAAATTGGATTATGACCTTCAATCCAAGTCTTGAAAAGCCAGGACTATGCTTCATTTCTAGACTATTTTAATGTACCTACCATAATTTAATTAACTGAGTAGGAGATATTTCTATTAGAGAATTCTCTTTTCTCAGGAGAAGAACTCGAGAGGAACATGGGAGGAAGAACATTGAAGTGTTTCTGTTTCAAGTATTCTAACCTCAAAAATGTGCATAAACTAAAAATTTGCTGATTCATGTTATAAGTCCTATATATCAGAAGAGACATCAGTGGCTGCCATTTCAAGGAGCGCCGAGGTTAATAAAAAAGTTCATTGCTTAAGTTAATTGGAAATAAAAACTTGCTATAAAAAATTGCAGTCAGTTCTTTGAAGTGCAGTAATAGACCATATGCTTTGTTATCTGTTATGTTTGGAAAACTTCTCTGTTATATTTGGAAAACTTTTCTGAAGAGTTACCATAGTAAGTTTACATGGAGGAGTCAAAAATGATAGACTGGTTCTCAAATATACCTTTAAACTGATTTATGCTTAAAGGTAGAGGGTTTATATCACCAGAATTCCTCTGAGATGTACGTAGATTTGCATGCAGCTGTCTGGAATCCTTTGCTACTTACAGCTGTTGTAGAGTAAGAGTTGTATAGAGGAGAGGCAGGCAAACAAAACATCTATGGACAATTCATCTGTAAATTAAATTCAAGCTTTAAAACTATCATTCTAGTATCATATAGTGACCACTTAGTATGCAGCGGAAGAAATGCCGCATCCACACAGGTAAAAACCTCTCCCACGTCTCTGTATTCAGAAATCTATATTGGCTTCTCTGCACTCTGATCTTCCCTTTCTGGAGTTGCTGGAGCTCAGAAAAAAACTTTTCAAGCATTTCTGGTCACTAGAATATTGTGGCGAGTCATTGTGGAAGGAAAGTAGGAGACCTAGAATTTTTCCAGATAACATGCATGCTGAGTGATTCTTGTATCATGTCTACATAGCCAGGATGGTGTAAATGTGACTTTGTTGTAAATATGAAGCAGGCCAACACACCACTTAGGTTAATGAAAGCTGAGAGTTGATTCTGAAATTGTACAATGTCTGAAGAATAAACTAGACGGGAAGATGTGCAGCTGTGCTAAGAAAACAACTTTGTTTTCTGAATTTTGCTCATGTCTGTTTTCAACTGCAAATGGGCTTGGAAATGAAAAAAAAATGTGAGTGGCAAAACTTATGACTGCAGAAATCAATTAGAAGCATGCCAGATATTAGCTGAATATTCCTGAAATGAAACAGTTGCATGAAACATGTCTTCTCCCTTTATTCTTCTCTCTTTGCCAATAACACACAAAAGATGCAAAGAGGGAGTAATCACAGAATCACGGAATTGTAGGGGTTGGAAGGGACCTCGAGAGATCATCGAGTCCAGCCCCCCTGCCAAAGCAGGTTCCCTGGTGCAGGTCACACAGATAGGTGTCCAGGCGGGTCTTGAATATCTCCAGGGAAGGAGACTCCTCAACCTCCCTGGGCAGCCTGTTCCAGTGCTCCGTCACCCTCACTGTGAAAAATTTCTTTCTCATGTTGGTGCGGAACTTCCTGTGCTCCAGTTTTAGGCCATTTCCCCTTGTCCTGTCTCCACAGACCACTGAAAAAAGATTGCCCATGTCCCTTTGCCACCCGCACTTGAGATATTTGTACACATTGATCAGATCTCCTCTCAGCCTTCCTCTCTCAAGACTGAACAGACCCAGATTACCGAGCCTTTCCTCATAAGGGAGATGCTCCAGGCCCTTTATCATCTTTGTGACCCTTTGCTGGACTCGTTCCAGGAGGTCCCTGTTTTTTTTATACTGGGGAGCCCAGAACTGGATACAGTACTGCAGGTGAGGTGGAGTAGAGGGGGAGGATCACCTCCCTCGACCTGCTGGCGATGCTCTTTTTAATGCACCCCAGAAATAAAGAAACAGTGCTCAAAATGCTGCACAGGTACTTACAAGCTTTTCACAGAGGAGGGTGGTCATAAAAAATTCATCTAATCATTGAAAAAGGAAAATTGCCCATGCATAACAAAAGAAAAAATGAATGAAATAGAGGGGAAAATAAACCCAACAGAAGAACCTGCTATCTAGTCATTTTTCAGGACAGGCTGATATATTAGTGCTTTCAGAAAAAAAAGGGAACAGTGGAGCTTGGCATGCCATTAGCCTCCTGCAGTATTCTGACAGCTGAATGATGCTTAAGAGCTTGGCTGAGACCACACTGTGACATTTAAATGCTGCAGTGTTCTGCAGCCAAGGTGCTGTCCTGTGATTTTGCTTCACTGTTGACATACAAAATATGGGTAGGCCTATCTTAGGTTTTGGTGATATTAGTCAAAGTGAACCTCCGATTATCTGTTTATGCACACTGGTTTTACGGTTGTATAAACTAGCTAGTTGCCCAACAGGGAGGTCCACATTAGTGTTGCAACCAGAATTGTCACAGGGTGTCTTTTTCCAATATGGTGGAAAATAGTTTTAACCTTATCTACTGCTTTCGTGACTTCTTAAACCTTAGTCATAAGCAACCAACGACTTGTCCTCTCCAAATGGGGGATATCAGCATTTGCACTCACTTTTCATAACACAGCCACTCTACTTCCTCAGTTTAGTTGTCTTTTTTTCACCATTTCCAGCTTTGCTATGTCCTTCTTAAGGTGAGGAGGCCAGAAACACACACATGTTTAATATGTGGGATGTAAGTTTTACACAGACACAAAATGATGTTCTGCCCTCTGGGCCTTTCCTGATTATATGTGACGTTTTGTTGATTTTGACTGCCATTACAGATTGAGCCAATGATTCAGAAAACTGGCCATGATGACTCCAAGATCTTGGCCGAGAGTTTGGTTGCCAGTTCTAAGTTTAGCATTATGTAGGCAGGGCTTAGATCACTTGTCCCTACTTTTATCTATGTTGAAGCTCATACGGTATCTTCTTGTCCTCTCACTTAGTTATGTGAGGAGTCTGTTACTATTCTCTAGAAGAGCAAAGTATCATCTGGAAACTTAGGCATTTCTCTGCATCTTCACATCCCCTGGTCATTAATGAATACGCTGAACAAAAAGCCAGTCCTGATACCAGTCCTGAGGTCACCTAACTGACTCATCTCCATCCAAAAGTGACCATTAAGCTTTTACTCCCTGCTGTTTAAGCAGCTTTCAGACCATAAAATCTTTCTTCCAATCCTATTTTCTTTAATAATTTTTTTTTGGTGTGGAAGCTTGTCATGGGCTTTTTGAAAATCCATATGTATGATGTCTGCTGTGCTCTCCTAGAGCTTGGGAAACTTAGTTACGTAGAGTTTGAGCAGAAATCTTGCCGGTGAGTTCAGTGCAGCAGAAACAGATCAACTTATGTAAGAAACACTTATCTCGTCTTTAGACTTTGAGTCATACTATTTAATGTATTTCTGCTATTGAAAGAATATTGCAAAAGAACCTGTGAAAGAAATAAAAAATAGGAGGTTGAGTTTGTAGATTCTTCCTCAATGAGAAAAAAATGAGTGCCTGCAAATTGTTCACATTTGCCTTTTCTTTTTGTTAAATTTCAGATGGCGTTCATACTTTATTATATGGCGATCGTTGGCCATGCTATGTCTATAACATCCCTGTTGATTTCCTTGGCAATTTTCTTCTATTTCAAGTAAGTGTTTCTTACAAATACTCTCTTTTCTTTCCATGAGGGATCTCATGTGGTAACCAAAGAAAAGCATGGAAGGGAACACGGCCAGCTCTTCCAAGTGCCTTTTTATATAATCCTGAAAAGCCTCAGCACAGGGTCCTCTCGCCACTGGGACATCTCCCAATGGTGTGCAGCCAAAATCATGCTGTTAGATTTATCAAGAATGGTGTAAAAGTGCCACCCATAGGGAAATGATGTAAACAGGAATCTAGTAAGGCCCTTCATGTACCAGTAGCCTGTTATTCCTTGGAGGACATGTCCAGCCCCTGGAAATAGCAGTGACTGCATAGGGCAGTGGTTTGAAGCCCGCCATCTCTTAAAGGACTGGAGGACATACCCTCATTTGTTGCTGAGGAAATGATCTATTGACTTGAGTAGGTGCTTACAGGACTCATCACCAAGGATGAATCTAACAGTAGTGCGCAGCCTGCCATTTTCATTAAAAGCAAGAACAGTGATGTTCTATATCAGAACTTTACAGGAGACTAAATTGATATTCACTGAAAGTATTGCAACTACTGTCTGGGAACTCAACCAAGCATTTCAGTGTTGTCCCTTAGTGAACCTGTCTGCACGCTATTTATTATGGCAGCAGAGGAGCAGAGGGAGCTCAGATTTGCGCTCAGTCACATAATCACAGCTTCAGTCACTATCAGTAGTGAGGGGCTGCCTGGGAACAACTTTCTGTTTTCAGCTCAGGGAATTGCTAAGCACTGAAAGACACCGAAGGATGTACATTTCTAGCAGATTCAGGGCTCCAATTGTTTCTTTATTTTCAAATCGTAGGAAAAGTTGAGGTATTGAGACGTATCTAAACCACATTCTAGTCAAAGAGGATTTCTCAATGGCAGTCACTGTAAGCACGTAAACATGGGCATATGTTAGATGTCACAGGGAAGTTACTGTGGGGAAAACATTGGAAAATAACATCTGGACTTCCTGAGCTGTTGTATATCCAGCGCTATGATGACTTGCATAAGGTATGTTCTCCTAGCTCTTAAGCAATCTTTTTAAGGTATGTCACTTTAAGGTATCTAGCTTTACTGTAAACTGCAAACTTCCAGGACTTCAGAAATTGGGATTGTGATGTCCATTCAGATACTTAGGTGCAACAGAATGACACATCTGAAAAAATGACCCAGATGGGATTGTATTATCTTACTGATTTCAGCAAAGGTGCATCTGTTACTTGCAGTCAGAGAGCAAGACCATTGCTTCATGACCAGAGATAGGGAAGTGCTCACTACCTATAGTATCTATCTGCCGGTAGCTCCATAGGACAAGTATTCTGAGTTGATAGGATACAATCAATTTTTTTTTTCTTCACAAGCTTATCTACAGAGATTAAGAAAGAATAGTTGCACAATAATAGCAACCTATAGTAATTAAAATCCATCTCTGTTGTTATTATACAGTGTGTATTGTTTGAAGCCTTCAACAAATTATTTAAAGCTAAAGTTGTTGATTATGTCAGAACACAAATAAGCCTTAAGTAGCATTAAGCTTTTTTTATTTGTCAATCAAATTGAGCCCTGGATGAGCATTCAAAATACAATTTTTCACTCCTTCATCATCATTCTCATAGAACGATAAATGATATTCTTTTGTGTACCCATCAATTTATTGCAGAAGTTCAAAGACATATTTGTAATTTGAAAGTGTAGAATACTTCTAGAGATACTTAGTTATCTTCCCAGCAGGCAGATAAAGAGCATGACGTTTTTTACAGGTCACAATTTATTATTTGTTTTTATTTGGTTGATGTTTCTGAAAAACCGAAAGCCAAAAAAAAAAAAAAAAAAAAAAAAAAACACCCCTCAAATCTGTCAACTTGGAACTCAAATATAACAAATATAGCAAATACATTTTTTTCAGATCTTAGTGACTGGAATAGTAACTGTGAATTATGAGCAGGTTCTAAATTAACACCTTCCCACTCATGCCAACTCATGAATCTATATATGCTTTGTTTTCAAAAAGAGCAGGATCCCTTCTCCATAGAAGCTTTATTTTCCAAAGTAGTTTTTTACACGTTGAAATTTCAAAGTGTGTAGACGGAAGAATTGACAAGTTTCTTTCTATTCTTTTATCTTGTAGGCTTAACTTAAAGAGTACTTCTGTAATCATTGGACTTTTTGTCACGAGTAAGCCTAAGTAATCAGAATGAAGTACACCAAGTGCATATTTTATCTTGACCATTTTGTTATAAACATTTCTAATGATTCCTGTAGTGCAGATTTTATATGTCTAGACAAACTGGCATTTGTAAAGTGTCTTGGAATTGATAGACTTAATGTGTTGCATCATCACTGAATAACTTCAATACAACATGAAAAACTTTAAATGTTGGATTGTGAGATATCATCAACTTCATTAGCTGAACTTTTGAGATGTGTCTTTTGGCCACAAATACATATATGAAAATTTGTAGAATACATTATTACCTAGCAAATACTAAATTCCAGCTTAAATGTGCATAGTAACTGTAGAAATTTGGGGATAAAAAGATGCCCTTGCTGAACCTCTACCTCTAGAGTGCAAGGGATGGCTGTCTGGCTTTAACAGTCTGCTGTGAAAGTTGCTTCACAAGACCCCAAATACTTGTTCCAGTGCTTAAATCAATCATAGCCTCAAAGTCCCTGTATTATTTAAACTGAATCTTACATGAGGGACCTAAGCCTATTTCTGGTCTCGACTTTGATTTATATTTGCCATGGCTGTCCTTTGTGAAAACTGCACACCTTATGTCTTATGACAGATCGAAGTGCAAATCTGGGAAATTTATATGTTAGCAGGCCAAATATTAAAGCTTAATGGTTCCAAATACATATCAGTCAATAAAATAAAGAGAATAACTGAATGTTTTGCATCTTTTTGCAGAGGACTTTTTTCCTCTTTGAGATAGCAAAGAAATGGTACATCCACATGAAAATGCAGAGAGACAGAAAACAATGTTTCTGAGGCAGAATACAAAAATAAAAATATTTTTAATGAGGATACAAAAGCAACCAATACTGAAAGAAAATAGTTTCAGAAGAGCTGTTGAGATACTCTGTAGCTCAGGTGAGAAGCCACAAGCCAGAGGACAAGGTGACCTGGATATTCTGAATGAATTCAGTCAGACTCCCAATAATTTTGCAGGCTGGAGCGCTGCAGAAGTGTGTTAGGATTGGTTTTTATATTTTGGTTGGATTCATAGACCTATGGATATGTTCAGATTGTGTGCTTCCTAATAAACATTGTCTTGGTAGTATTAAGCGCTTCATCTGCTGCTGGTCCCTGAACAGGTTCACCATGGGTGAGGGTGTCCACACAGTCTGGAAAAGGCTATGCTTAGTACATTGAGAAAGTTGTGAAATAGGAAAATACAATGGTTGGACTTTGCATTGCCTATAAGAAGAGTCTGTAAGATTACAAGCTCAAAGTGGGTGAATCGAAAATATGGTTTATTAATTCTGGTAATTTCCACAGGATCAATTTGATGAGTGGCTGTGATAACATGTTAATGGAACATAGAGATAGTTAGAGACTGCCAAATGAACTGCTGAATTCCCCTCTCATCTAAGATACAGAGCACAAAACCACAGCTACAGTAGTGCTTTGAGAAAACTGGGAACACAATTTAGTCTGATCTGAAATCTTTTACCTAGGTTCCAGAGTTCTTTGGGGCAGTTTGGACATGATCTGGTTAAAATGGCTACACAAAATGGTCCAGAAAGGTGATCCCATTCTTCTGGGACATTGCAGTGAGCAAGGCAGGTTCAGGCTGACTCACTGTGAGCTCTGAGTCACGGACAATTCAATCCTGACCATTCCCAGGCCGCGCTGAGAGACTCATTTGACAACAGCCTTCCTGACAGCAGCACACCTCCCCCTCTCTCCTCCTCCTCTGCTTATCCTTTCCTTTCAATGACTAATCCATAACACAAATATTACAGGAAGAAGTAGAAAAAGGAATAAAAATAAAGCACTACAAAATGAGAGGACAAAGAGGAAACCAAATAAGATCACAAGGAAGTGGGAGTAAAGCTGTATGCGAGCAGTCTTGTTACCTTCAGCTGTCTTCTCTCATCTGAATATGGCAGTGATAAATTATTGGACCTTCAGTACAAGGCAAGCTGTCAATCAGATGATCAATCAAATAGTAAGAGATGGTTTTGGAGCCATACAGGAGCCTTTGACTGTACAGACAGCAAGAAGTAACTCACAGAGTTTTCTGTTTCGGAATGTGAGGTAAAATTCTTCCCGTGTATAAGAAGTCTTCCCTGGCAGATATTTATTTTCGTTTGAGTTTGAGATTCATAATGATCTGGCATCACAGATGTTTCAGTACTTTTGGAAGGGAATGTTGAGTCAGTATTGATGAGCATTGATAAGCAATACTAATGTATGACAGGAGACAGAGTACTCATGAAGCGGAGTGCCTAACAGTTACATGCATCATAACAGTATTCCAGTGTAGTTGCAGACCAAGACCCCATTGTCTTACATGATGAAACGCAAAAGAAAAAAAGGGACTCCTGGCCCCAAATCACTTTTAATTCAATTACTAAAACAAAGACATTTTTGTAAAGATAGCTGGGAAGTACAGTAGGTTTAGATTTGTGAGAACAATAAATACTGTGCTGAGAATGCACCTGCCAGTATAATTGTTGGCAAGGCTTTTAAAAGAAGGTGAAGAAGGATAATGTATGAAAGGATAGATTGCAGAAGTTTTTTGGGAGTTTTTCCCAGGAAGAATATGGTAGAAAACATGAAATTAATTGTTTGAAAACTAAACAAGTGGCCAGGAGATAGAAAAAAACTGACTGTGGGTGAAAATCAATGTCTCAATATTCATGAATGAGAAGTGATGACAGATTCACAGAGCAGATTTATGAAGAAGATAATGCCAAAAGTGCCTTGGAGATCAATATTATAAATGCAATAGAGAAGAAGAGATAGGAACTCAAAATTAAGCATGCCTGTGTGTAGATAGGAGGACCTATCTCTGTTAAAGGAAACACAGGAAGCATAGGAGAAAAGTGAAACACAGGAGAAACATGCAAAACATAGGAGACACTGAAAGTCAGAGACAGAACAGATAGATAGAAGCGTAGTGACATAAAGAGAGACCAAGTTTTAGGTCAGGAAAGCTAGCTTAGTCATGTCTTCTTGCATAGGGATTATTAAAGCTGAATAGGGAGAGTACAGAAAGATGAGTAGAGGCTGAAGAGCATCTTTCAAAGACACCTCTAGGAATGACTAGGGAATCAGAAAGAGAGCCAGAAAGAGAGCTAAGAGAGGTCAGAGGATGAGAATGTTATCGGTGATTGTCAAAACCAGCAGGGAGAATGAGTTTGGTTTTGCTAGGAAGAGAATACTACACACTGCTGAGCACAGGTTCATGTGCAGAGCAAGATGGGTAAGACTGGAACTGAAGAAGAGGTTTCCAGGCAGAATTGCTGTCAGTTTTTTCAATGAGATAAGAAATGTTTGGAGAAAGGTGATGGAACTATGGAAGATAACTGATAACACAAGTTGGACCATGGGTGCAGCTGAAAATTAGGGAAGCCCAACTTTCCATTTTAAGGGGAGATGCTGAGAAGATAGAAGTTAAAGAGAAGCCTGGGCAAAGAGAGTTTTCCTCTCAGGGCAGACCAAGCCAGGAAGGTGCCGTTGCCATTTTGATGGAAAACACTAGAGGTCAAATTAAAAAATGAGGGTAGGGAAATATATGTTTAGTGATGCAGATGGATTGTTAACATGAAAGCTGTAATCAAGAAAGAAAAAAAAATGGAGAGGTTGTGTGAAAAGGACGAGGGCAATGCAGGAGTAAAACTAGGAGTGGAAAGAAGGCAGGGAAAGGAGCCTGGACAGCAGATGGAGGCAACACACATGGAAGGACAGTCCAATTTCATAGAGAAGACTGGGAAAAGCCAAGAGGAGCAGTAAGGAATGACAGTAATGGGAGCGGAGGCCTACATACGTGATAGGGATTATTACGAAAGACTGTCGATCTATACCAGTGGCCATGCAGAGAAGCAGCTGGAGAGACAAGGGTCTGCATCTCTTAGGCTGTGAGCTGAAGATACTGCTCTAAGTGATAGGGAAATTTTGATGTATTGGGGACAGGATGGGTATTAGCAGGATTGCAATAGAAAGGCAGCAGGTAAAGTGTACATGATAGTGTCCCAAGACAAGTGGGGCTAAGACAAGTAGTGTAGATACAAAGAGGAGAAGGGAGGAACCAGGACTGGACAAGCATTACTAGTGCAGAGAAGCAGAAGAGGAACATTGGGCTAGATTTTTGATGGGGGAAAATAGAGGCAGAGTAAGCACAACACAGTGTAGGAAAGATTGGTACAAAGGACATTCTGCTTTGCCCGCTATCCCATCCTACAGGAAGTCAAACTGTAGGTGCACCTATCCCCTTATCTGGTGCTCAACAGTTGTCAGTAGCTGGTGCTGAAAGAATATAAAATCAAGGCAATTGTAAAGAGATGCTCTTCCTTCTAGCCACAGGGACCTCCATCTCATGGACATTCTGAACCAAAGAGGGTGTCTTGGTGAGTAAGGAGACCAGCCAAAGTGATGAGAAATGCAAGATGATGATGACAAGAGTCAGCAAGACAATCTCAAGCTTAACGCAGAATTCCATCCAGTGACTCAGAGAAAAGGCATAAGGACGACTAAGGATAAGTGGCAGGTCACCAAGGAGCCAAAAAAGGGAAATAAATAAGCAGAAAGGAGTTCAGTTGGCTAGATTAGCTCTCTGTTTTTGGAAATATCACATTCTGCATTAACCTCCACACACACAGCAGCTGTAAGTCACAGCCAACTCACAGCTCCAGACTGCAAAAGACCTGCATGCCTCAGCACAAAGCAATATTTGCTCTTCTTAGCTGTTGTTTTACTTGCAGGTTTCACCTGCATACTCTCAGGGATCACTGAAGGCAGACATCACATAATTATCTAACAGCTCCAGGGTCATCTTTCTGCAATCAGCTCCAGAGGTGTTGTTCACTGCTCAGGGGTGGCCTGAGGATTTGAGTAGGATTTGGAAAGGGCAGAGGGTTTGAGACGGAAACCTCAGCCATGACTTGGTTGCACAAGAATTCTGTAACCTTGGGAAATTCTGCTACCCACAACAGCAGAAATCCCTCCAGCCCCTATGTTGCTGCACCCTGTGAGCAGGAAAACAACCTCTTCAGCTGGTGTCAGAAACATGCAGGATACCAACCCAAATCCCCCTGAAATTTAAGGGGATTCTTGTACAACGTTCTCACCACTAATTCCTAAAGCAGCAAATAATTTTCATCTGAATATTTGAGAAATCGAGTCTCCAGGGAACAGTTACTTATCAAGCAGTATTCCTGATGTCCACTACTTGCATCATGCGCATCTGATAATTCTCAGGGTTCTGCTTCACCACTTAATATCTCGATTACCGTGAAGTGAAGAAAGGCATCAATGGCTGAGAATGTAGCCGGATGGCTCTTAACAACATGGTCTAAAAAGCATGTGGTACTAAACAGGTGTAAAAACAAAATCAAAAAATTTTTTCGGAGGTTATGGCTGCAATGCAAGGCATGTATTTTCCAATTACTCCTTGCCAAAAGGCATTCTTGAGAAACCATTGCCAGAAAGAGCTTGTTAAAGTGACTTCAGAAGAAAAATAGTAATTTACAATGTGTGCTGTGTATTTTTCAGGAGCCTCAGCTGTCAAAGAATAACGCTGCATAAGAATTTGTTTTTTTCTTACGTGCTGAACTCCATGTTTACCATTGCCCACCTCATCGTTGTTGTGCCCAACCCAGGCCTTGTGAAAAGGGATCCTGTAAGTATTTCTTTCCATCTTAACACCCAAATACAGTTACTATGGCCACATCAAAGCCAGGCATTCCCATTCACCAGTTAGTGATAGACAGGCATGAAGGGCGCAGATTCTGAGAATCTCACTCAACCTTGCTCAGGTCTTTCAGCCAGTAATAAAAACCTTTGAGCAAAAAGCCTCAGACTTGCTCCAGTCTTCCTGTTTGTACAAACTTGTGCCACATCCCCACTGCTCTCAGCAACTACTTGGTATTTCCTAGCAAAGCCCCCCAAGGACAGATGCTTGGGCTGCCCAGCAGTCCTTTCTCACAAGCACACATGGTGGAGAGGGGCAAGGATGGAGAGGGATATGACTTTCTTCAGCCACCTCCCTGCAAAAGTTTGTTCACAGTCTTTTTTCTTAAGAAGTGGTAAATCAGAGCAATAGCTTGGTTCAGTCCTCTTAGCAGCACAACCTGAGCCAGCCCTCAGCTGATAAATATGCATGGCAGATCTGTTACTCAGCTCTGACTGTGCTCTCTAGCAGAGTCATTGCCTTGTGCCCACAGCCCTGGCTGATGCGAAATTAATGCAAGCCTGGGAATCTCTCAAGCTTTGTCACAACACCGATCAGCTTGTCTTCTAGTAAGATCGTTCAGTTGTGGCCCAGCTATTTATCCGCTTCTAATTTTGTGAAAGTAATTAAACATTAGCACTTGATATTATCTGATTACGTGTGTGTCTCAGACATGTGGTGCCAGTTAAGTAAGTTAATTAAAGCAGGAAATATATAGACTAAAGACCACCAGTTACAGAGACCATCTGGAGATTAAAAAAATAGAAGAGCAAAAGAATAATTAAAATATCACACATTTTGTTCCTCCTTACTACATAGCATCGGATGTACATATCCTGTGCAAGATAAGTAGTGAAAATACACTTGATATTTGAAGATACAAGGCTGGCATATAGTATAGCACCTAAATGGAAGTAAGATCTTTTATCTCAGGGTTAAGAATGATACTTCCTGATAGCAGTAAATTATCTGAAGTGGTTTAAATTAAAATTTGAGGCTGCAGCAAGGACTCTTGTCCTGTAAAATTTCATTAAAAATATGTATCCAGTGCTTTGGGACTAGATCTGTCTTTGGAGTGAAATCTTGACCCCGGTGAAGTCAAGGACAAAGCTCTCAGAGGCTTCGATAGAGCTACTTAGACACAGTGCAGACAATGGGGCACTGAGCATCACCTCAAACCCCCACCTCAGTTGCTATGGTAACAGGCACTATAGAATTGCCATAAGAGGTCACCTCTGGGGCGGTGCAGAGCTTCATGGCTGCAGGCAGCTTCCAGGCCGTGGGCCTGACTAGAGAGGTCCCAGGCTGCTGAACACACTCCGATCCCAGAGAAATCGGCTCATGGAAACCAGCCAAGCCAGTGCCCTTCACTGGTGGTGCTGAATATAGCTAGGTTAGCAGGCCTGGCCTCAGCTCTTCAGTTATGCACAGACTTAATTGCTTTGATGAACAAAGGCCTTATTTTGCACTTTCTTCTTCCAAACACAATTTGCGTGTGTCTGACTCAGCAGTGAACTGCTGTCTAGAGGTGAGATACAAATCTGTGGGGAAGAGGACCTGGGTCTCCTCTTTTTGGTTTGCAGTCAAGTATGGAGAGAGAGTACACTCAAAGGGGGTAGCAAGATAATGTGTTCAATCCAAACCCATGTGTCTACCAACATCATTTTAAAGAGTATTCTGTTTTTAATGATGATTAACAACAGCAAATGAAGACTTTATAGCTTGTATTTTTCTATGCCTGCTACATCCTGTTTTATTGAGTCCATTTTAAAAAGGCTGCTTGTGACTTCCTGCAGCGTGCTGCATTTATCCACTTTCTTCCTGTGTGTCTTCTGAGCTTGACAGGCTTGTGTGTGTGTGGCTCCTATCACAAACATATACACAGAGATACTGAAGTGTGTGGAAGGAATTTCAGAGTCATAGATACCCCTATTTATGGCCATATACAAAGGTGAAGTTGATAGTATTTATTCTGCAAAATGATAAATGTCTTTCCACTCCCATACCTCCTGCTTTTTTTTCTGCCTAAAGTTTCACAGCAGACTTTTAATATGCAATGTCTTGGGAAAAGTACTTGCAGTGAATACATATTTATGAGGATATCAACAAATCCATATCATTTGCAAAGAAGAAAGTTGTGTTAAACAACTTTGAGAAAGGACAGGAGGAAATTCATCCCCAACACCAAGATATCCGCCTTCTCCCTGAATCTGGATACAGAAAGTGTGAGAAAATCCAAGGCATTGTTTACATGAGGAGATGTCATACTGCATCCTTACTCACATATATTTTGCTGCAAAGATTTTTATGATTGTTCTACTCATGTAAATTGGTAAGTCAAACCCCTTTCTCAATACGTTTTAATTCTATTTTTTCCTCTTTTTCTTTCCCCTCTGCTTTCTGGTTATATGATTCTTTCTCTCTTTCTCTCTCAGATTTATCTGGAACTGAAATTACGGAAGAGAATAATGTGGGCACAGATGGATATACAAGAAGCAAAAAAAAAAAAGTTCAGGGACACTTGAACAAAACGAAACAGGAACATATGCATGAACACTTGTATACATACATTGAAAATGTTGTGTAAGATAATTTTTTGCATCTTGTATTTGAAGTAGGAACTGCATTAATTTTACTGTTACTGGAACAGATTTTGTAGGAAGGTGTATCTTCCTTTTTGAGAAAGATCTGCAGAAGAAGGGTCATCTGTGAGCAACACACTGTGTTCTCTGTTAAAAAGCCTGGAAATGTAGATGAAACTGTTGCTGCCTAACCTTTTAATATAGCCTTGCATATCAGATCTGTATTTTTCATTTTTCTTATTCCTCAAGCCTAGTAATTTTAATACCAAGTACTGATGGAGGTAAAGGAAGATACAGCCAATGACTGGAGGGGTAGCTCTGCTAATGATAAACTGAATAGTTGAAACTGAATAATTGATCAGCTCCATGGGCACCACTATGTTTGCAGATGAGACACAAGTCAGTAATGGCTCAGTAATTAGAAATACTTCCAGAAAAGCTTGAAGAGGTCTTGTTTGTTTTTTTATCACTTTGTTGTTCTAGTGGAAAGAATACCTGCTTTCTTTCTCCAGGTCATTCTGTAGCCTCTTCATCTTTCATGTAGTAGTTTTCCCCTCACTTCTGTCATTGTGTGGTATGAAAGTTTCAATTTCAATTGCAGTTTTATGGAGTCCATAGCAAGGAGCAGTGCCGCTCAGCTCTTGTGGAGGTGGAAAATGCCCTGGACATGGGATATGAAATGCTGAAACCTGTTCTTGCCTCCTTGCATGCATGTACTTTAAAGATCCTGAGCTATTTTGCCACTCTACCTGCGGGTGTAGTGTGTTCTTCCTGCCTCTAACAGGACCAGCAGCACGTAGTCCATTCCCATTCCCAAGCATTTCCTATCACCTCTACCATCTATAAGGCAAGGCCGTGGCAGTAGTAATATTAAAAAATTAAATACGTTCATGGACATGAGAGCACCATTGTCTCACCATTGTCTAGTTCAAGAAAAAATAATGATTGCCCAAGCATATTAGGGTTTCCTCCCTGTTAGGGTAGAAGAGTGGAAATGAAAAGGAGTTGTGTGGGAAGGTAGAGTGTATAAAGTATGGTTGCTGTGATTTGTGAGGTTACAGCACTGTTGACTTCCCCTATTCTCAAAGGAGTAAACAAGGAATGAGAGCCAAGAGAACAAAGAAGATTCACAACATTTTAGCAACAGTGTTCATTTCAGATCTTTTTGCCATATAAATGTTATCTTCTCACTATTGCAGACAGTTTTTGTCTCTTTGTCATTTTCAGTTCTGTGATGTAGGCTGACCAGAGCCTTGGGGCTTCTAAAATTTATATTTCTCAAATGAGAGGTCTGTGACTGATACCAGGGAAGATACATGTCAAAAATGCTGGCCTGTGTGGCTTGTGTTTGCCAGCAGTCCCTTTGGGAAGCAGCAGGATAGAGCTCCGCAAAGGATAAGGGTGCTTTGATCCTTAGAGCAGTTTCCTGTGTCATGCTCAGGGTAGAGCTTCAGAAGGCTCCATTCTTGTCAAATTAAGTTGATTCTTCAACTTCTTCTTCAACTATTTCCAGAGTTTTTCTGTCCCTCTGAAAATATCTGCAGAGGCTTTCATCTTAGTACATCTTTTTCTCCATCCTGTTTCCAGGTAGAGTACTTACCAGGGCCTCTGCAACCAGTGTAGCCCCAAAGAGATGACTGAAAGCTATTCTGGAATATAATATAAATGCAGAAGTCCTCAGAAAGATCAAGTCTTCTCCCCTCAGTGATGTTCAGTGAGATTAATGCAGACTAAGGGGTGTTGTGAGTTCGGGCACAGCCAATATTCAAAGAACTGACAGACTTTCAGGCTGAAATAATATCTGCATTCATTTGAAGACAGAGCTGTCATTGTCTAAGTGGCATGAAACAGAGCAGTAATTCCCATCATTTTTTCCCAAGGTCTTTATATTCTTGTTTATATCCTCAAAACTCTCAGAGTAATGGAGGAAACAAAGCACCGTGTAATCCTGCTGGTGTCAAATTCACTGATGTGATGTGCCATGCAATGCCCAGAAAACAAAGTACGGATGATTAAAGGATGTTCACAGCATTCAGAAATTACACTCCTGTGAAGAACATTTGTGTTTTGTATGGAACAACTATATCTGGACTGAAAAGTCAGCCAGCCACCATCTCTGAGAAAGAGATGTTTCACAACAAAGTTATTATGGTTACTTTCTCAATGGTAAAACACCATCATATTAACAGCTGGCATCAGGAGGGTGGAAAAAGGGCTTAAGAAACTAAGAATAAGTATTTATTTTGGGACAGATTTCCTCATCTTCTTTTCCTCAGAAATAATTCCACAACTATACACTTCAGTTGCTTTTTCTTTTAAAGCAGTATCTCTTGGTAGGTTCAGGTATCTCAAAACTGTTGCAGCAACACAAAGGGAGGGATAATAGCTTTCATGTAGCCCAGCCCAAGGTATTTCATGTCAAAACAGTCCAGGCTCCATCAGATCCTTCGGACGGTATTTCTGCAGTGTTTTCCATATGTGTGGTCTCTGGTTTGTGAGTCTGAGTGCTGTTTCCTCCAGAAAGGATCTTGGTCCTGCAGTTGAAGGCCTCAGACCTTATTCACAGGTTTTGGGGCTGTGTCTTTTCTGCTTAGGCAAGGAAGACCCACACTCTCATCATAGATGGAGAGCAAACTGCAGATTCAAATGTGCCTGTGAAAGTCTGATTTGATGTGTCATGCTGCCACAGCTTTGCACACCTGCACAGTTTGTGGACCCTGCAGGTGCTGCCTATGTGACAATGAGAGGTGAGCACCCCCAGCATAGCTGGTGTCAAAATCAGCAAAATCTCTGCATTTCCAGTCCCATTTAACACCTTTCTTTAGATTTCCTGCTGTTATTTTCTGGGTCATCCTTCCTAATTTGCTGCATGTTTGGCAGATCCGTTAAGCTGACGAGAGTAGGCTAGCACTCAGAAGAGAAAGCCTGCTCTCCAGTAACTTGCCTTGCTGTCACCAGCAGCTCAGTCCTCCTGCCTGGCCACAGTGACCATGAGCAGCCACCAGGGCTGTTACACAAGATTGTCATAGCAAAGCACTCACTGGCTGCGCAAGCAAGATGAGTGGATCCATTAGAGATTTGCTCCAGCAAATGTAACCAGCTGAGCACAGGGAGGCTGTCCCTTGCTCTGCCTCGCTCCCTGCTTACTGCGCATCAGCAGTGCTGGGTTCACTGCATGGACCCATAGGGTCCCAGCCCCATCCTGCTGGGTTCCAGGCTGCAGCCCCAGGACAGTGACTGCAGCCGGGACCTTGGGGTGAGTGGCTGTGGCTGTGTTAGTCACTGCCCGTGATGCCTAATTCTGGGCTGGCTGTTTCTCCATAGCATCGGCATGGGCAGGGATGCTGTTAAAAATATCCCTCGTTGCTTAATTTCATATTTTGCTTTCTCGTAATGCAAAATGTAGGATCCCTCTAAGCAACTGTGTACATTTTGTTCTGTAAATGGTTTAAAAGTGTATTAAAACATTAATCTTAGCCCAAGCCCCCATGTGCCAGCTTTCTGACTGGAACACAGTTTAATGGGTGACTCACGGTAGATATATTGTATAATGGTATGACATTCTGATAGTCCATGATTTACAGCTACAACGCTTAGCTTCGGAAAGTCTTGGAAAGTCCTTTTATTGCTTATTTGTGTAACATATGGATACTGGGAATTTAAGAATATTTTCATAGAATAGTGTTCTAATAACCAGAAAAAAATGCATAATGCAGGTCAATAACCAAACTTCAAGTTACTCCTTTGACATGCTAAGAATGTCTGAGAATGCATTTTATTGCCTTCAAACTGAATTGGAATAGATCCTGTCTGGCCTCCATGGGTAGCAGGACAATCTCTCCTAGGGAAGAGCTGCTTGCACTGGGGAGCTCTGCAGAAGTGAGGAGGGCCCACAAGGACTGATCTTCAGTGAGGGCAAACATGCTGATTTCCCTTTAAACAGAGAAATGCACAGCTGTAGTGGTGGCCCATGTAGCTGGCTTGGCTGAAAATTAATAACCTTGTTTGGCCTTTTCTTACCAATTTATTTCTCTCAAATGCCAGCCTGGGGCACTTCAGTGGATAGAGAACAATTGGGAAGAGGCTTCGCTGTGCACACTGCTGGGTGTTGTGCCCCCGTTGTGAGGGGCCCAGTGCTGTGGAGCTGGCAGGGCTGGCTGTGAAATGCAGGCCTGCAGCCCGGCACCCAGGGAAGCATCAGGAGAACACGGACACTGGGATCTGGGCGAGCTTTCTTGCCTGTGCTAAAACTTAGCCTTGTTATTCTGACTGAGGAAGACCTGCTCAAAATCAGTTAGAAGTTACTTTTATGTTACTTTTTGTTATTATTGATGAAGGCAGCATTCTGGCTTTCCTGTAGTCTGGGTGTTTTGATTTTATTTGCTCTAATGGGTAGCTACAGTAATTAATGCTTTCTATCAGCCAATAACCAGGGAGAGTTTAGCAGAGAAATGGCAGGAAGGACGTGTGAGGAGGGGCTGTGCCCTCACCAAGGACAGAGTCATGCCAGTGACCTCGCTGTGCAATTGCAGGGTTGGTCCTGCGTGGGCAGGTGGAACGCTGGGACCCCCCCTCAGATCTGGAATGTGAGCAGTATTTATAAAATGCCAATAAATCCTGAAAAACACCACAGACACCAGTTCTAGCTCCTTCATGTAAAAGGAGAATCAATTTTTTCTTTCTTCTCCATGAAATAGCTCCAGCATCTTTTTGAAACTTTTTTTTTCAAACATTGCAGCTGAGGTGTTTGCAAGAGTTACACAACATCTTTGCAAGATTTGCTAGATAGGAAAACTTGCCTGTCTGTGTTCTTATTGATCCCTTTTTGCCCTCGAGCAGTCAGACAGAATTTAGGGCCGTTGCAGGTTGTTTTCACAACTACAGAAAATTAACAATTAAAGAGATCTTGGGCACTGTCCTGCAAATCTGTAGTACTTTCATGAGCATTTGCATCTGTCAGAGTATTGGGAACTCGTAGCAGAAGGCAGCCACCCTGCTCATAGGACAAGTCCCTTGCTTTGCAGCATTCTGCTGAAAGAGCACTTGCCTGTCCTAGAGCCGCAATGGAGCTGCTTTCTAAGGCGGTCACCTTGCTTTTGAGGCTTTCCTGATAACTGTGTCACACTTCTCTTGCTACCCAGCCACCCCCCTGCGGAGCACAATGCTCTCTGTCTCCATGCTCTCCAAAGCAGGAGCATCCCTCTGTCCTTTGCTGAGGAGACGGGCATACCAGCCCAAACAGCAGTACGGAGCTGCAGCAGAGAGGACCAGCTATTTGCTTCCAGCCTGCCCTGCTCCTGAGTTAAAATCCAGCAGCTTAACTCAGCCGCACACCCACAGACCAAGAGCTGATGACATTTTACTCTCCATTATGAGTACGAGTGGTAGCAGCAGCATTATTGGTGCTGTGATAATCCTTTGAGTCCTGGATTTGACTGTGCAGCATATTGTGTGAGATACAAGGGCAGAGCCTCAAAGAACTTGCATTAAAATGTATTTAACTACAGCAGAAGACAAAACACCTAGACTTTTTTTTTTAAACTCAAGTGCATAGGAGTTATCAAGCATAGGAGTGATGGAAGATTTGCTCCTGTATCACCTTGCAGTTTCATTTTACTTGTTTCTGTAAGAATAAACAATTCATAAAACCTGCTACTTCTGCCGTTTTCCCAGCTAAGGCTAATGCACACTGAGACGTGCCGTTACATTTGCTGTGTTTTATTTGCACCACACATGAATCCTGTTCTCATCAGCAACAGACTGTGCTGATATAAGAAGATCTCTCTCTTTTCATAGGAGGAAAATATTTCCATGACTGCACTCAGCCACAGCTGAAGCCTGCTGCATTTTGTAGCTCATCCAAAGCGTTGATTTTCACTGGTGTTTGATTGATAGGATTTCGGCGTAATTCATCCCAGTGCACTGTAGTGCTTAAAGTGCATGGTAACTTTTTCACATTCATTCTCAAATTAATGCGATGTGGATCCAGGTACTAATCACACACATCCTTCATGTCTTGCCAGTGGTGTTCTGTAACTTAGTGCATAGCAAGTGATTACATTACTCAAAAGTCGTGAGCTGTCTGCATGGCCATTACTCTAAAGCATAGGTACTTAATTTTGTTTTTAAAGCCACAAGTAGCAGTTCATGTGGAGGGCAGAGAAAAGAAAGAAATGCTGAGGAAATTAAAGATTAGATGTATTGTTCTTCAGGAAATATTGTTCGTCTTCAGGCAGCGTTCTTTCTATCTATGTATTTGAGCAACCAATGAAAGTTGCAGCAACATCTTTGCAAGGGCTGGCTTTGCAGCAAGGGCTGGCTTTGCTCATGTGAGCAGCTCCTTTCTGTCAGGAAGTTCACTGAAAACAGCAAATCCTTCTGATTTTCCTTTTTTCATTTTTTAACTTTTTTTCTAACCTTCTCAGACCACTGTACAACCCTTTCTCAGCATACTTTTTAGGAAATGTTCAGACACGGCGAGAAAAAAAGATGTGACTGCTTTGCTCTGTGTGGTGAGCAGAAGAAATGAAATGACAAAATAAATAAATAAATAGATAGATAGATAGATAGATAAATAAATAAATAAAAGAAGAAGAAGAACAGTCCATCAAGTCAATCTTGTCGGAAACCTTTAACTTGCACTATCAATGATCTTATATTTTCATGAGCAACAAACTGCACTGCAAATACTGAAACAGAAATAAATGCCCATGTTCTGGGAATTACTTGGGGAATGTTTTTTAGCAACAGAAGATGGTGTGTAGAGTGGCAATTGAACTCGCTTTTCTGGCCCACAGGGGCACTCTGAGTCCCTCAGGCAGTCACAGAGCGTGCAGTCCTCTGCTTGCTGGATGGTTGGAATGTCTCCATGAAGGAACAAGTCAATCCTAATAAACACATTGCTCCCAGTCCAGGTACTTAGCTTGGACACCGTCTGCAGAAGCGAAGGGGAGGGAATGTTTTCCTGTGGCCAAGGTGACAACTGGCACTTTGCCATCACTGCAGGGACCTTGGATGTCCACGTAGCTGCTGGTGCTCCTTGAAGAGCAGTGGGTCCCTGCATTGCCCTCCTGCTCCTCCCAGGACTCCTGTGTGCTGGGACACAGTGGAAGTGGATGGATATCAGATCCTCTCGGGAGGAGTGGTCAAGTCCCACACCGGCTGGTGAACGGACACCACGTGTTTCTCTCTGCTGTCTGCTCGCCAGCAGCTCAAAGCCACAATCTCTTGTTGTACATCTGCAGCCTCATCTGAGCCACAATTGGGAACAGCTTCCCAGCTTCACTGCTTCCACCTGCCTCCATGGCTTTCTTTTCGTCTCCAGTGTCCACAGCACTCATCCTTCAGAAAGGAAGGAGTTCAGAGCTGGATGTTGTTTGCAGAGGGAACAATTGACTCATGGGAGAGCTGAGCAAGCCTTAGGAAAGTCTTTGTAAATTGAAGGAAATTACCAAGCTGGAGCTGCAGGTTACTGTCTTTTTCACAGAATTCTTGTCCTTCTAGAAAAAGTTGCTTGTTTCAGTTCTAAAAAACATCAAACTAATGAGTTTTGAAGGGGATTTTTTTACATACTACTGTCTGGAGTGCCATTATAGTACATTTTTTTACTATTTCATGAAGGCTGTTTACTCCATGCATCTCATTTACAGAAGTTTAAAATCCCTATCACTGATTGGTGCTGAACAAAACCAGCAAGAGCTGTGCATCTGTTTCACTCTGCTTTCTTATACCTTAGCATTAGGATTGATCTTTGCCTTCTTAGATGCAAAAATGCTGATCAGGTGTGTGACATTATCTCGTTTGCCTGGCAGGTAAGCTGCAAAGTGCTGCAGTTCTTCCACCACTACATGCTGGGCTGCAACTACTTCTGGATGCTCTGTGAAGGCATTTACCTGCACACACTTATTGTGGTGGCCGTGTTTGCAGAGGAGCAGCGCTTGCACTGGTACTACCTCTTGGGCTGGGGTATGTATGGTGTGCTTTGTAGCCAGCTGGTGAATTCTTTCAGATGTTTGAATTTTTCTAGCGCTTACACACCTGAATTGTTGTACTGCTAGATTATAGCCTAGATTGAGTGCTTTGGTCCTAAATTTGAGTGCATTTGTTTGGATGGGCCCCATGAAAATTAGGGAGAGACTTGTGAAAATCAACAGGAGCCACTATCTCACTATTTGCTTCATCCTGGGATTTGCTGAAAGAAATGCCCAAGCTTTGTTAAGCAAAGCTTGGGATAGAATTAGATTTTTATCCAAGTGCAACTTTCATCTGAATAAAACTTGTCTAGTTTTGTCACTTTGTATGCAAAAATACTAATCTTTCACAGTACCTATAAAAGTGTATTTATTCTGGAATGAAAAGGAGGAAAATCAGTCTCTATGTCTCCCAAAGTGAAAAAACACAGCATATACAAAGAGGAACCAGAACTTCTCTGAAACCCGAACCAATATTGGATATACTTTGACAGATAGTGAAAGATACCATTTTGCCCACGCAGGAGAAGATAATGTCTCTGCCCTTATTTTGTCTAACAGCAGTGCTCTGTAAAGCATTTCAGATGTCAATTAGCAAATATCAATTACACTCTATGAGAGAGGTTATGAGCGCACACTGTGCAAACTACATGTAGTGGCATGCATACTGCCAAAGAAGTCATGACTAAATCAGGTCCTTCCACTCCAAATATGCAGATCTCTTCTGTTTTTACTGAGGGAGTTGTTGCCTTTTAATTACTAGCAACAACAGATATTTATCCTTTGGACTGTCTCGTCCGATAAAAGGCCACATAAATACAACCAATATATTAAGAGTGGAGTACCATTTCTTTCACATATAAATCACTATTGGAAATCCAGTCAACATCAGTGTTGACAGAAAATCATTACCAATACCTTTTGCCCAGTTTGGCAACTGTGAATTTCTGGCCTCATTCCAGTTGCTGGTGAGCCAGGCCCTGTGTTTCAAACCCCCTGGTGCACTAAGCAACAAATGGTGGATCTTTTTTCATCATCTCGCTGTGTTACAGATGTTTGCTTGCATTCATCTCTTGCAATCCCACTCTGAAGCATATAGAATTTACTCTCTATTTTCCATCCTCTTTGCAAATGTCATGCCTGATCAACGTTATTTCATTTTTCATTATTCAATTTTCATTTGTTCGTTTACAGTAGGAAAGTAAAAAATAGCTCTCCTATTTAAATGGAAGAAAAATATGCATTAGTTAGATGGGAGAAAAATGACCTGGTTCTGAATGTTCTGGAGAATTTTAAAACCCTGACTCCAACTGCTAGTTGGTCATCCGGTACCAGGTCCTAAATAGGTGATAACAGCAAAGTGGAAAGTTGGTTTGTTTTGTTTTTTTTATGAGAATGACATATTTTCTAAGAGAGGGAGCTTTCATGTTCTTGGAATGAAAATTCTGTGGAACGTTACCAGCTGCTAAAAACCTTCCTGAAGAACCATAAATTGAGTTAAGGTTTCTGGAGTTCTTTAGTCAATCCAAATAGCTGAGCCCTCGTGGAGCAAGCAGCTGAGCTGTCGCAAAGTTTTCGTAGTTCAGAATATCTGGATGTACAAAGTCTGGTAGGGCTCTGCTTTTGAAAATGGAAGCCCTACCTGAAGAGTCATTTGTATATACTTCCTTCTAGATAAAACTTCTTCTATTTTCGTGTCTTGCAGCATAAGACTTCCTGATGTACTATCATTCTGTATTGAATTACGCAGGATAAAAATGGGCATTAACGTTTTTCTAAGTGACATTCATTTTATGCGGTGGAATCTAATGCAACTGGGACAGCTGCCTTGATGTGAAGCTTATGAGCTAGCTGAAACATCCTGGTTGGTAATTCACTTAAGATAACTGAAAAGATGCTTGTCTGCATCTGCAGCACTGCCCAAAAAACAAACAGGGTGTGGGAATGGGATGATGATATACTGAGAGAGAAAAGGTTAATAAGAAGGGACACAACTCTTTGACTGTGAAGTCTGCAGCCTTATTAATTAAACTAAATGGATACTGCCACACAAAGTAGTCATTTGCACCCTCTAACTGAAGCAGAAGGCATTATTAGCAATAGGATCTAATTAGGACTATCTAGCCACCCCTGAAGCTTGCATAAATCAGTGTAATTCTGCTGCTTCCAGGTGCAGTACTCACAGGGTCTAGCTTTAAACATCCAGCTATGTTAATCAGTGCAGAGAGGTACATTTATCCAAAGGGCAATGCAGAGCAACCACAGCAGGTTGTGCCATGAATTATAATTCGAAAAACCGAGGTAAATGTACAATACAAGATGAACGTACTCATTATTCATTATTACAACTAATCCCTATGCAAGAAGATCTAGATTGTTTTATTTGGAAAAATCACTTATGTAAAATAGCTTTATTTTAAAAAAAATAAATAAATCTGAGCAAATATAAAAAGCACTTCCACAAAAGGTTGCAGATGATTGAATGGAGTCTGACACGGACAGATGTATTTCAGAATGGATGCCTTCAGGTGACACCTTCTCTGGTGCCTGCTGCTGGGAATGTCCTTTTTCATTTGCTATTGTTTTGGCAAGTCAGAAAATCACTCTTATGCAGGGCAAGAAAACAGCATCAGAAGGGTGCATCCAGTTGCAGTCCACTCTATCTGGCTGCTTCAGGCAGCTTCATCCACGTAGAAGTGAAAAAGGAATCATTTATTTGGACAGTGCTGAAGCAGATTGCCTTCTGAATCTAACTGGAAATACAATTAAGCATAATTGCCAGGGTTTTTTTCATAGAGGACCTGGCATGACCTCTAGGGGTGTGTCATGTCTTTTCTTGGGATGGCTGGGGAGGGACCTTTTCTGCATTGCTCACGGCTCATGACTTTTAGGTGGAACCCTGGAGTGATGCACGTGGGGCCACCAAGACCCTACAGGCCTTCTTGGTGCTCCCCTTCTCACTGCTTTCTGGCCCTTTCTAAGGCAAGAGCAACATCTAGCTGCATGGACCAGCCTGTAGCTGGAAAGCTGAGCCATAGATGGTCAAGAGTTTCTTGCCCTGTAACTGATTAATGAAAACTTTCCATCGCGTTCTTCAGATTTGCATGAGAATTTGTTGAGCCAAATATTCTAGGTTAATGCATTTAACAGAAGAAAAAGGTCCTGTGGCATCGTGTGGAGCACTCTACTCACAATTCTGCAGGCCAGAGCTTTCAGATGAGGACTATTTGCTATTACAGAGTGGTCCCTAAATATGCATTTCAGTCTGTGTTGTCTGTCGACAAAACTGGATCAAACTTGCTCCATTTCCATAGCAAAAGGACTTTCTCAAGTTGTCAGTCCCATAAGGTCACCCTGAGGTTGGAAGCTCCTTTCTTTCTGTTCTGAGCTTTTTGTTTTTCTGCCATGCATCATCACTCTAAAAAGGTATTCTGCAGCCAGAAGCCAAGTAATCATTTTCTGACAACATATAAAAGAGAAGACAATCCGTTTTGTTCTCCTGTAACTGCATCATCCTCCCAAATTAAGTGGCAGAAAGAACTTATTTTGGCAGTAGAGCAAGTAGCTGTTGCTTATGATACCTGGAGACCATAGTGTCCTATTTACATACTTTTTTGACCTTAATCCATCATTGACTGTCCTGTGCTCAGTGGTAAGAATACTCGAGAATTTGGCTAAGGATTCTCTGCTTCTTCTAAAAGTGTTTGTAAAATCACTAGGAGCTAAAGAAACCAGGAGCCACATTCCTCAACCTGTGACTAATTACTCTATTTGCAAGACATTTTCACATGTTTTTCTTGGAACTACAGAATGGCCACAGCTCCAAATAAAGATGCTTATTTTGTAGGGAGTAGGCAGCAGCAGTACCAGAGCTGTCCTCAGAGCTCTCTGCAAAGGACAGACAGGCAGCAGGTGATCCCCAGCTGTCTGTATATGCAGGATTGTACGAGGTGGAGTCAGTGTTTAAGCACAGGCTCCCCTATTTCAGGTTTCTAGCCTTTCAGAAAGGGAGACTACATACACAGAAGCTGAAGGAGGATGGACAGGAGAGGGCCACATTGCCGTTTCATGTCAGGGAGGACACAAGCATTTAGGTGTTCCGTATGTTAAGTGTGGTGTGTTCCCTTTGGCCCGGTGCACATTTGCTCTCTTCAGCTCACTGTCAGAGCGGTAGCTTTCCTTCAGGTGCCAGCTGAAAACTGGGATTTCACGTATGTTGTATGGACAATGAAATTCAAGGCAAAAACGCCAAGCCTGACCTATACCTTTAATCATTTTAGGGTTCCCTTTACTGCCAGCATCTATTCATGCAGTTGCAAGAGCCAAATACTTCAATGACAAGTAAGTAGCATGTCTGTTTTTGAAGGCATTTAGCATTATTTAACTGCATAACACATTTTATTTGAGTAAATAATAAATTCTAATGGTCTATTTCCCCTCCAGCTGCTGGATGAGTGTTGACACTCACTTGCTTTATATTGTTCATGGACCTGTAATGGCAGCTTTATTGGTAAGAATGTTATTTGCTATCAACAGTTTAATAATTATTTTGGAAATGCTGCTAATGTGTAGAGAATAGACATTTCTGTACTTTAAGTATTCTGGTCAAAATTTGAAAGTAATGATTTTCTTTGTTACGGACAGGTTGTCAATACTTCTCATAAATCAGCCCTATGAAGGGACGGCCTGAAAAATAATCAGATTTTGAAGCAAACTGAACTATCTAATTGAAAGAGCTTTATTCAGCCCAAGTCCCAAAAACATCTCAGTGTGTCATCTAAGATGTACTTTCAGCTTTCGAGCTTCCTCTTGCTTGCAAACGTCTGCATGGAGGTGCCTGCAGAAATAGCCTAGGAGAACAAACAGTAGGGCACTGAATGCTGAGAACACCTCTGAATAAAGAAACAACCCTCTGTCGACCAGCTGAAATACCTGAAAATCTTACTGCCCTTTCTTGAGAAGGAACCTTCCACATTAGGAACACAAATAAGCAAATTCCTCCCTGCCATGTTCAGTCTGCCATGTCTGCAGGATCACATCTGCTGTGGTTTTGCTGGTTCAGTCTGCTATCATGAAGCCAGCTTCTAGGAGAGGCCATTCCGCCTTTATTTTTATCACCAAACTCCCAGTCTGTACATCCTAGCCGCAAAGAAAGGAGGAGGGGCTGGTTTAATGGAAACAGAGCAATCTTTAATTATTTTTAATAAGGCATTATAATTTCTGGCATGTTCTTATGCTGTTCCCAGTTTTATTTTTCTCATGAAGTTGTCAGCATTCACAGAACGTCCTTCATGATTTGCTACTGAAATCTCATAGTGATAGCCTGACTCAGAAGAGCTGAGGATTTTTACCTTTGCAGAGTCTTTTTTTCACCTTCCAAAGTAACTTCAAGAAATTCTAAAATTGAAGGTTAAGCAGAGTGAGTGAAATCATAGGAGGATGGAGAATAAGGTTTAGATTTAATGTTGAATGGGACCTCAGAAGTCATTTATTATTCCTTTTTCTTCCAGTAGAGCACAAATGTAAAATAGTTGAAAGGTCTCTCAGTAGCTAAGTTACAAAGTGCTTTACTAAAGCTTACTGATTCATGGTTTATTGTTCTGAAAGATTCAAGTGAGATTTCTCACATATTAGTGGATTTGAGACTATGAAAATATCTATTTTAGTTATGCAATAAGAGGATATCTATTTAAAAAATAATCTTTAGAAGAGTCTTTTGAAGTTCCAAAGCACAGGTGCCTGATAGTATTATAATGGAGTAGGAAAGAGTGGTCTGGTGATACTGGAGAGAAAGGAAGTCTGTGATACTTCTGATGTCCTCGGGGCTCATTATCAGCTCGTGTCGCCCTGCTGTTCCTCCACAGGCTCCCAGCACGTCCCGCCAGGAGCTCTGGGAAGCCAGGGGCAATGTGGCCTTGTGCTGAGCACCCACAGCTGGACTCCTGACTCAGGTTTCCAGAAATGTCTCAGGAAATCAGACACAGAGCTCCTTGGAGGGTCTGATCAAAACAGTAGAGGGCAAAACTTTCTCAATTATTTGGCCTTTCTGCCCTCATCCAGCTTGTTTCCTTACCTCTGGGCAGTGCACCATGGGATCTCTACAGTCCCATGGAGGTTAGGGTAAGCCTAGGTTTTTCTCATGGGCAAACTTGGCCCTTTGCTCATACAAGCCTAAAGTGATGGCCAACGTAAGCCATAGCATGTTCCTCAGAGAATGTGCATGTCCTGTAAGCTCCGTATGCCCAGGGGCACCTCTTGAGTTTCTCACCTGGCTGCACCTTGAAGCAAGACAGCTTGGTGACCTCTAGAGCCGGAGGAGAGTGGTGGCTTCTCAGAGGACAGCTCATCCACTCTGCTTAAACTCCAGACATAAATATGAGATGTTCTCTTCCTTGGAAATCCTAAATTTGACCACATCAATGTCAAAACACTAGGAGCTTAGTAGAACTGATCCCTGCCTGTCTCAAACATCCATTCAAGGTCCTCGGGGAGCATGTACAGCAGCTTAATGTCTATTTTCTGAAGATATTCAAGGTACTTTCCAAGGTCTGTCTCCCAGGGGAGTGCCCACTCTGAGCTACAATGAAGCTAGAAAGCTGCAGTTTAAAGCCATGTATGTGTTCTGTAGTTTCAGTTCATATGCCTATTTAATTTGAATGCTTTCATCTATAATGGCTTTGCTTTACAGGTCAATTTTTTCTTTTTGCTTAACATTGTCCGAGTGTTGGTGACAAAGCTAAGAGATACCCACCGTGCCGAGTCCAACATGTATATGAAAGCTGTCAGAGCCACACTGATCCTGGTGCCCTTACTAGGAATTCAGTTTGTTATTATTCCCTGGAGACCAGAAAACCGACTTGCTGGAGAAATATACGATTACATCATGCATATATTAATGCATTACCAGGTATGTTGCATCATAGCAGCTTCAGCTTAGGTGAGGTGCTTGCTGGTAAGCTAATTTAGTCTAAGATGCTGTTGTCAGTTGTTTTGCGCTGAAACTGAGAGCGGCTGTGCTTTTATTTCTTTTCCAATCGCTTTCACATTGCTGCATTATCTGCCTCAGCACAAGAAGCATCACTGCGTTAAGAACAAACATGAGATAAAGGAAACAATGAAAAATGAAACAAAAAAGATCAAATGACACTGTTTCTGAACTAAGCAGAGAGAAGTGAGATCACAGAGATCTGTGTTGAAAGCGCTATTTCTGCTGGATTGCTGAAATTCACTGAAACTGGTGCTGTGAGGTTAATAATAACATTAGCTGTATGCAAACTGTTGTACAGAGGGAATGCCAATGTGCATTACAGAAGAAAAGGTTGAGACAATTAAGTTTCATTTAGGAGTTAAAATTCCGTCATTAAATAATTTAAAATATAACACATTTTTGTTTCAAAAGCACTTGGAAAATACATCATTGTTCAGTAGGGCTGGTTTCATTTTTTTTTTATCTAAAAAAAAAAAAAAAACTGCATGACTTCAAATGCTTGGTTATCTGGTTTACTCTCTGTAATACACCCAGCCCTATGCTGACCAGAAAGGCAGAGTTCTGGTGTTTGTGAGCAGAGGGCAACACAGGCAAGCATGCTGACCCACTTCTTGTTTCCTTTTATGCAGAAGCTAAATGCAGAAGTTATTTTAATGTTGTAGTAAGTAAATAACTCTAAAAAAATCTTTTTTTTCTTTAAATGAGTTGATAAATAATGCTACCAAAATCTGTGCATCCTGTCATCTGAGATTTTCTGCTTGTTTCACCCTTGTCTGTTCAAAATCGTGGGTGTGCATGATACCGCACTCACGGAATAATTGAAGTGATAGCTCCGTCTGTTTTTGCAGTTTGTGCCATCTTATTTTGCAGTTCTGCTTACAGCAGCAGGAGTCTCTTTCACATATTCTCTCTGCTGTTGTGTTGTCACTTCAGTGATCTCAAGTGCTACAAAGGAGCGTCTCCAAAAAAGTTTTCTGGTGACAAGTTGCTTACATTTCTAGCAAGTTACACAGAATCACAGAATCACAGAATTGCAGGGGTTGGAAGGGACCTCAAGAGATCATCGAGTCCAACCCCCCTGCCAGAGCAGGTTCCCTA
>WBMW01006239.1:1288781-1375878 GCA_013396635.1 Penelope pileata | reverse complement strand
TTGGCCTTCTTAGCCACCAGGGCACACTGCTGGCTCATGGCCAACCTGTTGTCTACCAGGACCCCCAGGTCCCTCTCTGTAGAGCTCCTCTCCAGCAGGTCATCCCCCAGCCTGTACTGGTACATGCGGTTATTCCTCCCCAGGTGCAAGACTCTACACTTGTTTTTGTTGAACCTCATCAGGTTCCTCTCTGCCCATCTCTCCAGCCTGTCCAGGTCTTGCTGAATGGCAGCACAGCCTTCTGGCGTGTCAGCCACTCCCCCCAGCTTCGTGTCATCAGAAGACTTGCTGAGGGTGGACACTAACCCCTCATCAAGGTCGTTGATGAAGACATTGAACAAGACCGGACCCAGCACCAATCCCTGGGGAACACCGCTAGTTACAGGCCTCCAACTGGACTCTGTGCCGTTGATCACTACCCTCTGAGCTTGTCCAGATAAGATAGAGTTTAACAACAATGATTTTACTCTTAAAATATCTCCCAACTCCTGCAAGATTGGCAGAGAACTACAAGAGGAGGCATGCAGGGCGGTGGCAGCCACCCAGTACTGTCCCCAGCCAGGCTGTGGTGCTGGGCCTGGGCTGTGGTGTGTGGCTGAGCCTGACCTGCAGAAGATCTCCTGAAGCTCTGCAGGATGATACCAGCACGCATCCAGCAGCAGGGGCAATTAGGCATGTTAGGAGAGCTTGCAGTTGGGCTTCTTACTTCAGGTAACAGTGGTGTTCCCTTTTCTACTTAGTGTGGATTTTTAATTGTATTCTAAAATGGACTTTCCCAAGCATTTCTAGAAAGTCTGTTTAAGATAGCCAGATATGTAATCTCTCCTCTGGTGCTCATTTTCTTCTACAACTGATCATGTAATTAGCAAATGCTGCATTAGCTTGTGTAACAGCTGTATTTCCCTGCTAACTGTGCTCTCACAAACTACAGCCTGCTTTTCCATAACCCAGCATCAGCCATTGGTGTCTGCATCCAGTGCTGTTTCAGTCATATACAGGCAGACTTCATGTGTGCAGTTTTTATTTTTTGTGGAAAATATAATGCATTCTCCATCTCTGCACTGGCTAAAGGATGATTTTTTTTATGCCTCTTCTAGGACTGAAAGACAGTTTTTCATCAGTGCATCACTACCTTAAATGACCACAATGGTTTGATATATTAGCTACATCTTCCTTGTACACAGAAGTGGTGCAAACCAGCACTGCAGTCTATTTTACAATTCAGATGATTCAGAGACAGCAAATGAGAGAGAATTTGTTCCCACAAGAAACCGTGTAATAGTATTTCTTTCAGCAAATGTTTTTCCCAGCTGAAAAACAATACATTGAGGTGTTGCATGCCAGGTTTCCTCTGCTAAAGTCATTTTGAATAACAGAAGCTGGTCTGTTTTGAGTTGTCCGGCTCTTTTTGCAGTATTATCATTAGTGCTCACCATTTAAAGTCAATTTTTTCAGATATGGCTGTATGAGTAATTCACAAAAACTGTCTGTCTACCTTACCTTTATCAGAGTGCGTATCTTTCGCCAGACAGACCTGATTCCTCTTAATAGATCTGTAGAGTAGATGTATAACAAGTGATAAAAATTAAAAAAAAGTGGCTTTTGTGCTGCAAAGATGAATGCATCTACTTTTCCAGCACATCCAGCCAGCCTCTCGTGGATCCTGTAAAAGCAGCAATTAGTAACTCTCCTCGGCAAAACCAGCATCAGATCTTCAGCCTCTAGACTGTGCTAAGATTGCACCAGGCTAAAGAAAGATATTTCAACCCTTAAGTGGAATAACTTATGCACAGAGAGGGATGCAGTTAGGTGCACACAACAGCTAATTAAACAGAGCTGAAGTAGGCACTGCAAAGCAAACATTTGCATTCCAGAAAAGATTTTCCCTAGAGGACCTGCCTTTCAAAAGCCTGTTAGATGATGCAGAAGGCATGTGAAAGATGCAGCCTTCCTTGGGGTGTAAAGCATTACGTTACGGGATGCTGTAGGGAAACAGTTGATCACAGCACGAACTGATGATTGAGCACATGGCGGAGGGGCATGGATGGCCTTGGGGAATACTGGTAGATCACTTGCACCTGTGACCAGAAGGGGTGGGCCTGGGGTGGGATTGCCCAGGCTTAGATAAGGGCCAGCCAGGCAAAGTAGAAAGCAGCCTGACAGAGAAAAGATTGGAAAGCAGTTGGAGAAGCAGCAGCCTAAGGAAAGAGCTGAGACCCTAGGTCCAGATGGAACAAATGGCATAATTGTAAGAGTTTGGGGGCTTTTTCTGTTACAGATGTGCTGGCTCCTTGCACACATCTGACTTGAGAACATAGCCATTGTATTTGGGTTTGTAGAGGCTAACGTGGCACTGTCACTGTGTCGGGGAAGATTTAGCCATGGAGATCTGCTTGAGGTGATGGAGAAACAGCCCTTGAACCAACAGCAACATGCAGACTCTGAAGGTTACTCCTATATTCTCAATACCTTGCTGACTACAGCTCTAAGCATGCAAGCCTGCCACTAACAAGAAATGACAATGCTATTCAGCATAACAGCCATGTCATTGGCAAATAAGATTTTTTCTATTACATGGGACATAATCAAAGTTTTCCTTCTCCTCGGGTAGGGGTTACTTTGGAGCTGCTCAGCAGCTTCCAGGCAGCACCCTCAGATGACAGCTCCTACCCTGCTGGGCAGGGAGTCCAGCTCACAGCAGCCTCGTTTGTATCAAGGTTGTGCTGTGGCTTTCAGTCATGGGCTTGAGGCACGTGTACATCCACCCTGCTTCCCAAGTTGCACATTTAATTCCAGCTGATAGTCTTCATTGCAGCTTTATGCAGAACAAAATTAACCCATTAAACAGTAATCTCTCAAAAACCATGAGATCTTTCAATCCATTACAGAAGGTATTCATTTCATTTGTTTCTCCAGTTGAAGGAAAATAAATATCCTCTGTGATACCAAACCAGACAAACATCTTCTCCTTCTGTGCAAAGTTAAGGTCATAGGACTGCTTTTGACAACGTAAATGTTTCTTTTATTTCATTTTTCTTTGTATTATTAGCAATTTCAAACCTTCCTAAGATTTTGAGCCAACAAAAGCTGAGGAAATTTTTTTTGAAAGATGGATGTTATGAAGTGCCATTTTTGTGTGAAAAATTCTTGTACAAAATGACAGTAATTAAACCGGCAGCAGAGAGAAGCAGCAGCAGCAAAGCGTGAGCTTTTGCTGATGGAATGTCTCTATCATTTTGCTGCCATCTTCAGCCCTCTCATGACAATCTCCCCACTTCAGTGGCAGCAGAAACGGCACGCGTTTCTTACTTTGCTTTTTTTTTTTTTTTAACCTAAGTGAACGCTTCATAAGGCAGTCATTTACCTCAGAGGTGCCCTATGGATGTGCTGTGAATGAAGATGGTGGGGAACACAGTATTGTTTTTCTCAAAGCTGCTTCTTTTCTGAAATGGGATAGGTGAGAAAGGGGAAGCACTTCACTGAAGTTATGCTTTTTTCATAAAAAAGCTTCGCTTTTCACTTTTCACTTCACTGGCTATGCTTTTTTTATTTTTTATTATTGTTTTTTTTTCTGTCCACTCAGATTCAGAAGTGAATGGGTAAGGATGAAAGCCCACAGAGAGAAACTGAATTTTTATATTATGGCCAGCTGTACAATTACCCCTTATCTTCTACCATTGACAATGAATGAATCCCACAAAATCGTATAGGGGGTGTAATTAGAACAGAGACTAAAGCCATGGAGATGCTCAGGAATAACAGAAATAAGCGTATCTAGATATACTTTATTGGTTTTATGGAGTCATAAGCTAGAAGAAATACAAATGAGGTATCAGAAACCGAAAGAAATTTGAAGCATCTGCATAGGGGTTTTTTTGTTTTCAATGTGAGCAAATTATCATGTAGGAAAGTGAAATACAAGTCAAATACCTGTCAAGCAGAGACTGTTCTTGGACCAGCAGTGGAACTTGAACAAAGAGAAAATTTACTGTGAGGTCAGTAAAGTTCATGAAGGTCTGAGAGCTGCTGACTCTGGACAGTCCCTTAGGCATGAATCATCAGAGAGCCATGTGCCTTTGGCTTTCACATGGCTCCAGAAATAAAGAATTTCAGAAGCGGTCTTTAAAAGCTTTAATGTCAAAATAAACGTAGTCCCCATCCCTGCCTTCAGTCCTACAGCCACTGTTACCCTCATGTCAGCAGACAATGACATAGGTCAGTTTAACCACTCTACACAGTGGCAGAGAGATAATTGGCCTAGAGATCTCACTCATCCTTAGTGGGGATCACACCCTGAGCAGAAAAACAACAGCAGTTAGAGGGAATATGGAAGATATATGTCAAAGAAGTGCCAGAATTAACCCGTGGGCCCTACATGGAATGATAACATACAACGGGTCTCTCACAGGTTGCAATACGTATATCCCATGTAAAATTATCAGCATCCCAAGCCTTCCCAGCTCCAAAGAGACAAAGCTGATATCTGCTACTGATATCTCTGGAGCTTTGCAGCTGAAGATAAGCTTAGTGCTCTAAACTATGAGAAAAATTGATGTAGAAATCAGAAGAAACAGAAACACAAATAATAGAAATAGAAATAATTGTTCATGGAATGTCCAACATTTTTGGACAGTAGTTGAAAGTATGTTGGATGTTATAATAAAGGCATGGTAGAGATGAGCAGGCATGAAGAGTCTTTTAGTGCCAGAGGTTGTAGCTGTGATGTTTGTATTTCACAAAACCCAGTGAGGTGGCAACTCTTAATGAAGATAAGCATAGATGTGGCTTAAAATTCAGAAAAGGCATAGAATCCCTTTAGAATTTGCTGTAATTAAAAGCAGCAAGCAGTTTACTTGTGCTTTTAATCTTCCAGATCTTTGCTGCTTGTTTTCCCTTTATCTCATCCTAATAACATTCACCGGTTGTGTGTGAACATCATTTCTGTGTTTGCACAGAAGGCTGACAGATCCCATAGTTTGCTATCTGTAAAGTGGGCAGATGCCATACTAGTTATCCACTGTTCTCCTTCAGACTCATTAGACTCCCATCTGTTGTGAGACCTCATCAAACTTCGAGAAAGGTTAACTCATCCCCCTGCATGGCAAACAGTCCGTTTCTGTTGCTCCCCGTATTCATTTGGGTTTGGGTTTTGATTGTGCGGATAAAGGAGCAACCTTTGAGCATATGATGTGGGGACCCTAAATGCACTCATGCAGTGAAGGCTGAAACAAAAATTAACCTCCGACCTCATTCCAGATGGCATCTCACAAATGCTGCTGCTAAGCAAAGTGATTTAATTCAAACATAAATTGCCCAAATTCGTGCAAATATCAGTGATAACAATTATCTAGGGAAGCACAATAAATTTTATTCTGGCCACTTGTCTTTCCAACAGAGATCCTCAGATTCCTTCAACATAAGGAAGAACAAGAAGTGCTTTCAAAAGCAGTTCTTTTAATGACATTTAAAAAGATAAAAAATGAGCATACATTTTCACTTGCAAATGAGAGGCCTCCCATGGAGGTGGCCTGGTAGGATGATATCTGGGCACGCACGAGGGCAGGAAGGACCCTTCACATCTCTCAATTTATCTGTTCTTATGTATGACTGTAGTCCTGCCAGGAGGCAAGGGAAGAAGAGAAGGATTTTGTGCCCCGAATCATATGTACCTCCTGCCTGCCCATTGAGGCCTTTAGGGCTGCAGAAATCAAACAAGACAGAACAAGAGAGCCCAAAGACCCAAGGCCCAGTGTCAGACTTAGCTCTGTCTGTGTGCTCTGGGATCATCCTCGTTTCCTTACAGCTGTAAGGGTGATACATGAGACTTGTAACACATCATAGTGGACCTTTTCCATCTGTGTATTTCCACTATCATCTTTTAGTGGACATACTTAGGTGCTGGATCCTTTGTAGTGTTTTCTGCTCCTTTTCCTTACATAAAGGGTTAATATCTAAAAGGAAAAAAAGTGAATGCATATATTTTAATTTTGGAAGAGAAAAAACTGTTCTTGAAAAGTGAGCTTCACTCTCAAACTGTAGGTGAACACTCCGTACAAAGAATTTTGTTCTGTTGGACTTCCTTTCCTTCTTCCTGAGATAGACTCAGGAGTAAAACAGGGATATTTCAGATCCGCTTAGGAAAGACAGAAAAGAGGGGAAGGTGGTGGAGTAACAGAAATATGATAGATAGGCAAGAACTGAGTAAGATAGTAGGTGCATGTTCTGAGTTCATAGGAGGCTTTACACCCCAGTGCCGGAAGTCTGTTGGGAACCTCCAACAGAGGGATGTGTGGGTGTTACAGAGGTTTCTGATTTTCTTTCAGGTGGGTTGATGAGCAATACAGATGCATTTTAGAGGGTAGAGCCCAGATGAAAGAAGAGCAATGAGACATACAAGACATATATGGGGCAAACCAGATAACTTCTTCAGGCAGCAGAGATGTACAACTTCCATGGTTTCAAAAAAGTGAAAAGCCACATCTGTTCTCAGTTTTCTCCAGACCAGAAGAGGAACTGGAGATATCAACACTACTTCCTCTTTAGCTTTTCTAACAGAGAAAGTCTAGAGAAAGCAGTAGTGAAGGGAACCACGCTGCAACAGAAGTAGATGAGCTGTAGGACTTAACAGAGAAATCTGAAAGCTGTACAGGAAATGAAATGGGAAATGATTTCATTTCTATAGTTCAGGTTCAACTTCAACCTTTAGATGAACTGCAGTTTCCAAATTCCTCTTAAACACTCCCACTGAAGAACAGACTTAGCTTCTTTCTCTCCTCATGGTGTCTCTTTTTATCTGCAGCACCCCATGTGAGACATCCACTGAGCTTCTCTAATCCCAGAGGAGATCAAAATCCATCTCAGTTCCCATTGTGGCTGACTACTGTCTACATAAACACATTCTGGCAAAACAGTGAAATCCCTGATGTGGCCATATACCATACAGTTCAACAACAGATGTTTTGCAAGACAGTGCAAGTTGACATAGCACACACAGTGCAGCAGAATTATCATTATAGACCACAGCGAAGTGCAACACTTGCATAAATTTCAGATGTGGGCATGTGTAATCTGTCAAAGTTATGCTTTAAAGGCATAAGGTTTTTGTTGAATTTTTCCTGTTTCTCAATCCAGAGCTTAGGGACAAACTATTATGTGTTACATACTGTGCTCTGGAATTTGAGTTTTCTGAGAATACTTTTTTTCCAAAACATGAGAAGAAGATTTCTTTTTCTCACTCCAACTACCCTTCCTCCTCCTCTGTCTTTGCATTTGAAGTCATGACAAATTACATGTTATGCACTAGAGGAATTTTACTGGAGCAACATAATTGCTGAAATTCAGGTGGTCAGCACCTCTTCTAACCACCCTGTCTCCGTGACACATAAGCATTTTGCTACAACATTTATTTTACCCTAAGTTTCTAGTCCAAAATATGCACTTGAAGGTCCAAGACATTTTACAAAGCATTAGCTACAATTTAACTGGTAATCAGTTAAATGAGAGCTTATAAAAAAGATACAGCTGTAAAGCTCTTCAGAGCAGCCACTGGTAACACAAACTACTGCAGAGCAGTTTTTCCCTCAATTTCACAAACTGCAGTAAGTTTGGTTTATAGTAACTGCTTTAAGTAATCTAAAATGAGGGCATTTGGCTCCCAGCACTGCTATGTAATGATATTTTAATAAGAGCTAGTGCTGTTTAGAACACAGAGCAGTGTAATTACATGATTTTGAAGGGCTGGCTTTATGCACGAGAATTTTCTCCCTCACCTGTTTTACGCTTCCTCACCTCATGTTTGTGACTTGACCTTGTTTAATCTTGTAGAGGTAATGAAATATGCAAACAACCATGGCAATAATTAAATTGACTTCAAGCAATTTAGGACCACACTATGATCTGCAGTCTCCTCTCTGCCTTCTAATTCACCTGTTGGTTGGATTTTTTTCTTCTTCCTGACCTCTAATATCTGTTTTCACATCCTCTGCATCCATACTGACACTGCATGTACAGATCCACTTATTGTAACATACACTTCAGTTGAAAGCCTTCGTGGCACAGCTTGGATTCCCTTGTCTGACAGTCTTCACTGGGTAGCTGCACTCTGACAAATGCATGGCTGCATGTAGGGCAGTTCCTCTGCTTCACTTCTCAAAGCCAGTATCACTTAGTTTTTCTTTTCCAAGCCTCTCAAACAAAAATAACATTATAGCTGGAATAAATCATCTAGAAATACCAGTAATATGGAAGAAAATTTTAAAATATGTTGAAAAGACAAAAATTGGTGTAAAAACATGACAGAGAACTAGGAGGATGTTGAAATGTCCGTGGTGCAGAGGAGGTAGACCAAATTTTTTTTGCATGACTCAAGTCTAAACTTCCAAACAATGCAAAAAAATCTATGTATATATCCTGATTTTTAAATGCTTTTCTTTTCTTCCTCTTAGGGCTTACTTGTGGCCACTATATTCTGCTTCTTCAATGGTGAGGTAAGTATGTGCAATACAGCAAGAGAATCAGACTTGAAAAATAGTCACTTTGATGTTGGTCGGTACCAAAACAAAGCATGTCAAGGTACAAACTTTGAAAGCACAGGAAGTCATTTTTCAGTCTCTATTTGCAAGCAGCACTGTGCATTTATGAAATCTGTGTGGAGTGTGACCTGAGTATCTCGGTGAGACAGGAAAGTTAACATTGCAAAGCCAACAGCACCAAATGCAGCACAGACGTGGGACTCTCCCCTTACCATCCACCATGTCTTGTAAAGCAGCAGTCAAAGTAAAGGGTTAGAACACTGTTCTTTAACGTGACAGGGGTACCTTGCCTGATAGCCCTGCCACAGCTGAGGAGCCTACAGGGCTGCAACTTCTTTCTTTCCTTTGAGGATTAGCATGGACCTTTTTAAGGTCCATGTTTCTCAAGTTGTAATTAAGAAATGGTAAGGCTTGAGTTAAGGATGTCTCCCTTTCTCTCACAGCTGCATCAATTTTTTCATACTTACAAATGGGTTTAGATCCACTTCACTATGTTGTTTTTATAAAAATAGCTGTTTAAAGCATGTCAAGAGCCATCCTACAGTAAGCCATTTCCCAAAGATGGTGAGCTGTTCCAGTACACTAGGAGCATTTAGCTGTAGTGAAATAAACCACAGCATTATCTTAGAAAAGCTAGAAAGTCCTTTAAAAAGTTTGTTTTGAGTCTAGAGCAGATGGATGAGATACTGAACAAGATTTGTAATGCTAACACTCAGTGTTTCACCGTAGAGAGACATTTGTGCATCTGTTTATCCCTGTATGTTAATAGCAAGTAAGAAATTCCCAGTAATGATGTGACCATGCTGATGTTTTGATAGTGACTTGAAGCAAGTTATCTTATTGATAAGATGCTACCGGCTGGTTTTCTAGCTTTCAGGATGGCAGAGAGTATTGAATTCTGCCATCTCCTGTCGACGTTGCTATACACTTGCTTCTGACTTGCTGTGTAATAGCGCAGAGAAATGAAGTAGCAGGAGAGATGAGAGGTCTCCCACTGAAATTCTGTAGCACAGCTGATGGAATACATAAAAGAGAAATGGCAAAACGTGAACAGTTAATGACACTAGAGCCTGAAGTGAAATAATAGCTGTAAAGATGGTGTTACAGAAGGTCACGCTTTTGTTTCAGAGATGGGGCCAATTAAGCGAAGTTGGAGGTGTGCTATTCTTTTTTCCTATCACATGTCCATCCCCAGGATCTGCAACCTACCACCTCACTGCTCCTCCTCCATCACTGTCGTCACTTTCTGGCACAGTCTGGTCCCTATGCCTGGCACATACAGGAAGACTTCTGGTTCCCTCTGGTAGGGAAAAACTGGCATGAGGAAGGAAGAGACAAGCCAGGCAAATCCTGAAACAGCATCTCCCCATAGGACTGACTGCACAGCTATGTACAGGCAGTGTGCCAGTGTGTCCTCACTTGCTTCCAAACAAGGCATTACCCCCAACTCCTGGCCTGGAGCATTGCTTTCTTCCTCTTCATTCCACCCCCTCCCCCCCCTCCCCCAGGTCACCATCAAGTTTTTCAAATTAGTTTTTGCAAAACATACTTGCTTTATATTTTATAGCTTTAGGGTAAAAGGCCAATTATTCTGTATTCTCCAAATCTAATGAGAACATATGAGTTTGTGCCTAGACTAAAGGCTATAGTAGTGCTAGAATGAAGATAAACAACAAGAAAATGCACTGAAAACATAAAATATCTTAAAGACTGTTTCTTAGATATGTTTAATCACATACCTCTAATTCCAAAGTACTTTTGGCAAAATGACGTCAAAAAAACATATCCACCTTTACAACTGCAGTATTGCAATTTTACCCAGTAAGGAATATATATGAAGCATCTGCTTGCCACCATCATGGCAGACAATACATATCAATTAATTCAAAATTGGATTTCAGGATATAGATGAGTTACCTGTCATACAAACTAACTTACAGTGCTCTAGGCAGAAAACTGATAGCCACATTCCAAGAATGAAGCAGTCTAAAATACATACACTGGTGTCTTTCATTAATTAAGTGATTCCTGATAATTTAGAATGCAGAATGAATATGTTTGGATTAAGAAAATGCCTTGTATTCCAACATGATATTCAGATGTCGAGGCTCAGGGACACTGCACTCCACAGACTTCTCTGACTGAGCTGCTGCTAGGAAGCTACAGTGGCAGTTGATGGTCCTTACATGGACTGATGGTAGACAGTGGACAGTCTGAATACAAGTTCTGAATAACAGCAACAGACATCAAGCCCCTAGTCACCTCCAAAAGCCTTTTCAACACATCTGGCAGACGATAGGGGGGGGAAAAAAAAGACAACAACACTTTTGATACTTGAATTGTCAATGAGGCATCACCAAGAGGACACATCTGGAAAGGATGGAGCCCAAAATGAGATAAAAAAGAAATCTGATCTTGAAACATGGCTTCCAGTTTTGTACTCTTCTCCCATAAGTAGTACACGGATGGCTTTACTACCTCTGGGCAGCTGCAAACTGCATGAAAAATTAATGGCTGCTCGATGGAGCGGCTGATCAGAAACGTTCATCAAGGTCAGGCAGTAAGAACAAGCTTCCCTGGGGATTCAGGTTGCCCAGACATACTGTGCAATTTTGTTGGTGCCTGGATACTCTTCATTACTACACCAGTTTTCAAAATTGTTGTACTTGCTGCATACGTGCAGGCCGTCTAACATGGCCAATGACAGAGATGTTGGGAAACCCTGTCATAATTTTCTTACAGGAAATTTTATTCACCAATTAACAAGGGAAGCTTTTTTAGAATTTTCCATTAAGGTGGGCAGAGAGCCAATGCTGATGCCTCTCTCATATCATCCCAGACAGTTTGGTGCTACTTGGATCATCCTATTAGCAATAAATATCAAGCAAGTTCATGTATTGAAGTAGCTGTGCTGGGCTCTGCCAGAAGGGAGAGTGGAAGGTTTATGGCCTCTTTCTTCCCAGTCCCCTTTATTCCTGCAGATAGACAAGGAGTGGATATGTAGAGCACAAAACCTGCAGAGGAGCAGCAGCATGCTAGCACGAAGATGGCATTAGGCACTTCCAAAGGGTGAAGTGCTCTGAGTTTGGCTGCCCAAGAGAACTAAGCTGAGATAATCCCCTCCAGTCTTTTGCTGTGTGTTGTATGGCATAGACCAAAACCACAATCTGGTTTTCAGTCATGGCAGGATATTGTTTCCAGGCCACTGTATGCATCTACTGCCATAGAGTTCAAAGTGATTTGCCATGAGAAAACTCAGTGCAGGGCAAGGAGGTTAATTTTAGTAAGAAGACTGGATGTGCGGGGATTTACTTTTTTCTACTGGAATATTTAACTTCAAGGCTGAAATACATGAAATTTAGCCAGGACAAACAATGCTAAACTCAGTACCACCTGACAGTGGTTTACATTGAATTTGTTGCATGCTTCCTCACCAGCCTCATTTTATTACTATAAGCCTATGTGTAGAAAGAAATGTGTAAGATACTAAAAGCTCTCCAATGGCTGCATTCATGTGGAAGAACACATAAACAATGGACTTTTCCAGGACTTTTTAAATAATGGATCTTCTCATGCGTTTTCATCTAAAATCTCAGTGTCCAGCAGCACTGTGGTTTCTCTGTCCAGGTAACAGTGTTGTGCAGATGATATGAGGACTCTTCAATATTCTGCTCACCAGACCATATTTCCAGGCCTGAGATTGCTTCTGGAGCGCAAGACTGGCCAACAAAATGGAAAATCTTTTTGGAAATTAAAAAAAAAAAGAAAGAAAGAAACAGCCACATGTCTTGTGTGCCAAAGAGGCATGAATGAATAATGGAGAACTGGAAAACCTTTAAAGTTCTGAAGAGCAGAGAAAGCCAACTCGGGCTCTTCATTTCTCTGAGCTTCTCTTTCCTCCATCTGCAGTCACAGAGGAAAGCATGGCAGGAGCCTCCGCGGTTGTTAGCACATTATGGCTGTGCATGTGATTTTCAGTAAGGCTGCTTGCACATTTGAAATCCATGCCTGAACAGTTTTAGTTGGCACCGAACTATGATCATCTGAGATCCTTGGAATGGGGGCAGACATATCAATTTACACATCGCCTTACCCAAATGCAGCAGGTCGCACAGCCAGCTGTGGCCAGGCTGTGGTAGGGGCCAGCACTGAGAGGGAATAAAACCAGCTGCTGCGGCCTGGTGCTCCCACTGTTAGCCCTGACCGATGGCAGACCTAGTGCTGCACTGCAAGGGATGTGCCTGCTCTCTCCCAGGCTGTATGTGCAACGTCAGTGTCGCTCCCTTCTGAGGACAAAACTGTGTCTCCTGGCAGGCTCTGCCCGCTTCATGTGACCATGGTTAACTGCCAGTGCCTCCCACAGCTTCCAGGGTGACTTAGGCTGCAGTACTCACCTGGAACAATGTCATGTTAAAAAAGCAGTTTTAAAGAGGCTACAATCTGTACAGGTTACACCTCCTGTACTCCTGTACTTCCTTATTACAACTGCATTACTCTTCCGTGCAGTTAGTTCTTTCTCAGTAACAAACTTTGGCAGTGGTGTGATACCCAACGTCCTTGCATGCAGCCATTTCACTTTAAACCTTGATATGAGCATAATGAGCTCTGTTCACAGCCCTGGTAATTAAAGTCCCATTATAACCACATGCCTTTTTTGTGCTTGATAACTAATTCATCTATGTTGACCATTTGTTTTCTTTTCTTTATGTACTAGAAGGTAAATAGGAATTTATTCCTCTAGACGATAAGAACTCCTAACTACTTTGCCATGAGCTAAATGATAGCAAAAAAGAGCTAGGATTGGAAACTGGGCATGGAGGTAGCTTCCAGTTATTTTTAAAGGACCGGTCCAGCAAACGTTTGTTTACTCAAGCAAGCAGTCATACCAGGGTCAGTGCGACTCCTTGCATGAGTAAGGATTTACAACATCAGTCCTCATACCTTGGCTTGCTCCTTGGCTTAAAAATAAAAAGCCGAAGCAATAGAAATATCCATTCTTGGCACACTGCATAGTCCCGCTGCACACTCAGTGAGTGTCTCAGGTTCACAGCAGTTCCTTATGAAGCCTTGTCCTTATGTGACATGGAACAGCTTTCTTGCAAGCAGCTGTGAGTGGGGAGTAGATAGCATTTTGCTATATACATATCAATGGAGTGATGAGGGTTGTGCAGTCAGGGGAAATACTGAAGTTGTTCAGACTCATCTATATCAGTTTAAGGTACTGCTCTGCACAGAGCCTGGAGAGTGGCCCCAGGCAGCCCCCCCAGCAAGAATCACACACAGCACCCAGTGCAGCCTCCACACATCCTCCCACCTATGGAAGGCTGCTGGCTCACAGCACGCTGTGGTGGCATTCCACTCCTGCCCTTGCACAGGGCAGGCTGGGATGGCTGAACCCAATGGACAGAGCCTGGCTTTGCTCACTGCCTGCTCGCGTCTCAGCGCTGCCTTTGGGAAGGAGCTGGTGAGTGCCAGCACTCCCAAACATGCAGCCAGGGATGGGACTCTTATTCCCTGGCAGAGCTCAGCAGCTTCAGTCATGTCCTAGCCCAGGACAGAGCATCACTCTTAATGTGAATGTAGAATAAAGTGTTTTGCTCCTCGAAGATGAATGTCCAAAGGCTGAAATTCTCTGCTCCACAGAGGGCTATGGCCAGTGCTGATTTTTTGCTGGTGCAGAAGCTGCTCTTGAATTACCAGAACAATATCTCTGTTTATCTGTATTAATGCACCAGCTCTCTCTCTCTATGAGATGAGCCCTGGCAAGCTGTAGAAGTGCACTTATTCTTTGCCACTCGTGGCTAGTTTTACTGCAGGTTAAGTTTCTTCAAGATCATAATGCATTTGCCATTCCTGGTGCACAGATCCAGGTGCTACAGCAGATGGCCTTTAATCTTCGTCCCTACCTCCTCTTCCCTATTCTACCATGGCACCCTCCTGTGTTCCCGTGCGACAACCTGTTCCATGCTGACCTCCTATGGCAACCGCCAGCCCCTACCTCTCTTTGCAAGCAGCGACCACTGCAGAAAACAGTTGCTACCAGAGGGCAGGAAGGGAGGGACCCGCGGCCAGGCCCTGAGCTGGGAGGAGAGGGGAGAAGAAAGGCAGACTGAACCTGATGGAATTTGACCTGGAGCTGCTTCCATTTTTTTTTTTTTCTATTTCCTGCAGCATATTTTAAAATTGCTGTGATTTTAGTAGTTCAGTAGTTCATCACCCTAATTCTGTGTATCTTTAACAGGTACAAGGGGCTTTGAAGAGGCAATGGACACAGTACAAAACCCAGTGGGGCCAAAGGCGCCGAGAGCACTGCTCCACCCGATCTACCTCCTACACAGCGACGTCCATCTCTGAAGTCCCCGTCTACCTGTACCATCACGACTCCAACAACGAGCAGCTCAATGGGAGATACGTAGATGACTCTGAACTTGTTGCATTGAAATCTGGGGAAACATCTGCCTAGCTGGGCAGCAGCCACTGCGAACACACCATTTCAAATCCTGCTTGTGAACAAAGAGGGGAAAAGGGGGGGAGTATGGAAATGTAAGTGGGAGAGAGCAAGACTGGGTGACTGGGCACATTGCATTCAAACCACATCAGCCTCTGACAGCAGTGGCACAGGGAATCTGGCACAGAGATGGTAATTCTGAGCATGGACCTACCTGCCAGGCAACATCCTTCCCGCACCTTCTGCATCGAGTGACGAACCAGCAGCAGCAGTGCCAGGAGCCCACAGCAAGTGGGAAAGAAGGAGCTGGTACCTGGCAACTGGAAACTTTCAGGACTTTTTGCTTTCGGTATTTTTCATTAACACCGGATTTGGAACTATCAGCTTTCATGTCATGTAACTGGCTTGCAGTCCTTTACTTTTCCCTTTTAAGGAACCTGATGACTTCTGAAAAGATTTTGCACACTGCGAGACAAATCAAGCAGATGAACTGAAGAAGCCATTCCAAAGTGCTCACATCATGATGATCTCCAATGGGTACCCTGATGTATCACCATCCCATCAGCAGCTGCATAAAACAAATGCTGGTAAACCAGTAGCTGCATATCCAGATCTCAGACACCCCCAGAGGAACCAACAGCTCTTCAGGCTACTTCTCACACGTCCTGAAGGCAGCTGAAAATAATGTCTGTTCAACAATACAGGTCATTCAAGAGTATCTATTTATTGGAAAAATTGTCACCAATTACTCTGCCCAGAAACTCATCATTATGGCACGATTCTTTCACCAAATAAACTGAAATTTGTTTGGAAATGATTATTTTCTTTAATAGTCACTCTGAGATGAGTGCTAAATGAGTGCTTGCCTCTCTGATAAAATTATGATCATGGCAGTAAAGGATCCCAGGTAAGAAATGAGAAACTAATGTCATAGCACAGGAAACATCTGTTTTTAGAATCTGTTTGCTGTTCTGAGTCCCTTACCATTGAAGGTGACAATTTAATGTGTGAGTCTGTCACCAGGAAAACAGGATGAATTTGCAGCTCAGGGAGTAACGAGCACCTTTTATCACACATTCAAAGCGTCGTTAGAGTCTTGGTGTGATCACCGAGGCAGAAATCAGGTCAGGGAGAAACTGATTTGCAGTTAGAAGTACTGTTGCTGCAAAAGTTCTGCAAATCACAAAAGAAAGAAAATAGGTGAATTTCTCAAATAAAGCTAAATATGAAGAATCCACAAGCAGCAAGGCTAGTGCCAAGGAAGTTTAGCAGGGCTGTGACTCCTTGGCATTTTATGCATACAATGTTTAATGAATATAATATCATTCCTTCTTGCATCTTTGAAAAACTCTCCTGCAGAACTCCCACTCCTTTGCCTTTTGCTTAGATGTGCGTGGGATGTTTCCAAGGCTCACGTCTTCAAGGTACTCATCACAATCTTGAGCTTTGAAGGAAGCTGGAAAGTTTTTGGTTCTCCTTTGTTTCCCTGCTAATGCAGTTACATCTGACGCTCCCAGCCCAGCCCACTCAGGAAGACATGGTCAGAGCAGGAGGCATTTGCCCATCTCAAATGTCTAAATGCCAGCTGTGGCCTGTAAAAATGCCACCTATATGGCAGGGGAACAGGAAGAGACAGAATGCCATCTTTTAAACTGCAATTGTAGTTCATGTAGGACTTCTTTCATGGGTGTAAAATTTCATTTTTTCCTTCACATTCTTGCTGTGATTCAGTCCGTAATGGTTTTTCTGCTTGGCATTGCATTGTGTACTTAAAATACCACAGGTTAGAATAGTCTTAATTCCATATCTTGTCAGATAGTAAAGGAGAAAAAAAAAGCTACCATGAAGTGGTTGAGCTCAATGTCAGTGCACTTGTACTTTTAGAAGTGTCAGAGGCCCCAGTCCCAGAGGTCATTCTGAGCCAAGGAAGGGCTGTGGGATCGTCTGTGTGTCACAGGGTAAAGTGCTCTCTAGGGAGTCCCGGTGATTTGGAGCCATTTTTAAATACTGTGCTCAGCTAGGCCCAGACTTTCCCTCACTGACACAGCTAAGTCTTTCTGTATTCAGCTGCGAACTGTAAGTGGAGACCCACTGAAGGTGCCCACCTATCTGAGCCACCATCCCACTGGCACAGTCCCTGCCAGGAATGGGCTCAGGGGACATGTGAACTGCTACGAGCTGGGACCGCATCCCCCATCGCACACACAGGAGGAAAAGCGGAGCTCCCTCCCTGACGCTGTGGCCACAGAACAAGAGCATGGGAACAAGCGGTACATGCAGTTCATCACATGGTTTATCTAATGGAACAGCTACAAGAAAATACAGCCCTGTGTATTAATCCAAGCCACACATCTATTCTTCAGGCTTCAAGGAATATGAAGGCAGTTATTTTTTCAAACAGTATTCTGCTTATTGCTCTTTCTGCTTTCCCAGTGAACAATGGGAAGTGGAGGATTTAGTCACAAAGTGTCTCTGCTGTGAATGCTGTTTCTGAATGGTTCTGAGGCACACCGTGTATCCCAGGAGAGCTCCAGAAGGCAATCTTAGCATCTGAAGACACAGATGAGCTGATTGTGAAAGAAATGTACATAACACAGAGAGTTTAATAATGATAATGTACACAAAAGTACAAGATGTTTTACAGTCCATTGTGTTCACGTGGATGTACAAAATTGAAATGCTTTGCCATTATACTGATTGTGGTTTTTCGTTTTTTGTTTTTTTTTCATTTACCAGTCATTTTTTCTTGCTCTGTCCACTAGAATGCTCTAAAATGCCAAATTTGGGATCTGGGTTTTAGGATCTGGGTTTTAGCCTCAGGGGTTGGAAACACTGTGTGGTTATGTCCATCGTTGTGGCAGCACTGGGTTCAGTGGAGCGACAATGATTCTCAGCCACTAAAGATTTGGTGTTCCATACATACTGAGCTTAGTGTCAGAATCACAGTGGGGTTTGCACTGAAGGCTGTATTTTAAAGTTACTTACTAATTTCTAGTCCAAAATTTTTTTTTTCCCATGGAAAATACTATCATTCCTTAATCTCAGAAATGTCTTGAAATGTTGTCATGGCACATATAAGGTAAATTTCGCTTCTGTGCTTTATGAATAGCACCACACACTAATGACAGTAATATTGGGAGTGCTGGTATGACCTGAATAATTACAGTGTCTTGGCAGTAAGGAGTCCTCTCTCTAATATCTTCACTGGAACAGCAGAAATGCGTGATTAATGTATTAATGTGTCAGAGAAGGGAGCTGGTGCTTGGATCAGTGCATTCAAGGTGTATTTTCAGAGGAAATCAGCAACACTGCTTTGGTAACACTGCTTAGGCATCACATTAGGCAACACTGCTGCATCTATTTTCTCTCAGGCACCACACTCAACACATGAAAACTCAGTTGAGTGAACATTTGCTCTGAAAGAAAGATTTGTGCAGTTGCTTTGTTTGAACAGCTGAATCTATCAGAAAGATGCTGCATATTATTCTTTATTAGGTACAGAAACAGCAGAAAGGAAAGACTTTGGGATGCTAAAAGTATGCCTTGTTTTTTTTTACTTTAATTCACTTAATAAATATGTTTTAGCTGAAATAAAACAGCAACAAAGATAGGACAGTTTTCTCCATATTAAAATCCTTAGCACTAATGCTACCTGAATTAAAAGTCTGCTAGCATTTCCAGTATGAAGTGCTCCTGTGTGTATAACGTAGCAATATAACTTTATTTTGGGTTGAAACCAACCATACAAAACGGGTGAATTTCATCCTCTTTTCCCGAATTCTTATCCATCCTTTGCCACCCTTAACAAACAAAATCTGGGCCATTGTTCAAAGACACCAATCCTCAACACTAACAATTTAGAGGCATCTGCATTTCCAGTGCTTTGAATTTTAAAAGTCAGACGGGTCTTCTTGAAGCTACGTGTGCATAGCCATTTGATTACTGCTTGAAAACATAAGCATTTGTAACCTCAAACTCCTTTGCATCAAAACAGTAGTGATCCCAGGCCAACGAGTCCATGCGGTGTGAGCATAACTGCTCAGCCCTCCGGCAGCAAGGAACACAGACAACCTGAGCTGGAGGGCTTGCTGTTTGGACCCAGTCTTATCCACATGAAAAAAATGGGGGATTTTGCAGCTAATGGTATTAACAAACTGAGAATTGCATGTTCCTGGAACAGCTGGGCCTTTGCCATTGTGCTTGCCACAGGAACACCTTCTTCACAGGGACTTGGCATGAAGAAGGTGTGAGTCCTACAAAGCAAATGTCATCAGGCAGCACCAATGGAATGTCAGACCTCCAGCTAAAAAAACCACATCACCTCAGGAGGAAGCACACGGTCAGCTCCTTAGCCATCTATCTAGTGAAATTCAAGTCCCCAGCCAGCCCTGAGATTCAGGAACGTGCCAGAGTGACGCTGCTTTGACAATTCCCATTCTTTAGCACCTGTGGTAATTACAGTGCTTGTAAGGTTTAATTCCAAAGTATCGTTTTCATGAGCTGCAAATCTTTCTGTGCTGCGCAGTATTTTGCAGGTACTTCCAGATGATTCACAAACCTGTATTTAAGCATGCCTTTATTGAGCACTCAGTGCATCATCAAGAGAAAAAGAGAAAGCATTTCTCAGAGTTTCCAATGTAGATCACTATGTTCCTCTCAGCTCAGTTCCTCTCAGGACAGCTGTTTTATCTGGTAAAATTGAATGGCATGAGTGTTATCATTACTCAGCATGTCACACTGCTACAGAAAGGGAGAGCATCCCAGTAAGACGACTAACTGGGGTGCTCTGTGTGACTGTCATGAAACACAGTCGGGTACAGATAGTGCTAGGGATGATTTAGGCCTCGCTTATCATGCCTGGGACTGCTCAGATGGCCTGCCAGTCTGCTGCCCAGGCTGATTTTCTGTGAGTTCGTAACAGCAGAGGTGGGCACCATGCTCTTGTTGAGGCAGGAAGGTTGCTAAACTCATTGTCTGCCATCTGAGATTTCCTTCATAATCTGATTTCAGGATCTCACAAACCTATCTTTAAAAGGAAAAAATAAAAATTAAAAAAAAAAGGTCTACATGGATTTTAAGAATCTCTTTTCCTGTCATTGTGAGTAAATGCAGCTTTGAGCAGTGACTGCTGCAGGTTGCTTCGTGTAATGTGTGATGATGGGATGCAGCTGCTGTATTTCTAAGTGTTGGAGATCTTAGTTTGCACAAATGTATTCAAGGGGATACAGTTCTTTCCCTCTTATGCATTTCTCTCTACCACCACAGAAGTGTTAAACCTCCAATCTGTGCATCCCACACATTTTCAGGACAAGCATTTCTCCCATAACGTTTGCAACTTATATTGACCTGCTGCTGATCCAGAATGTCAGAGTGAAAGGTGTACGTAATCCAAACCCGTTCATAGAATTCAGATGCTTGTCCCATATTGTTTTTTATTTAAAGACAAAGTGAAACAGAAATTGTGGAAATGGAAGGTGCAGATTTAAAAGTAAATTAGGGAAAAAATTCTGAGCACAGAGATCAAGTATCTTTAGAAGTAGAATAAAATCACCTTTCTTTTTTTAACAAAATGTAATCATGTCACCTGAGAAAGCAACATTTAAATGAGATATTGAACATCAGAAAAAGGCACAAAAAGCAACCAACTTCTACAAATTATAGGTAGCATACATATATATATACTAATTATATATATGAATATATAGATTTATATAGGAACTTCAGGTACCTGGAGTATGACTCCTAGTCCCCCCAGAAATGCACAAAGCATAAGTGATGAGTGGGAGATGCTATGTCACAGCGATGTGCAGCCTCCCTGAATCACCTTAGTGCTTTCTGGGCACCCTGCATCCAGCACAGGCCACCAGGGCTCCCTGTGCCCATGGGAGCACCAGGCTGATGGATGCTGGGGAGGGCTGGGCCCAGACATGCTGGCCATGCTCCATTTCTCAGCTTGCTAAAACAGTGCTGAATTGATGATGGGCTGCTCAGGAGGCGAGCAGAAATAACCTTGCCCAGCTGTATGTAGTTCCCTGCCTGCTCTCCAACAGGGAGCCTCGCTAATGTCACCAGCATAGGACCCACTGCTGTGGAGAAGACTGACCTGAGATCAGATGCATGCCTGACATGGAAAATCTCCTGTTTCACTGTACCCTGTGCAATGCAGCAGTAATTCTCACTGACTTCAGCAGTGTAGTTGAGGACAAGCTTTCTCCCTTTCTAATGTTAGATGTTGTCTCAATATCTAGCAAACATTGACAACGTGGTGAAATGTAGTCTTGCCTTCACATTTAACACAAAAGATCCCAATTCATTGGTGTTATGCTGCACATGGACTGCTTAAGGTAAAAAGACACTGTATGTCTGTACTTTTGGTAGTGAAATATCTCTATTTGCACCATGGTTATATGCTACATGTATTTGACAGACTTCACAAGTTACATGGCTTTTAATACGTATTTATCGGTGTTAAAGCGACAAACAGTTGTTTTACATCTAAGGCTTAGCAAACAAAAGCTTCTGGAAGATCAAAATTAAAAGAACCGAAAAACAAAGCCTTCCCCAATCCATACTGTCCATGCTGGCCACTTAGAAAACCCTGTGAGGTGACAGCCCCCTCCGGGCTGCTCTCCTCCATTACCTCCCAGAGACTTCTTTGGTTCCTAACACACAAGGGCAGCATATCTAAAGGCACTGGGCTGGTCACCAGGAGGCTGCACTGAGAGGTGCTCCTGGGACAGAGCTCATATGGGAGGAGATGTACGGCTGTTTCCATGTGCAAGGGGGTGAGCTTCTCCCTGTGTGTATGCTTTTAACGAGTGAGCCCCTTCTGAGGACCACCATGACTAATGCCCCTTCTGAGGAGGGCCTGGGAGTGAGTGCTGTGCAGTTCAAGCTATCTGTAAATAAAATCTGTAAAGAAAGAAGCTATATCTCTGCATTTAGATGCAGCATCACCAGCACAGGCTTCCAAGTTGTCCGGAATAGCTAAAGACTACATGCCTGTAATGAATTTTGTTCTATAAATGGTCAGAGCCCATGTTCTGCTTCTTTCAGGCTGTGTGGGCAGGCTTATCAAGTTCAGGCCCAAAATAAATGATCAGGAAATAGCTGAAGAAAAGATTTTGCGTGTTGAATTCTATTGTACTACAAGCATTTTTATTTTACGAGCTCTTTTATTGTCTTTGGATGTATGGCAGACACTGAACTCCCAAGGACTCAGCCGCCACGCTCACAGCTGTCTGCAGCAACCAAAGGGAGGAGCCCCTCTGGCAGAGGCTGCAGCTGTGAACTGGCAGCAACCCAGAGCATTCACAAGGACTGCAGTAGGAGTATGTCCTACACAAAACAAGTCGGTGCAATGCACACTGTGGCCTTCACTGTCCAAAGGAGGGTTTGCGAGGGTTTTTCATTTTATTTCCGTGCTGTACAATTTCTCCCCAGTGAAAGACTCCTTAGGAAGTTAGAATTAGCAAGGATGTGGAAGGACAGCGGGTCCTTCCAGATGCACCATCCCCTGCACCACCACAATGTCATGACTGTCAGGTTTGAGAAAATGCCAGAAAGGAACCAGAGCGTTTCCCCTTGCTAGCTACAGGAGTTACTTGGTAACGATTGCTGTTTCTACAAAGATATTGTAAACTAAGGTCTCTGTTCTTCATCCACCAAGTCTATTTCCATCACACAACTACTGACATTTTTGAGCGCAGAAGGGTGTGTCAGGCACTAACAATGCACTCAGCAGAATGAAAGAAGTTTTATTCTCAGCACATACAACCTTTGTAAATCAGCAATAGGCCTTTGGGAATCAAAACATATAGAATCTGGATATATTTTAAGTGGTTCCCTCTGTATATGAAAAGTTTTCTGGGTTTTTTTTTCTTTAGATTTGTATCTAGACAAAACATCACTGTATGACAGGGAAGTTTTATGCTATCAAGTTTTATTGGCTCATGCTTGAAATGAATTGGTCACAAAACTAAAAAGGCTTGAAAAAGTAGCGAGATGTGTGTGTTGGCAAATCTGAGTCTAAAAACTACAAATTTGTTCTCTATGACTGATAAGAATGAAAACACAGTTCTAACTGAATCATGTCTTTGTTTTTATACACACCAGGAAATTCTTATCTACTTCAGCATTTACTGTGTTATGTTTTTTATGCCATAAAAAACGCTGGTAATTTTCTACACCACAAAATGTACATCTCTGATTGTAAGCCAAGTGTTCTGCTGCATTGTGCGCTGTACATAAGCTGAACCTGTCTGTAAATAATCCCCCACTTGTAGAAAACCGTCTTACAAAGAAATGCTAACTGAAGATGTGAGTGAAATCTCAAACTTACTGAAATCAACAGCAACAGCTGCTTGAGTTCTGTGGAAACGAGGATTTCACTCTTTCCAGCTCCTGTTTTATCAGTAATGACGGCTGTGGATGGATCAGAGAGGAGATGCTTGGGGGCTGCCATCATCTCTTCATATCATTCCTCTGAAGAACTGTGAAGATTGCTCAGCATTGGGGGAAACATCACTTCCTTTGATCTGACACCTCCCATCAGAGCAGACACAGGTGAAAAGAGCCCTGGAGGGGTTTCAGTTCCCCGCAAAGCCAGATCTGCTCCAGCCGTGGGACCTGGTGGTACCTGGTGGGCTGCCTCGAGCTGAGTGTCAGCCTGTTCTCCTCTTCTGATTCATTTCAAGTGTTGCACGAGAGTGTCTGATGTGCAGTTTCTTTGGTGTAGAACTAAGCATTCGGGATATTTTGCTTTGTGAGAGTCTTCTATTTTTGCAATAAAAGTCAGTCTCATTTTAAAACTGGTGGAATGTCTTCCTCTCTTAACACCCCAGCAAGCACAAGTTAATCAGATATAAATAAACAAATACACAAGCTAGTAGCACAATAGCATTAAAGGTCACAGAAGTATTTACTAAAATCAAGCAAAAACCTGTGGTTAAGACACTGCACTCCTTGGACTCAGCAGACCTACGTTTGGCTCATCTCCCTGCCACAGACTTACTGTGTGGCCCTGAAAAAATCATTGAATCCCCTGAAACTACAACTGAAAGATTCAGGTTCCTACACACATTTCAACTTCTCTTCTAAGCATGTTTTCATTGGTAAAACCTTCAATGTGCGAAACCATTTTATTGTAGACACATCTAAAATTGCCTCTAAGTCACTCTAGAAAAATATATTGTTCAAATATTCCTGGGTAGGCAAATGTGCCATGCATGTGACAGTCAGCTCAGGCCAAAGTTTCCACAAAGCTGTGGGAATCTGTCTCTTCATCCTTCAAACATCATTCCAGAGTGGCTGACTGGGCTTTCTGGTCTCTGATCAGACTTTCATACCAAAATCTCATTATTTTCAATTGTGCTCATCAGCCATGAGCTAATGAAGTTCTTCCTTCTGGCTAGTGAATATTTCAAAGTACTTAAAACATTCTGAAGCATGTGAAGGACAAATGTTCAGCAGTTGTTTGTGAGAGAGCCCTGTCTTGGTGCACCCTCTAGAGTGCCATGATTCAGAGACTACACACAGACGTACATTTAAACATGCACATTCAATACTAATGACCTACATATATTCTACATCTGCAGTCCCAGTCACCCAACTGGTGTTCAAGTGATGCAGTTTCAAGCTGTGCTGGGCAGGGGGGATTCAGCTCTGGCACTTCATGCAGTGCTCCAGCAAACAGTTCACCGAAAAGCAGCTGTGAGGCCTGGCTAAATTATACATACTTTTTAGATGCTTCATGCAGCTGAGAGATCTGAACCCTTCCTCGTAAATTAGGCACATGTATGTACAGGTTTAAAAAACACCAATGAGAATATCAAATGCCTGCAATACATATAGCAGTATCTGTTTGCTTTGCTAGCAGCCTTTTGATGTTAATTTCCTCAGTCTCCTGTATGAAACTGCCTCTTTCTGGGCAACACCGAAAATCACTATGGGTATTATCAGTGATAAAGTCACCAAAAATGTCAAAATCTCCTTAGCATCCCAATAATTCAATGAACACACGTCTGTTGGCACAAGAACAAAACAGACACAATGTGTGAATGTCAAAAGTCCTCAGAAAGGCAAAGTCTGAAAACCCTTTCCCAGATTGGTTCTCAAACATTCAGAGACAACAGTTCCTCAACAGAATTCATTTTGGCAAAGGTGTTTGTCAGTCTGCCAGAAGAGATCTGCTTCTGAAGCGATCCAGCTGAGCTGCAGAAGTCAGCCAGCGTAGGAAGACATTGGAAGAGAAAAATATGTCCTGGCCCAGAACTATTGATGTTGTTAAGAGATGTTTCACATTAAATGAACTATCACCAGTGAGCAACATACATAAATAACATCAGGCAACTACATACGCATGGGACATCGTGGTGGTCAAACGTATCCTGAGAACATCTTCATCCAATCAAGGGACAAAATCTTTCAGTGGCACCTCCTGAGTAAACTGTTTTTGGTATTTTGTTCATTGAATTATCAAGCTGCTCAGGGGAGGCTGGAGCATTGCTACCCATCAGGTTCTTTGGGCTGGCAAAGGTACTGCACAATAAAATGCTTTTTTGGCATCAAATACATCTAGCCGTTATTTAATGAAGTCTCCTGCATCTAAACAGTATCTGTAAAGAAAGAGGAGAAAAACCTTTTTTCTTCATATCTTCTGGAAAAATGACAACAGGCTTCAATGAAAAGTTACACGTTAACTGTCTTGGAACTGTCTTTTATCATCTGGGGAACAGATGTCTGTCTTAGGAGGTACTTTAAGGACAGATTAGACAAGCAAAATCTGAACTGTTAGAGATAGACTTACTTGTTGTCTTTGGTAATATTACAAAAACAAATACTTGTTATCAATATCCCGTTTTCAGTGAGGGAGTTCCCCTCCAAGCCTCAAACATCTACTCGGTTTCTGGAGGCTTGCTTTGCGTTTCTCCCAATAGCAAAGCATTCACAGTATTGCCCATTCCTACCAACATTTTTCATAATGCTGCTAGGAGTTCTGATTTAAAATACAGAATAATTACATGTGTGTGGATACAGCTTGCCAGCAGCAGGCAAAAGTGATAGTTCCATTTCCAAACTGAAATGCACTCAGCTCCGCCCGGAATTTTGTTTTGTTTTGTTTGTTGCATTTGTTGTATTGTTTTGTTGTTGTTGTTGGGTTTGTGTTTTTTTCTTACTGCTTTCAGATATCTTTCTGAGGTTCTTCTATCCTGTAAGACCGTAGTGACGTTCACAAACGGCTTTTGAGCATGAATTAATTTTTCAAAGTCAGACCACTAAAAATTTTTACTCATGTAAAAGGTAAAAGGATTTCGAGGTAATAGGTGAGGGGAATTTAGAGACATGTAAAATTTCTGTTAAATCTTTTACAGCAACTGTGAAAGCCTACCTCTTCCAAGGTATTTTTGAACCATGAATTTTCAAACATCATTGGAGGACTGGGTGTAGCTTAGAAAACAGTCTCACTGGCCCTGCTAGGTCAGCACTCTTACCCCTCTTGAACAGTGTCTTATTTAACCAATGACATTTGACACATCATGAAAGAAGAATTTATCAACATTGTTGTGGAGTAATTATCTCCAAAGACTCTGAACCTTAATGAAACAGAAACAAACACTGAATATTTTAATAATTTAATCTTAAAATAACCCACCAAATAATCCAGCACAGCAGGATGGATTCATAACAGATCCATAGCCTCTTTATACTTACAGCGCTTTCCTCCTGTCCCCAAATAGCTCCTCAAAATCCAAACTCTTCTCTGTCATGAAAGTCCTCAAAAATTCTCAGTGTTTCATGCTGGAGAGCCTCCATCTTTTTTGCCTTTCTCAGGCCAATTTAACCAAAGACATTCTACTTGTCTTTAAAAGTGCTGGTTTTATTTCACTGTCAAGACATGCAGCAGTAAAAGTCTGAGCTGATCTCCGTCATCTTTCTTTGGGTTTGGAATCCATCTATGCCACTGGTGTGTTACCTGATAGTTATTCAGAACAGAAAAGGACCTGCACATTTTTCCTGCACATTTCTGTTTTCTCAAAACCAAGTTGTGTTGGATGTAACACCTTGGAAAATATATCTGAAATCTACAGAGCTTTGCTATTTTTACTGCACTTCAAAAAATACAGCTCATTGGCTTCCTTGGGAAATGTATCTGTCTTAGTTAATAGTAAAGCCAAGTTTCAGTGTGGTCAAATTAGAAGCAGCTGAAACATTAAACTCTGTTTTCCAATATGGAAACTGCAATAAGCAAAATATTTTATTAAGATTGGTACTAAAAAGCATCTGGTATTACAGAGGAGCCGTGGTGGAATACGGTGGTAGAATGCAGATGATCTGGTTGCACTTTACTAGGAACTCAAAATGCAAAAATCATACCAGAATCAGTCTTTGGACATATTTTCTTATGATATTTCATTCCTTCATCTTTCTGAAAACTGTCATTGGTTTCCAAATTCACTGCTACAACTGACTCCATCAAAATGTGGTTTCAAAATGTCAGGATTTCCTGAGACCCTTCATATGAGGAGGTCATCTCACTTCTTGTTCTCTTTGCCAAAGGCATACTCTTATTACCTTTTCATTTTCTCTGACACCGAAAGGAATTGTCTCTTCCTCTTGATTTGGCTCTGGTTTTAGGTTCTCACAGCCCTCAGAGAAGGTTTGTGGTTTTGCCTTTGTTTTCTGGTTATTTGTTGTTGTTACTTCTTCCCTGATGAAAAAGCAAAACAGTTCCCTCAGCTTAAACAATGCAGATTAGATTGACTACAATATCTTGAAACCAAATAGCTGGAGCCACATGTCAAATTCTTGGGAGCTATGAGTAGTTTTCTCTGCCAATAGTTAGTGCTATAGATCTCAGAGACCGACATGAGCACTGGTTCTTCTTTCCAGAGAGGGTGATCACTCTGATTGTAACACCACAAAATGAGAAATAAACTTTCTATTACAAAATATTTCTTGTGCTGTACTAGCTATACAACACGTGCCATGGAGCAGAATACTGTGTGTTAGAAGGTTACTTTTTGGGCTTGGCAGGGACAGAACTAGACCACCGATACCACTATGTGATGCACACCCTCTGCAGAGGCTTACTTACCCACCTTCACCACAAGCAATCTGCCTAAAGCTGAGACAATCTCACTGAGCAAGTCACATGCAGAGGGATTTGGGAAGTCACAAATTGATCTTCTGACAATCCGACTGTAACAGGGCAAGCAGGAGTTAGTAAATTTGAATTTACTTATCTTTAAATATACATGGACTCCAAATGGAGTCTGTTTCCCGTTCAAAAAACCAGGCTTGAGAGCTTTCAAATCCCACAAGCATCACTGTGCAGAAACAATTTGGCTGCATGAAAATGGTGTTGACAAATTTCAAGTTGATCTGTTTTTATTTTGTTTGAGTTAGAAGTATCTCTGAAGACCAGAGAGAACACTTCTACACACCCAAATTTCTTCAGCTGAGTTATTCATGTTGTCTTTAACTACATCTGGTCTTTCTACTGATGGCCAGTAAGAACTGAAAATTATGAAATTTTTTGTACTCCCATCAGACATGAAGATCACAACATCCTTCACTGCTTATCATTATATTTCAGGTTTGATTGAGGCTTAGAATAGAATAGAATAGAATAGAATAGAATAGAATAGAATAGAATAGAATAGAATAGAATAGTTATCTATTATGATTGATAGAATAGTTCTCTGTTATGATTGGGACACTCATAGTCTCTATTATGACCATTTCTTATTCAGATATATTCATTGCCAAGGGATGCTACACAACGACTGGGAGTGCCGTTTCCTGGGGATAGGAAGGCAAAACCACCAGGAGAGAGCCTGCTTTCTGAAAGCTCACATCCTGCCCACAGAGACTCAATTTTCAGGCGAAGTGAACTGGAGATGACTTAATGCCCTCTGAATGAACAGTGTAGTTGTCTAAAATTATATTTTGATGAAATGAGGCTCTTTTCCATTAAAAATAACTGCCTAGCCACCCCTCAGAGATGAGGTGGTGTTTCGGTTGGGTTTGTTTTGGGCTGTCCTTAATTAGCTCGCACTTTGGCTTCAGCAGGATTTCAGCCTCTGCAGCCTTGCGCACAGCCGCTCTCCACCCCACCCTGCAGAGCGGTGTTTGTCTGCCTGAAGTGATTTGTTTTATGAAAGTACCAGCAGAGATTAACACTTCATTAACAAATACCACTTCTTCTTTAAGGAAACATTTTTTATTTTCTAAAATCTGTCACTTTCTAATTAATTCCTCTGTCTTTCTTTTCTTTTTTTTTTTTTTTGTTTCCCCACAGTTCCTCAGCCAAGGAAGTGTAATATTTAATTAATTAAAACACATCACATTTTGTCTTAGAGCTGCAGGTATATTGACTCTCTCTTTCCTGTGTATGCTAATCTATGCCATCCTCCTCTTAGGCAGAACAGCGGTTGCTTTCATCAGACTAATGGTAAATTATGAAAGTACTTTAACTGTTTCATCCCTTCCCTCTCCCAGCTCAACGGCCATTTTACATGCCCAGGTTAAGTTGTAGCATCTTGATACTTTTGTCTAAATATAAATAAATAAATAGCTACAAGTAGGTCCAAAACCATAGGTTTTTTCCTTAATCTGTCTCAGCTGTTTGACAGACTATGCTGGGCACAGCTCTGTGAATATTATGTTGATGCAGTGAGGTGATGGTGAACTCCAGTACGTGAAGGAAGGGGAAAAGGAAAGTTCCTGACATTGGCTTTTCCTCCAGGAAAAAAATAAAATAAAATAAAATAAAATAAAATAAAATAGCATTATGGATTCACTTCTTCAGTTGAATTTCCTTCATCCTGAAGGATGAACTGATGAATATCCCTCTTCACTTCTGTGCTGGAAGAGAAAATACACTTCACACTTGTCTTGCTTGGCAACAAGAGAAGGACTAATTATCATCTTATCATCCATGGAAGAGAGATGGCCTGGCAGAAGATGATAGTGAGGAAATGTGCAGGGTAAATTGAAACCTCTTCTGTCAAGGTACTCTGTTTGCCGCTTAATACTCTAATCCTCAACTTCAGCTTTTGAAAATATTTTATAACTTAGGCATATGGGTTGCACTGCAGAGAGCGAGTTCACAGGCTCTCAGCACTGAAACACCACATAGCAAGGAGGGAGGGAGAAAATACCTATTACATGATCGTCTGGAAACTATGGCTAGAAGTGTTGCGGCAGGGACTTGAAAATATATTTTTCTCCATTAAAAAAAAAAAAGTGAACTTCCCATCGTTTCTCAAAGCCTGTTTTCTATTTTATTTTTTGTCCAGCTGAACATCCCAACAAACCCCTCATTCTTCATTTTCCAGCATCATGAAATCTGGAACCTGTCTAGGTTGATTCTTAACATGAATCTTCTGCCATTTAGTGCAAAAGGCAATCTCCAGAATTTTGTTATGACATGGAAACTTCATCAATTGTTCTAACGACAAATCTTTTGTTTATGTCTTTAGAGCTACGGTTCAAAACAATCATAAATGTCAATCTCTGCAAAATACTATTCACAAATGAAAAGTTATTGGTTTCTATAACGCTGATGCACAGGAGGGAATTTTACATCACTGCAGCTGGTGATTGAAACTATCAGAATCTATCAGAAATAAGAGGCTGACTCTCTGTCTGATAGACTGACCCTCTTAATTATCCATTTCATTGACTGGCTTCTGCTGTTTGATACTGTCCTTATTTTCAGGAGCTTCAATATTAAAATCTAGGCAGGTCCAAAGCCCACTCTGAGGTTAAGTGCAACATGTCACCCTGTAACAGCCACTTTCACTGAAGAGCCAGGCAGACTAAGACCAAAATTAGTTCATCTCCTAAACAATCGAACCAAGGATACTGCAGAAGGGAGCAACTGTTACTATTCCCATGTTGCCTTTCACTTCTTCTGCCAGGTGCTACTGCACGCTACAGCCACAGTCCAACTGCACCCACAGTACAACAGTAATTTCAGGTCACAGGCTGAGCTGCAAGGACTTCTGTCTCAGATGGGAGAAGAGTATCTTTCAGCCCCCAAAATGATTGTCAGTGCTTCAAGTGACACTGAGAATAAAAGAGCATTCTATGAATTTTCTGTCAAATGAGGTTCAAGGAAGCTGAAACTATGTATACTAGTGAACTTTCTTGAGGTATTTTGCTATATGTACTAATAGCATGAAACAAAATAAGTAATTTTGGAAGCAAAAATCACCCTACTTTTCTATATAATAACTTTCAAAAATCATAACAGAAAATGACATTATGTTGACGTATCAGTTTATCAAACTCAAACACTTTTAATCTCTTGCAAAAAAGCAAGTAGAAAACTATCTTGCGTGTATGCTCCAAATCTCTCCGAAGTTATTACAATGGAAAAAAATCTTATAATTTCATGAAAATAAATACTAGCAACTACTTTTATTCAGACGTCTTGTAATAGAAGCCAATAAATATTATTTAATGTCTGCTTCCAAAACATACAATAGTCACCGTGAAAATGTGGACATGAAAATAAATAACAAATGAAAATGCTTGTGTGATTGCCCTGTGTGAATATAAAAAATTTATTTTTGTAGATTATACAAAGGAAAGAATGGGAAATATTTTCCTTTTTTTTCCCCAGAAATTATTAGTAACTTTGGGTAACTGCAGCTAGGATACCCAGATTTGGATTTACCTTAAAAGAGTTACAATTTTCCTTGGTTAAATCCTCAAGCAAGTCTGGGTGGGGTACGTTTGCTCTGAAGGCTGTCTCAAGGAAACCACCAGGATTGCCTGTCTTTTTTCAATAATTTTGGCCAAACATTTTGCAAATGGAGTGGAAACAACCCTCACCAGATTCCAGGAAGAATTTTGCTTTGAAACAGGATACCCAAAGAGAGAGCAAGGGTAAGATAAACAAGAGAATGGCAGAGTGGTCACCAGCCACACTACCTGGAACTAGTCCAGCACCAGAATCTCTATTAGAAGTCTGGGAGCTCCTAAACCAGCCAAAACAGGGTTGAGCTGCATTCCCACAGGCTTTGCTTCCCAAGCAGCTCACGTATCCAGCTCGCAGCAGCTCTCCACTTGAATCCTTGCTTTGCTGCATACGTGAAAAGTGTTTCAGCGCTATTCCTGATCAGGTAGGCAGAGTCAATGGCACTTGAGTCTGTTTGATGAACCCTGAATGGCTCTGCCACTTTATTCAACACTTTTGGTCTCTATCAGGAAAAAGCACCAGTAATACAACTTAGATCATGGGAGAAAAATCTGTATTGCAGCTTTTGTGAGGAAATAAAAACACACAAAAAAAATGAAAGTCTTTTATTTCATGGGCACAGCCTCAAAGCAGCAAGTCAGCAGACGTGTTCTAAAACAATCTGGGATAAATTGCTCATAGCAAAGAAATCCACTTCAAACACACGAACAGGAGCCTTGCTTCCAGGCCTCCTTCTGTTTGCCCGCACCCACCTGGGCCTTTGGAGATAAATTTTTGAGAGAACTGACCAAGGACATGGTAAGTAAATATTCTGCATGTTGGAGATGGTTAGATTAGCGTCCAAGCTCTACATCTGCACTGTAATTTGCTGAATACAGTAGGGGAAAAAAGGAGCGAAGGGGAGGTGAGGCGAGGTGAGGAGGAGATTTGCACAGCAGCACTGAACTTGAGGTGGAAGTCAAAGTTTCATTAAAACAGAGCAGGACAAGCAGATCTCCTTCAGGGAAAGTTTCCCTTCCCCAGGGGGAATCTCAGCCTTCATTTGAACACTCATTAGAGCATGAGCAGCGTTAGCTGGACGATGGCCAGACTGAAGTGAGCAGTGTCATGCAAGGTACGGAAGAGAGCTGGCAGGAGCTAGTCCTGAGGTGGGGTACAAGGTGGAAACATGTCCCATCAGAAGACGTTACACAGCAACTTATGCATAACACATCGAACCTGCAGCCAGGTCACACAGGTAGTTCTGATTGGCTCAAGCGAGCGTTACAGTTGTGATTCAGGAACAATACAGCTTGCAGTACAGCTTTGGGTGATGGCAGTTGTTCCCACATCAGCTGACCCACCCATGGGCCTATGGCACCAGCTGGCCCCCAGGGCAAAAGTGGGAACCTCTAAAATCAGTAGGACAGACAGGAAGGGAGAGGAAGAACATTGGAGGTGATGTTTACTCAGATCCAGATCCCTGCCTCCTGCAGCAAGGCCATTCCATGCCACACAGACCCGTGAAGCAGCCAGCAGTGGCCTCCAGCCCTGGCTCCAGCTCACTTGGCAGTTGCTGAGGCTCAGCTGAGCCGTACAGGCACAAAGCAGAGCCTGGCAGTGATGTGCCCCACATGTGCTGCCAGGCCTCCTGCCTCTGGGTCGTGCTGGGAGAAGCCAGGGAAAGAGCATATCCTGTTCCTGTGAGCTGTGAAGCCATCTAAAGCCACAGGGTCCCTGCTGGGAAATCAGGGAGGTTCAGAAGCCTAGCAAAGGTTCTTAAAGCTAAGGCTTGAAGAAGGAAGTAATAAAAGCAATGAGATCTCTGGATTAACTGAACAATACCTAACGCATCAAATCTCATGCTGCTGTTGCAGCTTTGTTTAATGACAGAAACACGTAACATCTGTCACCTGACACCGGATAGGAGACACCTGTGAGATACAACAGCCCCACAGAATTCCGTTGGTTTTCCTTGAAATCTATGGGGATCTCTTGGGCCCACCTAGGACAAATACCTCCTCGGAAACTTGGCAGCATTCTCAGAAACAGTGAGTTTGATCTAAAAGTGTGAATGGGAAACCAGATGGATGAGGTGATCAAATTGTCAGCACAGTTTTGTTTCAGATGTGACAAGAACACCCACACGGAGATGTTGCTGCAGAGGATATACTACCTTGTCTTCAGCAGACCATGTTTGCATCTGCTCTTATAATCATCTGACTCTTTTTGTCAAAGAGAAGCAGTACCTCTGCACCAGTATAACTTCTTTCTGAGGCTATTTAACACTACTTCAAGAGATCAATTATTCTTAGCAAATCCTTGACTACCTTTCCCTTGGCTCTAAGGCAAATGAACAAGTAATCCTTAATGATGGGCACAATGAAAGTAAATGACTAGGCAAAGAGAAACACACACTGTTGGATGTTTCATTTGGCCAGCCACCAAGAGGGCTTAAGAACACTGCCACATGCATGCTGCTCTTTTCCTACAGCAGTGGCTCTGAGTGCAACATCCAGCACTCAGAGGGGCTCACACACACAGGGCTCACCACTAGCAAGACCCCACTTCTGCTGGTGTAACAATAGCTCCTGCTCACACCAGGACATTCACATCCTCTGTTTTTCCGAGGGACCTTCAGGCAGCTCTGCAGGTTCATATAGAGCATGGGGAAATTCTGTGGAGACTGCAACTAAAGCAGGCTTACAGGGGAATAATCTGAGGGAGATATAACTCCACTCCCAGGTTATGCTTTAAGAGGAATTAGAGCACATGGCAGATGGCATCACAACAGTGTTAGCTGCAGGCAGTTTCTCCCAGTCTCACTCAGCCTGTGCTTCAGGACAGAGAATTCCTTTTGCTAATTAATTTACATATGTATTCGTTCAGAGGACTCTGGCAAAAGGAAGTAAAGTCTCTTTTACCTTCAGCTTCATATTCAATGGCTCATTTTGTTCCTATTCTTTTATAGCTCAAAGCACAAGATAACTTATCTTGTGGTGCCTTAGTGAGGAGCACACCACACCAGGAATAAACCTTTAACAACTAATCCAAAACCAATAGGAAAAACAAAAATAGAAGGGTGTTTTGAGGACAAGTTGAATTTTTCCTTAAAGCTCTGCAAATTTGATACACTTCACAAAAGTTACCGAGGCTGGGAAAAGTTTACTGTCTTTGGACCATTTGTAGATAAACTTGATGACAAGGTGTAGGAAAAATGTTTTGGTTTTCTGACTCTGCAGTCAGCCACGTGGCCAGACCCTTACGATTGAAATAACTCTGCTGGTGCAGAACTGCATTGCTGTTGGATCTAATATGTCCTTAGGCAACAATCACCTCTCCATTTTTCCACTCCCTTCAAAGAACGAATTGACAGGCAGAATGTGGCAATTTTAATTAATGGGGCGAGTGGAAAAGCTGTTGATTTGGTCTCTGAGAAATTTTCCCAAATGGCTGTTGCTCCATCGGTGAAGGATGTTATTGCAGATCATGGTACAAAGGCCTGGCACATTTGTCAGTTCTGACCAGGACAAACATCTTTAGCAACCAACAGCACCACTGGGAACTTTTTGGGAACTCTGGGAACTCTTTTTTGCTGAAAGAGATGTGAGGCTGAGATGGGAAATAGTACAAGGGAAGAAAAAAATCTCCTTGCTGCTTTATTTTATTTACCAAAATAACAGGTAAATAATGAAAAAGACACCAACAACTTGAATTCTTCCTTTCAACACCAACCCCATTCAGTTCTTCATTCAGAATGCCTGAAGTCCCAGGTTTGAAGACTGATCCAGCCACAAAAAGAAGGTGCTCATTTAGAAAGTATTAAAATGGTTGTGCTCAGAGAAGCAATCTAGTGGACATTAAAACTTATTTAATTTTTTTTCCTGTTTAAAGTTTAGCTAAATGCTTTCTCAAGTATTTTGCCAAAGTGAAGCCTTAAATGTTATTTTTCAAAACACAGCACTTGCACTGCAGAATGTACTGATTTTCCCTGCCTGGAGTCACTAAGGGACATGGCTTAGTGATGGGACTCAGTAGGTCAGGTTGATGGCTGCATTTTTGGTCATCTTGGAGGTCTTTACCTACCCAAAAGGTTCTATGAGACGAAAGGAACTGATCACATCCTGAAGTCTTTTCTAAGTCCAAGGAGGAACTAGGCTCTCCCTGATTTCAGCAGGGACATGCAACTGAGAACATACACAGCAAGATTTCTAGGATTTGGCCTGTTAAGCACTTGTGGCCTTTTGTCATGGGCTGCAGTTTGTATGATTTATGCAAAATATTCCCTAAAGTTAACAGAAAAAAAGACTTAAAAGCAGGCAGAGGAGTTTGGAGTTGTCCTAAGACTCCTCTGGGAAATCTTGAGGGACTAATTCAAAAATATATCTTATTCAGAGCTTTTTCATAATGATCATAACCCTGTGAAGTTTTTTTTTTTTTATCATCCTGTTGTCACAAGCTATTCAGTAAAATGAGAGCCAACTTTACTTTGTCTACCTGATGTTTGCAAAGCGAAAATTCCATATAACAATAAGGAAAAACTTACTCTAGCAAATACTTTTTTAATAAAAATAGGTTGAAGGGTTAAAATTTAATATAAAAGGCAATATTTGCTAATTTCATTTTCTCGCCATATCTTGAAATGCTTGGAAGGAATAAAGCAGTTAAAAACATAGGGGAAAAGAAATCTCAGGTGGCTGTATTTTGTTGTAAGAGATCTTTCACTGTTCCACCCATCTCGGAGCCAAATAATGCATTTTCTAATTTTTCATTAGTTCTACCTTCGTGTCTTGTTCCATCAGTTAAACTGAGAATATCATGTAGATAAGGCTTATTTGTTTATAACTACTTCCTCCTGAGAGCAGCTGTTTGACAGGACACTCACTGCAGGCTGGACTTATCTAGCACAGAGAGCTCATTTCTGCGCTTGCATGTAAGAAGCTGTCTATGTTATTCCCTGCCTATCAGGGCTGATACAGGATACCCTATCGTTGTAACTACCTTGGCTACAAAATTAAATTTTGTGCTCCTATTCACGCTGAGCCACATTTTTCTCAGCAGCAGCCATGTGACTGGGTATTTTGTCAGTATTTTAATGCATAGTCAAATAAAAATTCTGGCTTTGAAACTCCCCGAAGACAGCCCCTGCTTTCACCAATATGCAATCCAGGCAAGTCTTTCACGGCAGCAAAAGTGCCACTCAAGCACATCACTCACCCCACTGGCTCTGTACCCCACAGCTCCCAGGTGAGCACAGTGCTCACTTTTCTGTAGCTCCTACCGCAGCTGTCAAAGCTGCAGACAGCACATAGACAGGAGCAAGTTGTTGCCTAATTTTGTCCTTGACATATTATGATATATGTAGTTTGATGGCCACCAACTCTTTAAAATTCATTTTCCTAAGCATGTTTTCACAAATGTTGAAGGCAGCCTCCTGATTTAGTGTTGTTGCTCATTTTTGTACCAATTCTTTCCTCTCAGAAGCCAAACAAAGTTTGGCAATGAAGAGCAGGCAGTACCTAGTCTGATAGATTTCTTCATATATGTTTACATTTCAAAGGCAACAGCAAAACTTGAAAAAAAAAAACAACCATTCAAACTGATGGTACTTTATGCAGAGCAGGAAACCGTCAGCCCTTGCTGCAGTGAATAAAACTGTTCCACTCAGAAAATCTTATTGATTTACATTACCCTTCCAGATGTGTGAGAGGCACAGGTGGGATTTATTGTCACCTCATCTCAGCTCCCTGTTTACTTTGTTTTGTAGCTGGTCTAAGTTAATCACCTAAATTTCATTCACAGTCAGTGATGAGAGGAGCGAGAAGACAGTTGAGAGGTTACTCATGGCCTTCACATGGCTAAAGATAGAGGACATCAACTTCGCTCTTTTATTTATTTATTTCTAAATTTGAAAATCAGCATTCATTCCCTCAATCCCTTTAGAAAAACCAACCTCAGTTTATGTCCCATAGTTTAGGAAGAATTTATATTCAAGCTTACTACAGTCCACAGATCTTTAGTTTCTCAATCAACTTTATTCTAATAAAGAATGCTTTGTGACTATATACCTACCCTTCTTTCCATGGACACAGCTCCTAGTTCTATGCCTTCTTCAGCCATATCTTACCCCAAAATGTTACAGTCACGCTCTCTTTGTCTGTCATCTGCTTTCAGCTTTGTGTCTTTGTACTTGTTCTGAATGTCTTCCTGAGTCTCTCATCCTTCTCTGCTTCTGCTGTCCTGTCTGTATGCATTCACACACAGAGTAAAGCAAGCCAAAATATGAATTACCTTTATAGTTAGTATCAGGTCTCTGAAGTTCACTCAGCTGCCTGATCCTCTTTTTAAACCTTCATGAAGCTAAGCGTTAGATGGTGGCTTCCCTTTTTGTCATCTGTCATTCAATAAGAAGCACTTTCTTAATGGTTTCACTGTTTGCCCTGGAACTCATTTTTCCCATCCAGAAGCTTTAGTGAAGTGATTTAAAATACTATCCTATAGTAATACAGCATTTTTTAAAAGTTTCTGAACACAACAGACGAGAAAACGAGGGATGTGAAAAGTGATGCTGAGCATATGGTACTTTTTATCTGAGCATATGGTACATCTACAGGCAGCTATGTTTGGTACCATATGCATTTAGTTCAGCTAAAAATCACAACATCCTAAAACTACATCTTAATGTTGGCACAGGAAAACAGCAATTGTCAAAGATGACAATAATTTACAGATACTGATGGATTTAAAACATCACTCCCAAAACAATTTCACAAAAAGCTGTGTTCCCCTCACCAACCCCAGTGAGACTTCTCACGTGTTAGGCCTCTGGGTTAACACAAACTTCCCCGATGAGTTATCTGACTCATGACTTTTAAGTCATACACGTTTTTTTAATTTTCTACATGCAATTTCCATCTTGTAATACAGCTTGACTTTGGCTTTCTACTGTACTGCTTGACACAAAGTACCTCAGTTTTTCCTATACACTACCCCAATGGTAAAGGGACCATGGGGCATAATTCTGCTCATGGTGCAGAAGCATTATGCAAATGGTAAGAGAAATGGTAAGAGAACAACCTTCTCAGATCAATCCTGTACCTAACCTCAACTTTATGGAGGGTAGGAAACTACTTGTCTGATATACTGAGCCAGCACCTTGAGATTCAGCTGACAAGACTTGCCTCTGAAAGCAAAGCTTAAGGAACTATGGCATTCAACTTTTGGCAGCATCTACTTAACAAAAATGCTTGCACAACCTGCACAGGTGTGAGCTCTATAGGCAGAACTGAAAACTTGCAGTAGCAAGAGGACTGCACACAAAGAGCGAACTAAGTCAGCAAGGTTTCCAGTGATCCTAGAAATCTACCCAGGTTCCTAGGAATCATCAGGTTGATGATGTGCCATGCTGACGTACACCTTCAGGTGTATTTCAGACTCAAAGCCTGTGACCAGTAAGACTAACAGATGACAGGCTTCCATTTTCTGTCCATTCACTGTGGTGAGCCAAGGAAGCAGAGGTTTTTGGTTCAGCTGCACTGCTGATCAGGATGAACTGCAGAGATGATGTGGTTATCAAAGCTGCCTTAATGAGCCCTGCTTTCCTTCTCCTTCACATGCCCCTCTCTCCAGTTGCCACTTAGACACTGAGAACCCACAGTGCTACCTATTGCTTCCAAAGCTATGTGGGTGTGGAGATACTCCCATTTCCATCTTTTTCCATTTCCCTCCTCTTTGCAGCTATGCATGTGGTTAAGTCATTGGATGACATAAATAAGGATGCAGGTATTTCAGGTAACTGCAGCAGTTTTAGTCTCTCTATGACAAGACTCTCAATGAGTTTTGCAGATTTCCGTGGTCACTTTGGAAGACAAATGTGTTTACTCCCACAGCAAATACCGTGGATTCTGAAAAGCACAGGGAAAAGGCAAAATATTTTTTTCCTTAATCTCAACAAGGAAGAAGATACAAACTGTTACATGGGAGCAGTTCAGAAGCACAGAGACCAAGGCTTCACTGACATAATTAACACTATCCATATGCATGTAGTTCATTACTGTTCCTGTAGAACATACATATGGCATATAAAATAGCACAAACAGCAACAAAAGAAAACTATTTATATGCAGAAAACATGAAACAATAGCATAATCAGAATGAGCTTATGCTTACAACAGCAGCAGCCTTACTAATATCTTTTCTGTTTTTAACAGCGCAATAGAGCAAAGTTTCTTGAAGCAGTTTGGAAGCAGCTTTCTCCATTGGTTTTCTGCAGATGAAGCTGTAGCCTGCCATGACAGGCAACTGGAGTCTGCAGGCCTGGACTGGGCTCCATTCCTCTCCCTAAAGCACATGCTCCTAATCCTATGCATCATGCAGCCTTCCTTCCCTTACACACTTCTCTGCTCTGTGTTGTCCACCTGCTGCTGAACCAAGCGGTACAGCAAAGCTTTTCCATTTTTTTCCTTCAGCTTCCTTGATAGATGTTTTTCTTTTAACTGCTTACCCATTCTTTTATAAGAGATATTGCTCTTCTTTCTGTGTTAGGCATTGTGTAGGTGTCATGAGAACTCATTGTTCTCAGCACTGCAGAAAGTCAAATGCAGGCAGGTGGGGAGTTCAGGAAGCAAGGGAGATAAAGCTGGACACCATGACAGGCGTGAGTCCTGGCACAAAAGGAACCTCCAGTCAACAGGGTTTTACAAATGTCAGAGGAACAAATTTTAAGGAATGATCTGCAGAGGAGCAGTCAGGTCTGTGGGAGGATGCTATTGTAAGTCATTCTTCCTCATCACGAGGCATAGAACACAAGAAAGCACAAAAATGATCATTTGGAAGTTTGTCAAGAGAGAGGCATCGTGAGTAGCATATAGGCCAAGGTCAGCATCTTGGGCTTAAAGTGAAGAGAAACAATCTGGATTTTATGAGGAATGCTCTGAAAGTAATGCCTCCCATTTTATTATGTTGGTCCACAATGTCAGAGGCAGATGTTGGTGGGATGGCAGTAGAGGTGGAGCCTTCCCACCGATATCCTGTTCCATGTTGTTGTCGTGAGACAGATGGCAGCAGAGGGGCAGTCCGACACAATGGTGTCTGACATGGAAGGGCAGATGGAGGAAAGGGACGGAATTGAATTCCTCCATGCAGAAAAAATGTCACCCACTGACATTCATCAGCGCTTGCTGAATGCTTCTGGAGCCCAAACAGTGGATGTGAGCACAGTGAGGCAGTGGTGGTGCCTTTCAGCAGTGGTAACAGCAACAGTGTTCACCTCTACTGGTGCAGATGTTTACAAGCATGGCATGCAGAATCTTGTTTACAGCTGGTGAAAATGCAGAGCTAAGGGTAATGACTGTTGAAAAATAGCGTTTTGTAGCTGAGAATTTGCTCTGTCAAACAGTGTTATTGTGCTCTTTGTATCTGTTGTAGTTCCATGGAAATAAATAGGAGGCATTACTTTTGGAGCAAACTATGTGCATTAAAGGGGACTGCAATGCAACGAGAGATGCAGAAATAAGTTGCATGGTCACTGCAGACCCTTCGTGTATCCCATGGCACATGTAACCATTTTACCAGAAATATTTTCCAGGGGAGTTATGTGGGTCTCATTTTGCACATACTCTGAGCTAACTCACGTAGATATGTAACTGATCCTTGCAGCATGGACATAATTTACAGAACAGAAGAAGTAGGCAGATTCCTGGAGAAATGTGTTGAAAGGAGAAAGAGATCTCATGAAAATGCTGCTGACAAGTTTTGATACAGGTTAGAATAGTTACCAACTGCATTGTCAGCCCAACTGCAGGCTACATGTTGGGACAAGTGTACCCTCAGATGTGTCTACAAGCACTGATGTTCACACTAGGTTGGTGTTCGCTGCTCAGATGTTTCACTGTGAGGGAAACCTATAGTGTGTAAAAGCAGAGTGAATCCAATACTGCGGTGGGTAAAGTGGGGAGCCTAATACGAGCTAACACAGCGTCTGAGAGCCAGTAATCCTTGCCAGCTTTCACACCACAGTGATTTATGCAGAAGTAGAGGAAAATACTTTTAGAAAAGTACATAGGCCTCTCCAAAAGTAATGCCTTATCCTTATTTCCATGGAAACTACAACAGATACAAAGAGCACAATAACACTAGTTGATAGAGCAAATTCTCAGCTACAAAACACTATTTTTCAACACAGTCACCACCATTAGCTCTGCATTTTCACCAGCAATGAACAAGAGTCTGCATGCCACACATAAAAATCTGCAGCAGCAGAGATGCCCCACTTTCATAGTGTTTCACCACACACTGCCTCACTGTGCTAAGATCCACTGCTTGTTGGATTGCATCCTTGAGGTTTCAAAAGCATTCAGAACTCTTGGAAAAGATACAAATCCTCTTTGGGCAATTCTACTTGCAATAGCAAAATACTAATCTATCATTCAAGGTTTTTCAGCTAATACCTTAATGGCAGTTACGTGAGAATCATGTAGAACTGGTAGTTCATAATGCTACTAATACATTTACTTCTTCATGTGTCAGCTTGGATATTCTCCAGCTCATTGTATGAACTAACAGTTGACAATAATATCTAGTAACTTCTGCTCTCATCAGTTTATACTGGTAAAATATACAAATGAATTTGAACTAGAAATCATTCATTTTTTGAGCTAGCAGTGATTCACTTCCAACCAAAGTTGCTCCTTGCCAGCCTTACTTTTCAATACATGGTCCAGTAACTTGAGAGAACAGCTTCTTGACATATCAAAATCTCTAATATTAGACCTTTTCTGAAGTTAGAATTCAGACATGAAATTTTTGTTTGACTGGCATGATAACAAAAAGAAATCCTCCACACTTTTCTTGAACTAGTGCCTCCAGTGCTCCACCAGTTGGCTCTTCACTGCAAGCTAAAAAACCATCACCCTTGTTACATAGCTTTGGAATTCATTGGAGAGAGAAAGAAACAGAGAGAAGAGTCTGGTTGGGCTTTTCTGGGAAGACAGGAGTTACTAAGTAGATAATAGTCTATGTAAACAGCCATACAAACCACATTTAACCAGTTAGGAGAGCACATAAGTACCACTAAAGAAAAAGTCAGTAGCTGCTTTTCAGAGGTATAAGAAAAAAGGCTCACGGACTGAATATGTTTGATATTCACAAATGCAAACAAATACAACCAGAAAATCTGTTTTAGAGTCAAGGGCATAACTGTGATTTTTTTTATGTATATGACTTTCTACACAACACAGACCACAGAATTACATTCATTTTTACTGCATTTAGACAATAAACGCTGAGGAAAAGCTATAAAAGTTTTTGGAAACGCAACCAATCTTGCTGTAGAGCCTTCCAGTGGGAAAATGGGCCACATCCTTCAACTGCCTGACAGCTCATATGCTCAGAGGTCTTGTACTTCTCTGTCAACAAGTAGGCGTACAAATTCTACTAAGTAGAGACATAAATTATAACAAGCAATATGTTAAAGGGAAATTAGACAAGCTAGAATAGATTTTGCCGAGCAAACAATGGGAAGTATAAACACTGAAGGAATTATGTGTGTCTGCTGGATGCAGAACTGGGGAGAGAAATCTGTGTGGAGATCAGGGGTTTCACGTAATATTGCTGAGAGGACAAATGATTTTCTAGCAGATATTTCCCCACTGGGCCTACTCCCCTTCCGTATATTCCTCAGAGGAATCAGCACATTGCCAAGAGTTCTGAAGGAGTCAAAGTATTAAAAAGGGAGAATTAAAATGCCCACAATCGCCACCAAAGTTAGGAATCATCAGCCTTAAAAAAAATAATAAAAAAATAAAAAATGAAAAAAAAAAGGGACATGGCGCTTACAAGGTGATTCAGAGACATCAGAAGAGACAGGAAAGTCTCTTAAAGGACGTGCAGGAAAATATCATGAGGTACCAGGCACAGTTCTGAGTGAGCAACCACCTTTCATTGGCATTTAAATCTTTCAGCCATGTGGTGCTGCCCATTTGGGATCTTTCCTGAAGGTAGACCTGACCTGAGCAGGCTGGCTGTCCTGAAATTGGGCCTGGCTTTGCCTTCTGTGAGAAATAACTTAAGGATCTGTACTTTCTCACTAGAATTGGAGAAGAACAAGAATTAAGTTCCCCTTCTGAGTAAGACAGAGAGGCTGGACATGCTTATGATGGAAAGGACATTGCTAAAAAGATATCTGATGAAAATATTTAAAACGTCGAGTAGCAGAAAAAGTTAATCAGGACTTACGTTCTCCCCTGAAGATGTAAGAGACAAGAAATCAAAAGGCAGCATGTTCAAACCCATCTAAAAAGATACCTTTTCATATTTACTTAACCAAAATTTTGGGATTTCTTATCATAATGAGGCCATAAATTAACTAATAACGGTAACAATAACAATTAAAATAATAATTGTGTGTTTGTATTGATAATGGATTATCAGAATTTTGGTAGTAAATGTAAAGTCATTTTCAAAGAAATACTACACAAATGAACATTGTTTGACATTCACATAGGGAAACTTGCCTTCCCACAGAGCTACTAACACTCTCTCCTCTCAGAAATAGAATGTATGAATTGGATTACAAGTCTGTAAATACCCCCATTCGACATCAAGAAAACGTCTGTATTTCTATTTTACTTCAGACAGTGTGCCTATCATTGCTCTCAAGGGGGTTTTGACCGTGCTGTGATTCAAAGTTTGGCTTCCTTGTCAAGGTGCTTCATCTTCCATCCCTCACAGGTAAATGTTTCATAATCATGTCACTAGATAGGATTCAAAGACACACAAATCTGCAAACACAAGTCAAATTTCCATGTATCTTTCATCCCAAGGAAAGCCTCAGCCACAGTAACACAAGCTCCCAGATTTCTAATTTTCTTAATCACTTGCTAACAGCGTCGGGTCTGAGCCAAAACCATGTATGTCCACAGAGAATGGCCCCACAATGACTGTAAGGGATGTTTGGACTTCCGTGATGCAATATTGCCAATATTTCCAAAAGCATTTTGGAACAGAGCAGGCAAAATCTGTGGTTCTATCAGAGAGTTTACAGTGAATACACAAATTAAGTTTGATAGAAGTTATGACAGCTATTTTTTTCACTCCATTTTGACATTAACATTTACAAAAACTATGAATGCTATGATGCATAAAAATCATCAATTATTTTTATTACATTAAGTTTTAAATGTAATAGTTGATACACTGATGGAAGCACTTCTGTTTACAGAAGTATCTACAGAACTGTGAGCAATGCGGTGTTCAACACACTTGTTTTTCTTTAAATGACAATACATTAGTATTTCTTCAGGCATAATGAAATATGAAGTAAGTAAGGAATATATCAATATTGTTAGTACGAGTAATAAAAGCAAGCATCAATTATGAAATATGCTAAAATTCTTTGATGTCCACTTTAAGCATCTAAGTTCAAAGTGCAGAACCTGAAAACCTGAAGATACATCATGATTAGGTGCTGTGTTTTTGGCAGTAAATGACATTAAGAGCTTGAATTTCTTCCAGTATTTATATTCACAGTAACCCAGTAGCTAGAACACCAAACTTTCTCACGCTTTGGGGCTATGAATCATACAGGGCAGAAGGACCTCTAAAATTTAAAGGCAGTGGTCGTGATCTTACATCTCCATGGTCCATCCAGAGCTGGATATTTTATGCCAATTTAAATGTCATGGGGCTTTTTTTGTGCGTCTAACTTTAAAATAAGACCTCTGCCATCAGCTTCTGCATTCCTGACATCAGTATGAGTTCTGATTCTGATTTTAGCAGCAACAGAAGGAGATCAAGAACACCAGATTTGAAGCTGTCAAAGCCAAAGGAAAAAGTCCTTTTGATTTATTCAGTCTTTGGACCGGGTCCTTATTCATTCGCTTTCAGTAATTCCAAAACATGGATTATGAGATAAATATGTCTGACTGCTTTAGACAAATTGGCTAAAACAGCTGAGTCTGTAATTCATACTGCAGAAATGTATAGGTTTTGATATATTTAGATTGTCCAGTGATGTCATTTGCCTTCAGTTTTATCTTGGGTGTAGTTAACGTCTCCTTGTTTGGTCTGTAATCTGACAGCTGCTATTTGAGCAAAACTGACTGCAAAATGTTCAACCTGATATTACAGACACCTACAAACCAGAGTTCCAAAATCTTCTTGGAAAGACATGCACCACGCAGCAACCCAAACTCCAGATAGACAGACAATTACATCTCCTGATTTTCCTTCGCTGTTGTGCACTTTTTCCACCCAAATGCAGAGTTGCCTTTGAAAAGGCCATCAGACACCTTTTTGCTTTCCTGGCCTCCTCTGTCAGCAGTGGGACATGCTTCCATCCCACGCAAGATGCATTTGCACTGACGTTCCTCATTGCGATGGTGTCAAGATGTCCTCAAATCAGCAACAGCCACATCTGCGCAAGACCAAGCTAATCCCTGTGTGACTTCCTAAAATATTATCAAAAAACGTCTCGGAGTCTGTTCCTTTTCTGCTCACCATATTAATAAAATAAAACAGTTTACAAAGCTTCCACTGGAAAGAAAGGCTCTGGATATTTGTTCACAATTAAACAGAATCAGGCAAGGGGCTCAGAAAGAACCACAGTAAAACGACTGCAAATACAGGGATTCAGAGCAAAGCAGCAAACTGACCATTTGCACAATAAACTATGCAAAATAAAAAACTGTCACATAAGTTATGATCCAAGTTGTTGCAGAAAAATAATACGTTTACAGACTGGGCCAGGCAGGTGTTTCATTTGCTGGGCTGACCTCACCCATAGCTGCATCCAGGGCCTCGTTTCTCTTGTTGCCTGAAAAAATAAATGAGGAAAGTTTTAAGACTGCTTCAGCTCCAGATGTGGAATGAAAAGCTTTTATCTGTGTCCCTGACTGGCAAAATGATGACGACCAACACAAAGCAGAGGGGAAGGGTGCATTGGGTATGCAATATCAGATGAGAAATGGCCTTGTTTTGCAGAAATTAGCTCCCTGACTTCTAGCTAAATTGTAGAAGGTTACATTTCTATATCTGTGATGTGACCTGAGAAAATTCTTATCAAAATGCGGTGTGTGAGCCCACTTCCCACGGTAAACACTTTAATGGAAGCTCCTATTAGAGGACAGTGGAAAGACTGAGGTCCTGACTCAGGTGTTACTTGCTCTCATTTTGGCTTTATAGGATCTCCACCTGACTTTAATCCACAATGTTTTCAGTCAGGCCTTTGCCCGTCTACTGCTTTTTCCTACCTTAGGAACCCCCTTGCCATTTTTATTCAGATTGTAAAGCGGTAACAGCCTACCTCCTTTAGTGTTGGACCTGTAAATTTATCTGTAAAACTGCTCTTCCCTGGCAGAGCCTGTTTTCACTGACATGTGGCTCTTTGCACAGGTCCAGAGCCCTAGGAGAACAGAAGGATGTACAAAATAAATCTATCATTTGTCATGACTGAAGTTCTTCAGATAATCTCTTACATGTTTCTTAACCCCACCAGCCCCTGATAGGGCTCTACATAGAAAACAGGCATTATGTTTCTGTTGATGAGTTTCAGCCCCCAGGGGGTCTCATGGTGCCAAATCCATATTTGCACACCACTTGATCCTTTCTCTCCAGGTTTTTCAGAATGCCTGATGGCCTGAGAGCAAAACAACGGCGGCAGCAGCACCTGCACACTCGAGTCCTTGGTTTGACGCAAGTTGAATGGGAACTCGCTCTCACCCGACCAGGCAGCTGCTGTCTGATCTGCTGAGGTGATCTCATAAATAACTGTATGCTTCTTTACACAACGCATATGCAATCCTCTGACACATGCATACGCTCTTGCACTTCTTCATCATGAATGGGAAAACTGGGATTTGGTACATGACTCCAGCAGAGTCAACAACACTTGGACTTAGTTGACAACAGTGAGGAGCAGAAGGCAGCGCAGGTTGGCCCCAGGGTTTGTTATCGGAGTCGCATCCTTCTATAGGACACTTTACTCCCACTTGTCCTAGCCCTGTCAGGATATGAGGGTTCCCATACAAACTATGAGACGCTGTATAGATAAAACCCATAATGCAGAACTCAGGGAGACACTGCCCAGCAGTGGGCCACTGCCTCAGCGTTTGCTCAGGTTTGCCTCCTAACTCATCTTGATTCACGGTTTATCTGTGTTAATACAACAGAGTTCTATACTGCCAACATATTTTGCACTGAGGTACTTCTTTGAAGACAAACCATTGTATAACATTTTCTCGCTTAAACTACACCCTGATCAGCAAAGTACCTAAATAAACATCTGAAGGCAATTGCATGAACAACTCCATTTCTTTCAGCATGAAGTCAAAAGATTTGAAGCACACACTTCAGCACTTCCAGGTTAAGTGCAAATGAGTTTCACAAGTGTGCCTTTTCTGCTGGTGGGCATTGGAGCTACCCCTTTTTACAATTAAATTTTTATATATATATACATATAAAATGGAAACAGAGGGAAAATACACTCCTGTATTAGTATCTTATAATGAGGGAAGCAGTGTAATTTTAAATATGCAAATATTATACAAATGTACATACTGGGAGCACTTTTACAAAAAGTGTCAAAAAATAGTTTGGGGAAATACTTTATACATTTAAATATTTATCTTAAAAGAAATCTTCTTTTTTTTTTTTTTTTTTTTTTTTTTTTTTTTTTTGAGAAATAACCAGATACATGATATTATGTTAGACCTTAGTATAAGGAAGGTTCCCAGGGGCTTCATGCCTGGGTCCTAGGTTGGTTTCTCTCTAGGGCCCCATGAGAGGCTCCAATGTGAAACCCAACAACAGTTGCATCACTAGCAGAAACATAAAACTTATTGCGGACCATCTGCCCTCAACTTCTTTACTCTTGGTGAAACACATGAAACAACCAAACAACATGTCAGGGAAAGAGAATCAGAAAGGTGAGCATCCCTTTACAGACGTAAGATGAATCAACCAGCTTTACAGTGGGAATTTGGATGGTAGAGAGGGAAACAAGAATCAGTTTCAAGGCTGCAGTCTTCACAAGAGCTTGGTCTCGGCCTGTTGCTCGTTAAGGTAATTCACCCCCATTAGTAAGGCAGTGAGCAGAACCTTACTCCTACAGTAACACAGATTTCGAGGATTTAAGGATTTGATGTGGATCTCCTCATTGACTCAATGCGTTTTGGAACAAGCACTCAACAAATGATTTTCTGCAACATAGGCAATAGAAAGCTTAATCATATTGTGTACTTATGGAATCGGGCCTTTTGTTCCAAACAGGGAGTTAGAACTTCATGACCTTTAAGGTCAGTCCCAACCCAAACCATTCTATGATTCTGTGAAATACCTAGCATCCCACTTACACAAATAAATGCTCATTTTTGAAAGAATTGCAACAGGGGTCATAGAGTTATGCAATCCACTTACCATATTCAATTTACCCTCAAATTTCGGACAGATTTAGAATTTAATTACAAAAAGGTGGATACTGTCAGCCTGTGTCAGAAAGAGGGAGAAGTGTTGTGTGAAACAGGCAAGTATCGCCTAGGTACGGAGATCACACTACACTGAGTGTTACTCCTAGAAAACTGCTTTGTACCAACCTACTCCAAACCTGAACAGCCCCTGCTGTTGGGAGTAAAATAGAGACCTCATGAACATACCATGACCACGTCCCAGCTTCCAGTGGCACTTTTGCACCAACAGAATTTCTCCAACCTTGCATTCCCAACTACGCTGTGAAATCAGCAGAGATATAAAAGCTGAGATATTCCAAGACTCCTTTCTTCCCCTAGAACGAATCACTTCCACATCCAAAGCAGGTTCCTTATTAAAACTTAGTGTTGGTGTGAAAAGAACGGCCTAAATACAAAGGAACTGCTATTTGACTCAGACAGCTTTGGGGATAGTGAATGTGCATAGAGGACATCGTTCATCTACGTGTTGATAAGCAAAACCACAGCACTACTTTTGTGGTAGATTGCGAAGGTAAAAGGCAACATGACGAGTGTCTTCAATTCATTTGCCTGGAACTGATCGCTTTTCTCTGCTAAAAGGGACCCCTTGCCAGGGCTGACACGAGTGTGGGGATGTGTGCACAAAGTCTCCAGTGCACTAGTGCACATCTGGCTGACAACTAATCATCCTTCAATGTATAATGAACAATTAAAAAAGCTATAAAAAACAGCCAGCCTGTTCATTGTGTTCAGTGAGCTGAGGTCACAGTGAGGACTGCAGAGAGCTGCACAGCCCCTCCATTGGGTGCACACAGTGGAGCTCTTGGCTTGGCACCAGAAGGGCACTGCAAGGCTGAGCGCAATACCAAGCATGCTAGGAAAGGAGCTTCTTTTATAACGTGGTTAGCTGTAATATCAATGATTTCCAGTATGAATTTGAATTCAATGTGTGCACAACGGCTATATAGCATTGTAACTAGATTAGTAATCTGCATTAATATTATACTCTAAAAACTTATTTGATCCCAAACCAAAGCTTGTTTTCACGTATAAGGTGTGTTCTCCTTTTACTCACATGAAGTTTCTGAGTGTAAGAGTAATGTCCTGAATGCATCCATCCTGTCCACCCAGCTGCCTGCCCGGCTGATCTCCCTTCTGGATCAATTATATCATACCCTTTATGAATAGTTACTCTGTTATTAGATTGAATCAATTTTGTGTTATCTCAGGCTCTCAAATGCCACTGTATTGCAGAGAATGATTCATTGCATTGCGCAGCAAATGTCTCAGTAAAAGCCAAAGGTGTTTGTTGCCAGTCAGGGAGCAAGTGGAGCTTTTGACACACTGGAATAAAAGGCAGAGTTAAGAATTAGTCATACACAGGACTGGAGTGCAACAGAGATTGGAAATTTCAAGAGATTTTTTCCTGGTGAAGAAAGCAATGGAGAGTGAAGGAGAAAGAGGAGAGGAGCAAGAGCATGCAAGTAGATTCCACAGAATTGCATAGAATGAAGCAAAACATAACGGCGAAGTCTGGAACAGATTGAAGAATTGCTCTGGATAACACATTTAGAGCAGGCAGCTGCACAACAGACTCGTGCCTGTGTTACACATTCTTCTAGAGCCTTTATGTATATGACAAGCATAAGCCTCTCAATAGTTACCAAGCAACTGAAAACTAAACATTATGAAATAATATTGATAAAAATGCACAGGGCCTACCCTAAAAGCGTAGAAGTTATTTTTTTTTTTTTTACAAAAATATAGTTTATTTCAAACTATTGACAGACTTTTTTTTTTTTTTTTTTTTTTTACTCAGAACAGTTTTAACAGCTTTTTAAAATGCTATGGCTCCTGCAGTAAGTTTGGAATTACACAAGTATAATTCTATGTAATACTGGTAGAAATCCTTCCTCTCCCAGACAGAAAGACTTTACAGGATATAAGAAAGACTTGTTTTCTGAGAAACAGCATTGCAATCTCCTAAATAAAACACCAGATCCATTTTGAATGTTGTTTGGAATTAAAATAAATCCATTTGGGTGCAACTTCCCACTCGTGGTCACCCAGAAGTTCCACTGATTGTTTCAGAAAACGTGTGTGCGAGGATGACAGCTCTGAGTCAGCCGTCTTCCACATCCTTGGGAGAGTACCTGTCGCTTAATGTGTCATTTTCATTTACGTAGGGTTCCCAGTGAGCCCAAGCAGACACATGTGCGTGTCAGAAAGCTGTGTGTGCTATGCCCAATGCCCTCAACAAGCATGGGACCTCCAGCTCCTGCTTGCCACTGTCATTTTACAAGCAAAAGCAAGAGTGGCAACTTGCTAGATTGTTCACATGGTAATGAAGCTCTGCTTATGCCCACCTCACGCTGTCCTTTGGCAGTAAGGGAACCTCAGTGTGCTGCAGAGGCACACTCCTGCCAGGCATCTCCTTGTATCTTGTGGTCTGACCTGGGAGCCCACAGCAGGTGCTGAGAAGCCAGAAACCACAGTGAAGCGGGCACTGCAACTTGTCAAGTTGCAATATTCTTGCTAGTAACACAGAAATGGTGAATGTAGCCTGAGGAGCAGGAGACGAACAAATGCATCTGGCCAGTTTAAGCCCAGGTATTGCTTCTGCAGAGCTTCACTGTCACATTTCAACAAGCCACCAGCTCTGTCTGGAATGGGAGACAGCACCATTTTCTGTATTCTGTTCAAATACTTAATCACTTCAACTTTCCACAATCTGCAGAAGACAAAGTATGTTTGGATCCCCATAACATTATTCAGTGAAATGAGATGTAATGGCCTTGGTAATTTATACTACTAAATTGCATGAAGGCAAAATTTCAGAAGTAAACTGTGGATTTCAACTTAGGTGGGAGTATGGAACATGCCTTTGGGTTGTTCCTTTTTTTACTCCTTGCAATTTTTGGAGTGGTTCATTTCTAAGATTTAAATACTCAGGCTTTTTAAATAGTTGATCACAAAATGAACAAAAACAGTTTATATGACCTTCTTCTTTCACAAACAGGAAAGCAGAGAAAAAAGGTGAATGACCTGCTAAAGCACTAATGCTGTTCACCTTGTGGGCTTACCTGGGAGCCTGGAAGATCCTGGTGCTCATTGTCTAGACCAGGCTGAATGGCATCTCTGCTGGTGGCTGCCGACCCACAATCGAGTCTCAGCACTTCCACAGTTCAGGTCCCACGAAAGAAACTGGGGACCTACAGGTGTGGAGCATGGAAATGAAGTAGTTTAAGGGCCAGAATCATTTATGAACAACATTATTGTGAGCAACTTCATGTGCCGATTTAAGGGCTTTATAGCATTTGAGGGGCAGAAGACCCCAGAGAGTCTGAGCACTCTTAAATTCCATGGATATGCTAACACACTTTCTAAGCACAGCGTGGAAAGCTCTTTGTCTGGCCTACACTTGGGAAAGTAGCTCCTATAAGGGATAAAGGCCAAGAGGTCTTGGCATGCTTGCAGCCACCGCTGAGCCTACCTGCAGCCACAGTGGGGCTGCTCTACATCCTGTACCACCACCCTGCCATAGAATAGAAAATGCCCCGACTTCAATTCCATGGGCTCAGCATAACCTAAACAAAGAATCATAGAATGGCTTGGGTTGGAAGGGACCTCAAGTATCATCAAGTTCCAAACTCCAACAACAATACTTAGCAAATAAATAGTATATTTTTTCCTCTAGGTTTAACAGCAGTGCAATAAATCATGGGGAAAACACAGAGAGACTTATACAAAGTAATGAACAAGATGCATTGAATATTATAAATCCATGTTTGCAAAGGTCACAAAATACTTTCTTTTCCAAGGTTTAGATCATTTCTTCTCTTTGTGAAAACAAACGAGCACCAGGAAAGGGTGCAAGTACGGCTCAGCTTTCAGATCACTTCCAAAAGGAAAGCAGAGGGAACAGCTGTAACTGAGAAAAAAAAAAAATCTGAACCCTGATATTGGTGCATTAAGAAAAGAATTATTGAATACCAAGGATCCAAGCAACTGCATTTTTCTCCCCACAGGTCATCACACAAGTTGAAGGAAAGAAAAAATAAAAGGAAGTGAGAGTGTATTTAGGATTAATGACCTGAGGTTAATTGTCCGATACTTTACTGATTCAATTTGCAAATGGATTAGGGATTGAAAAACGATGTCTGTCAGACAGAGTTCACGTATAGCAACTGCCCTCAAAACCGGTGGAGCCTCTATGGAGTAAAAACTACCTTGGACGTTCTATGGAGCAAAACATTTCTTTCTTACTAATGGTTTTCAGCTCAAAGGCTTGTTTCAGAGTCTTTTGTATATAATTGGAATTCAGTTGCTGTATTTATTATTTCAAAGGGTATTTTGAGGGAAAGGTTGGAAGTCAATGTTTTGCTCTTTTTTTCCCTTTCAAATCCTTTCTTTCAAAGCCATTTCTTTCTTCGCTGCTTTTGTGTTGGCTGAGGCTGGGCTTTGTCACTTTCCCACTCTGCCTGTGGTCTGTCAATGGTTCTGAAAAGCAGCTCTGCACCTTCACTGCTTCAGTCCTCTTTATCTCAATCATGACGGTCTACTTTATATTTTGGGATTTATCTCTTCATACCTTCAAAGTCAACTTTGAGAAGCTGTGAAGGTTTGTTTCAGCCATGCTCCTTTCTGGCCCAAGTCATCACAGAGGCAATGAAGCCGTATCATGGCAGCTGTGGTACTAGTCTTTAGGTTTTCACTGCATTACGCTACTACTCCCTGTTAACTGATGTTATCTTCAAATTTCCTTCTCATCTCACTTCTCATAAATATTTCTAAACCTCCCATAGATTTCCAATAATACCAGTATTTGCAAAACCCCTTCCTCTCTTGGATTAAATGCCCCAATATTCAGAAAAACATCCCATTTCCAGGCCTGTGAGACCTTGCCTAGGTTCCTTCCTAGCCTCCTTCAGTTAAATCATGGGATCAGACCGTGAGGGGACATCTGTGATGGCCTGATCGCTGCTGTTTGCAAGGGTCATGGCACCTGAAGGGACCCACCTCTCCTTCAGTACACTCAGAGCCATTTGGGACCTTGATGTTTCATAGGGAAAATGAAGGCAATGGTGCTGCAATGAACCCTGAGGCACAGAGTGGGGCCCGTTTTCAGGCCGGTGATTACATGGGTGTACAATCAAATTGCTGTGTTAGTCAAGTTAAGGCTGGGGGAGGGTGGCTGAGTCAGAGGAGGAATTATCTGACACAGAGCATCAAAAACCAAATCTCTTTTGTCTGTGAGTTACTGTCAGTAACAAAATAAAGGTGATTTGTCAAAGTAGTCCTTTTCTTTTTCAGGTTATCTTGCTCTTAGAGACTGCAGTGGGAGTAATGAAATCTAAAGTCTTCCTCCAGAGCAAATTCAGCCTTTTTTGCTCTGTGCCATTGATATACTCTCTCCATTACACCTAACTATTTTCACTACAATCATTTTCACAAAAATAGGCATTCTGAACAACAGATAATACACATAGATCTACTCTGCAAATGATTTTCAACTGATCTGCAGATGGGCATATGCATATAATTCAGAATTATTTCTTGAACAAGAAATAATGATCTGGGATGAACACACATACTAGGAGTTAGGCTGTTTTACCAGAGAGGGAGGGAGGAACCCAGAAGCTGTTGCAGGGCAAGAGGCCGCTTTGCTTTGCCGGCCTCCAGCTCTACTTGCATGGGGGTAGATCATGGCAGGTCCCATGAAATGTGCAAACCATTTTCCCTTCCTGAGGTCCATGCACTAGTCCTCAGCTCCATTACCACAGAACCATTGAGTCAAGATGAAAAGTTTTCCATTTTGTTGAGGGACTTCTACCACTTGTTTCCCAGCCTCCAGCCCAGGAGCGTATTGGAAATGCTGACCACAATGGGCCCATGTCCCAGCCCCTCTGCCACCTGTGTCCTGGTCCCCACCAGCAGTCCCACCCAGGGCTGTCTTGAAAACACTTCTGCAGCCACATCCCATGCTCCAGTGTGTGTGAAAGAGCAGCTCCCAGTTGCCCCCTCAGAGCATGTCATATGAGCCAAGTTTAGATCAATGTGCTCCTGTGATTGCACTTGCATCCCTTATCCATCACTAACAAGGAGAGACTGGCATTTCAGAGCCTTGTTTACACTCCACTAACGCAAAACTCCAGCAGCAGAGTCGGGCTGGTGGTCTCCTCACGAGGGCTGAGCCCCTGGGCACTGCGACAGTGCATGACTGAGCAAGCGGCACAGCAGCCAGGAATGCCCTCAGCCATGACCCTCAGGGTGCTCCCTGGCCTCAAAGTGTGAGGAAAGAAGAAGACAACCTGGGAGATGCCTTCCTCCTGGCTGGCAGATCTTCTCCTGAATCCTAAAATGCTGCAAGGTATTTTCATTTAACTTCAGAGAGCGTGGCACAAGGCAGATGGTCAAAATGATGCCGTGGAGGCATGGCTCATCAGCCCAGCAGCCCTCCTGGGGCATCTTACACCACTTACTCTGGGTTTTTCACCAACAGCCCCACAGGGCGATGTTGTGGTCCATGACAGGAGCACACAAAAACTCATGTTCCACATGAGTTGGAAGCAATGCCAACGGACAGGGTTCCCCCCACACAAGCTGGCACCAATGGTTAAGATGTTCTCTTTGTTTACACAATGTGCTGTAGAATCCAAAAAAAAAAAAAGAGCTAATGCCAAAAAAACATATGCCAGCTTTATGTAAAAGCTGCTAATACTTTAAACTTTATTCTGCCCCTCCTGATCCCCACTGTAATGCAAGGTGAACACATTAATTAAATATTTAGAGAAGTCCACAGTCTTCTGCAATTTTTAAAATTTACTTTTCCTACAAAACCACTGTTCATAAACATAACAAGTATGAACATCAGCCCATTTTCAGGAAACCATGCGAGGGTACAGTGCAGGAAAGAGCCTGAAAATCCTTCACTGACCTCATGGTACAGTGAGAGCAGATAGATTCAGCATAAAGTACCAGATAACCCCAAAGAAGATTGCATTTTCCAGATTGTGATCCAGGCTCATGCAGACATCCAGAAAAGTTTATTTCATCAACTTCAAGATCTTTATTTCCTCATTCCTGCAAACAGTAGGAATGCAAAAGACTTTGTAACTTCCTGCACACGTCACTCAGTCCCATTCCCAGCCTTATCAACCATTCATTAGAGGCTGGGCTTTAATTATTCATACAATTCTCTTCTTTCAAATGCAGAAATCAGGAATTTAACACAGAAATTAGCCTCATCCTGAGGATGTGAAATAAGAGCACACAAGTTCGTGGCAGCTAATCACGCAGCATTTCAAACAGAGCCTGCCAGCCCTCAGCCCAAACACCCACCCAGGCATCTGGAATTAAAGAAATAATTTGGTGCCTAGAGAAAGAAATCACCCCTAGCTAGAGATATCATCCCATAGCTTTCCATCAGTGCTTCCTGATTTTTTTCCAATACACTTTGCACTGCTTCAAATAAGATCAGACTAGATATATCACTGGGTTGAGCCTGAAGGACAATTCCTGCACTCCTACCTAGGAGACGAACATCACTAGTTCTGGTAGATTTTAAAAAGCATGGGAAGGCATTGGGCAGAAATCTCTGTTCTCTACCTGAATATTCTATTAGGAACAGTCTCAGATTTGGGCTTTCCAATAACAACAACAACAACAAGGTATTTGTAAAGAAAAGGAGTGTTCAATAATCTTGTTTTCTATTTTTTCTGTGAGCAAACAAGAGCTTAAGTCTCACCTATTTGTCCTTGTCCCTCCTTGTCTAGTTCCTTTGTGCATTGACTTTGGCATTTAGATCATAGCTCGGTGTCTTAAGAAAAATAACGTGTGCTTCAAGGAAAAGAAAATCACAGTGGTCCCCAGAGTTTCCCGAATTCCTTCCGTGAGGGAAGAGGCTCTGCAGCCAGCAAGGCAGAGGCTCAGTTCACAAGGGCACAAGCCCTAAATGAATGGTGCCCTGATTTGTTCTCTCATTTTCTGTTACCTAGCTATCACACTGAGCATGACAGTATGAGATCTCATTTGTTGGTGTCTGGCCTCCTTCCAGCTCTTTGGAGGTCTGTCTCTCCCAGCAAACCACTCTCAGTCTGAGCCCACGCAGTGTTTCTGGGGCATTTATCTCCTTGCAGTCTTACTACTGCCATGGTTCACAGGGAGGGCACGAGCTTTTACTGGTGGTGCACAGTACGACAGCCATCGGGACGCATGCATGTATGTACTTTCAATATCCTTCCATACTATCATTAAAAAGATTAATCTCACTTTAATTTTACTCAGTCTTGGCTCTCTGATCTCCCGTGGCTGCCTGATTACCGCTCCTGGCAGAAGCAGATTGCTGTAAGGCACAGGTATGTCTCAGGAGAGCCCTGTCCGCAGCTCCATCCACGTTTTCTGGTTCATAGCAGGGTCCCTCAGCACCCAGAAGCCAAGGCAGAAGAAAGTACATGCATGAGAGGACTGGCTTCTGTGTAAAAGTAAAGGAAACCATACCTAAAAAGCCTGAGGCAGAGAGAGAGGGCAGCTTTCTTGTGTTTTCTGCTCCACAAAGATTTAAGGGCTCAGCTTCCCTGGGGTTAAGTCACAGATTCCTGGCACAGCTCATGCCCACATAGCCGTGGTCTTATAGCACTTCATAAAAAGCAGTAGATAGCATCATTCCTTTTATAGCTAGGGGAATAAAGTATGGGAAGACAAAACAAACGTCCCTACACCAGGCCCCAAGACAGAGCAGAACATAAATCCCAGCCTGGCTGAGTGCAAGCAGCATCTCCTGCATCACCCTGTGTGCAATCCATGGGAGCTCCTTTCCCCGAACAGCAGAAAGCTCCCTTGGTGCAAGCTGGCAAAACCAGCCAGAGCCCACACCTTACCCGCAGGGATCCTGAGCCATACAAAGCAGCAGCACCTCACGAGAAGCAGACAGGCCCCCATTCACTCCCAGAACAAAGGTTGTGCAGACTGCCTGCAGCAAGCACCCGGCTGCACAGACACCCCAGCACATCTCCGTGTGCGAGGGGCAGCAAGGACCAACCGCGCTGTAGCGCTGAGGCATTGCTATTCATGGCAATAACCTTCTCTAGCTGAAATGCAGCACATTTCAGAACAGCCAGAATGCTCAGCTGGCTGTGTCGTTTGGCTGCTCAAATATTCTAACAGCTCCGGAGGAGGCGGATGTTGGCAGCTCAGGGCCGTGAAGCAGCTCCTGGTCAAACTCATTTACATCAATGACATTTTCCTGCACTTAAGAAATAAATGCTCAGGAGAACTCACAGGCGCTTGGCAGCGTGCTGATAGCACACCAGGCGATGGCAGCCCCTGCACGTATTGAGGTTTCCTGTTGCAGAAGAGCGAGCTGTGCAGGAGCAAGCCATGCACCCACCACGCTGACATACGCCTCCCAGCCCGGCACTGCCCACCCTCTGAGCCACGGGTTTCGTGCATTCGGGGCAGGTTTGTCCCCCAGCAGCTAGGACACAGGCCCTGCTATCCTCCATCTCCACTTAAGGACGGGACTGCCCCGGCTTCAGTGACTGTTATCAACATAAGCGATGGCAGAGAGACCAGCCATTAGCTGCTCCCTGTTGAATTCCACCATTCTTTTCCCCAGTGTTGAACTAACCAAGCTGCGTGTGCGTACGTATTCACACTATGACGCGTGCTTCAATTCCAAGGGGAATGGTATCGTGGTGCCAGTACTACATGAAATCCCCACAGCTCTCCGAAAGCAGCCATAGGGTAGTCCCAATGATTTCTTTCCTGTACAAGGATTCATTTCACTTAAGGCTGAGCTGACATTTTTATTTCAGTCTTTACTGAAACATAAGGACTGTATTGAATCTTAGTTAGGAGTAGTACTTCTGCATAAACCTACAGGAGATACTGCACCAGAGATGCAGCTATGAACCTTTGATTCACTTATTAAAAAAATCTTCAGAAATACCTGCAGTCATTTTGCACATCCGATCACCTTTTGATTTTGTGCACAGTTAAAAGAGGCACTTCACGGCGCCTCTTCTGGGTTTCATCTTGCTTTTCATTCTGCTTTTCAAAGATCACGTCACATTTAGGCAGCAGTTTGCCAGCTTTAAATCCAGCACCATCGCAATCTACGCAAATTAATCTACAACTATGAGGCATGGATCACAATTCTCTGCTCTGAAAGTTGTTCTTTCTTTCACATAAACACCCAGACTAGAAGTCTCAGACCCATGAAGCAGAGCTGAGGGCTGCTGGAGGCCCTTTATTCAGCAGGACAGCGAAGCAGATTCAAATTTAGTTCACACCCAACTATTTTTAGTTCAGCTTAAGCAAGTAACTCTGGGCTGGGCAGAATACTCCATCAAATTAAAACTTAGCAATGTATGCTGTACCCAGGAAAAGTTTACTGATTTCCTTGCTAGTTTCTCAGACTGGCTTTACCACATAGCGTAAAATTGATTTCACGCCAATTTTAAACAAAAGAAAAACAGAAAATCCCACACACAGCTTCGCCAGGTCTGCAGTTCAGCTGAAAGACGCTGCTCCGCGTCACACCAGGATCTCAAGGAAGAGCAGGAGACCCTTAAGAACGGCGTCCCTGCCGCGATGCGAAGCAGCGCTGGCTCTGCAATAACAAGACATTCAGAAATACCCTTAAATAGCCAGCAAGCACGGAACCTTTGCAGCTTGCAAACTACGTTATCTCCATGCTTGCACCATAATCATCGTGTCCAGTGCAATGTTTAGCTTTCATGCTATGCTGTTTCAAGCTGTGGTTATAAATAAAATAGATACTGTCACCCACACGCAATAAATCTGCATTTTTTGTCCATCTCTGTTTGCATCATTTATAACATAGCAGGTGCCTGCTGACATTCGGCTTTCTGAGGATTTAGTTGGGAACAGCATTATTTATCAATTTAATCTTCTTCTTCTTTTACACTGGCTTTACTCACATTTCTTGTTATCAAAGTACAGCCTGCAATACAGAAACTCCATAAACATTGACCACGAGCAAGGTCTCAAGGGGGAAAGACCCCAAGACAGCACTTTCACGGGAAGAGGAGGGGATCTTTCTAACTGTGTGCTTCATGGCAGTAGGCCAAGTCGAGAGCACAATTCACATCCACAGCTCTGCAGTAAATAAACCCCATCTTCAGCATCATGAGATACACCTTTGTCATTCACATCCATGAAAGCTGAAAGGTGAGGCCAGCCTTTCACAGATGGCTTTGAGACAGCCACGGATTGCTCTTTCCTCTTCCTCCCCTGAGGAGAAACGGAAAAAGCATTCACAAGCTACAACCTGCACCTCACATTCAGGCCTCACTAAGCAGATTAGAAGCAAGCCAAAGCTTTTATTTTACACTCTCTCCATGTGGAGAGAAGGGACCCCAGAATAATAAATTATCTGGAAATTTAGCTACTTTTCTAAACAGTAGAGGAGAGTTCAAGCCCTTACTCAGATTCACTGGAATTCACACATCACAGGGGGTGCTATTCACGCTACCCCATCAGCTGGAGCGCTGCTGGTCCAAGATGGTCTTTCCTGTCAATGCCATCCTCCTTTGAATAATTAAACCTACACTGGGGCAAGGACTTGACTCTCACACCGGGTCGCAAAGGCCAACCAGTCAGTTTCCTCCTATTTTTGTTCCACTTGCTGCCTCTTCAGAGATTACAACCATTAGATGCAACTCAGAAGCCAAGCTTACCACTGTCTTGTCTACAGCTACCAGGGCAGAGACTTGAAAACTCCTCACCTGCACATCAGTCGATCTTGGCACTCATTGTCTGGGGAACAGGATTTAAACTCTTCATTGGGCTAAGGGACTGACTGTCCACCTCTGCAGTGCTGGTCATCCTCCGTGGAGACCGAAAGAAATCATCCTCCATTACTAAAGTACTCCCAAGTCCTTCTCCAAAATACAAAGGATGTTTTAAACTATGTTCTCCAACATAAAAAACAGCAAAATGGAGACATCTTACTTCATACTGAAAAAACACCGGGAAGAACTGTCATACTAGAGGGTGGAAGCCGTCAGACAGACCCATAGCAAATCAATAATTCTACATTCAGCCCAAACTTGGATTCGTTAAGACACTCAGGACCAAGCGATGTGAAGGCTATCCAGCTATATGTAGCTCCTCCCTTGGCACCAACAGTGGGCAGCAAGCAGAGGGTGCTCTAGAGAATACACACATTTCTGAGGCATATATGAAAGATCAAACAACTGTTACCCAAGTTTAACACTGCACCTTACACACTCTATTATTTGGGGGTTTAAAAATGAGCCAATCTATAGACACATTACCAAAAAATTGCTCCTCAGTATGACTCGTGCAATTGCTCCCCTCCTCCCTCAACTCGACGTTCCAATCAGTGCTTGCACTCCTACCTTTTGATAAACAATGAAATTACAGCAACCTAAATACTCAGGACAAATTAACCGTGTGTTCAGTTCACCAGAGCTACAGTAAAGTTATTTGAATTCCTTCTTTCATCCTCGAGAAGGAAATTGAAGCAGATTTTACACTAATAGTCTCTGACACGTTTCCATTTCTTCCAAGAGCTCTTGTTCAGGATCTGACTTCAGGGCAGATACACTGACGCAAAACTCCACACTTCAAATGAACTACACTTCTCTTTTTTTTGAATCACCTTTTTAATGAGGGTAAAAGTGATTCCGCTTCAACATATACATTGACACTCTGCTAAACAAGTTTTCAACAGAACTCAGAATGACAGCATGGTCTATACAGAATGGAGCTAAATTTTGTTTTAAACCGTATTTCCTTTAAAACACAGATGAACATGGGAGACGAATGCTACACAGTCAATATTTAAAATGTAAATCCTACTGTTCCTCTAAAACTGTATATAGGCTTCCAAGGAACTTGCACAATGATGCTCAGAACTCTTCACTGGTGAAGATGAAATTAAACTATAGAAAAGAAGAAGCAGCATGATTCCACCAGGCAATTTCCTGCCGCTAGGTACTGCTGTCTTTCAGTAAGTGCTGATTCTCTCATCTTCGAATTAAAAAGGACAATGGCAGGTATGACTTTGAAACCAAGAATTTATCGTGTCATCTACAGTAGTGGATTGTATCCTAGGTAAATTACTTTACCTGTTAGCTCATTGCTAGCACATTTCCTTTTAAAAGGCCTCAGAGGATTACATGTTTATTACATAATAACAAAAAAAATCTAAAACATTATATACTGAAACACAAAGACATGGAACAGAACTTGAGTGCATAAGAAAAGCCTTAACGAGTGTTAAGGTCTTCATTTAAGTTAATTCAGACTGCCCTGGGAGTTCTTCTTGTTCTGCTATGATAGCATTTGAGCAGTCTCCAAGCATCTCCTGTACAAGGAATATTGCAAGGAAAGTAAAAACGCACTCAGAACACAGGTTCCTCAGATGAAGGCAAACCTGAAATACCCAGCCAAGCAATTTTGATTTGCTCAGGACTCTAGGAGCCTATAGCAGAGTAGAAAATAATAAGATTATCCATCTAAAACTTCGGCCAAAAAAACCCATTATTATTCCCATTCCCGGCATTATTGCTTTGGGAACAGGAAAGACCGGTAGGGGCACAAAAGAGAAGTGACATGAGAGGAACAACACTGGTTTCTATAATAAGGGTTATTTTGCATTGTTAAATTAGGCAAATAAAGTCTCATAAATAACTCACGTTAGCGTACAGTATTTATTACTTTCCACTGAGCTGAAGTCAATGATTTTGATATGACCAAATTAATTTTGAAATAAACATTTTTAAATACATATGACAATGAGAGACATTAACATTAGAGCCTTTAATTGATCTGTATTCTTAATCCACATGCAAGATACGTCCTTCAAAGATATTGTACATTTCCTTTCATTTTACACTGGTCCATCATAAAGCACAAATTCTGAGGGGAAAAGCAGTGAGGAAAAGATTTTATTTTCAAATAGCCCTTTCATTAAAAAGAGCATCAACTATATATTAAGCCAATGTGTTTCTCTCTGATTTTGGTTTTACTTACAGTATACAGTTTTTCAAAATATACAAGACACCAATGATACACACAGAGTGGCCCTTTACTAAGGGCAAGTAACAAAAAACGAAGAAACAGATCAGAAAAGGATTCTTATAGGTTAAAAAAGTCAGATTTTAGAACATTATGCCAATTCAGAGTGTCTCCAATGCTGATAAGAAAGGTCATGCACAATGTTTTTTAAGACAATGTTGTCATTAGTCCTTTGTCATTTGTCTGCATGCTTCACATGAACAGAGAAAGGTACAAGTCACAAGGAAAGTAACTCCAGTTATCTTTTAGGCCTGTCTATGTCATCAATAGCAGCTAGCAGCCTCTGTCTTGCCTTCTTGTTGATGTGGGATCCCAGACAAACATTCACCAGATTTGTCAAGTGCTTAGTGGAATATTCCTGGCAAATAAAAGCAGATTATGTTATGGCAAACAGAATAAAAACAGCAGATCAAGACAGAAAACTAAAAACCAGACGTACACTGTGGCCTTTTCAACTGATAGCAGCAATCAGTAAACAAGAGAGACTTAAAGTGGTAGCTAAGTCAGGTCTGGATAGTTTTCATAGCTGAGAGTGAGGTACAAACCGTATTTTGCTACATGGCAGATTAAAATGGAAAATGCCTACGACTTTAGTAGTGTTGGACTGAGTTCACAGAAAGTGATATTTATGTATTGAAATCAATTTATAATGCATTTTCCATTCTTTGGGAGGTACGGTCAGAAATACACATGCAAATTAGGTAAGTTTTTAAACACAAAAATATTTTTCTAACAACTATGACAAAACTTGATGATCTTTTTTTATTTTAACATCTCATTTCTGATAAGATTCTAAGTGTTCCTGTCTACAGGGTTACAACATTAATTTCAGTAGATGATAAAGGAGGAAAAAATGGCACAAAATGTTAAAAGAAGAATTCTTAACACCTGTCAAAACACCACATTTGCTGGTACTACCTTTACTCTTAACACCACCCAAACCATGGCTTCCACCAGTGTGTTTAAACAAAGAGTTTTTCCACACATATCACCAAATGACAGCTTACAGTCTCTCTCACGGCTCCAGGAATAACAAGGAAAATTATATTACAGAAGTATATGTACCATCCATTTCTAGATGGATTTAAAATAATTTCAAATACAGATTTCTAAGTGCTCCATGTTAAAAGACTTTTCACTTTAACAGCAGAGCAGCTCCAACAGCATGTGACTATTACCTACAGTCCTACTACAATTCTTAGGTTATGCCACCATGAAAGCATGCTAGATGTTTTCAAAACAAATGAAGACTTATCTCAGACAGCGATGTTCATCTTGATTCAGTTTTAGTAGACAAAGAAAGAAAAAGCAATGACTTTTATCTGTTCCACCTTACAACTCTGTTGAAGCTACCCACTCCTAAAGGCCTCATTTCAAATCATACTTATGATCAAATTATTTGCTTTAGCATATTCTGAACAGAATACAAGTATTTTCAAGTTCACTGAAGGATGGAGGTTCATCACAGGAAATTTGGCCTAAATATTTCAGATTGTTTTTGCAGCCTTCCTTTCAGCAGCATTTGGTGTACTTATGCTCATCATCTCACTCCTATATGTTTTAACACTTCCTGGTATCAGAACTACAGCAAGAAACCAGAATGGCCCAACTCGCAAACTTCTTTATACTAGAGGGTGGAGTTCTGGAGAGATTCTTGATTACTGTTCTTATGAAAACTTCCTTTTTACAAGGACAGGTAATGACAGGGCAAGGGGTAACGGCTACAAACTGACAGAGGGTGGATTTCGACTAGATATAAGGAGGAAATTCTTCACTGTGAGGTTGGTGAGACACTGGAACAGGTTGCCCAGAGAAGTTGCGGATGCTCCCTCCCTGGAAGTATTCAAGGCCAGGCTGGATGGGGCTTTGGGCAACCTGGTCTAGTGGGAGGTGTCCTTGCCCATGGCAGGGGGGTTGGAACAAGATGATCTCTAAGGTCCCTTCCAACCTGAACCATTCTATGATTCTATGATTCCTATTAAAAACACATTGTACTAGCTTCATCTATATTCACTGATAATTTCCAACCAAAATACAGTACTTTGTAGAGCTCAAATGAAAAAATGGACTGTGCCTACTCACTGATGACTGTCTTGTTAATTCAATTTTGTAAAATGGCAACTTTTATAGGGATAGTGTCTGAAGAACAAATTGATAAATGACTTCAGTTAACTCTTAAGATTGTAAATGGTCAACTACCTACATGAAGAGTATCTTCTGAATCAAAAACTATGTCTGAAAATACCAGATAGGTGCATTCTGAAGAAATCTTATATTCTCACCATAAAAAATTGTAAAGATACAGAAGATTTACTGAACTACTGAGTCTCTCCACCTTCCAGTGCAACCTTGGTCTGTAATGTACCACTGTTAGCAGATTGGCCAGATGCTCCCCACAGCATTGGATGGCCATGATCTGCCAGATCTAAAATTGATTTTCAGTGTGTAATTTCCCTGACAGCAAAGATGATCAAATCACTGTCCTTATCAGTGGCACATATGCCGATAGAGGCGTTCCCTTTCCCTCATTGCTGTTCTAACCTCAGAATTGATTCAGATGAAAGTTTGGGTCACTGCTTAGGCTATGAAACAGAATTTACACTGTGTATAGGCTTCAGGTGCCTGGGATCCATCTGCCTCCTTTGCTGTAAGGGACCAGAGCTGCTGTCTAAGGAGTGGAAAAAAGCTTTCTTGGCTTCAACCCATCTCAGAACACTGGGTAGATTAGCAATAATTCCTACACAGAATTTCTTGTGCAAGAGTACCAGATGGTCTATTTTTGCTAAAGCCAGAAACTATAATTCATAGCACATCTTCCTGAGATGAATTCTATCAACTAAAGAGATATGGCCTGGATCTAGAGATGATAAATTGTAAAAATAGTAAATAAATTTAGATCTTCCTTTTCTCAAAAGCCTCTGCTTATTCTTTTCAAATACATGTTTAATTTCATACGATAATAAACTTAAACATCCATATATATGCCCATATTGCATCCCATACAATTTTATTATAGCAAATGAATATATACATACAAGTATGTTCATTTTTAACGCATAGAATTGATCATTTAGAGTTGTTAGCGTGATTCTACCATTCTTGTGAGCCTTCCTGAAAGACAGTAAAAGAAGAAAAATTTAGCTCTTACCCTATGTTCTTTTATCCAGCGCTCCATGTCATTTTCTGTTAAGTAGTATGCTTTAATGTAGGTCTCCACAAATTCTTTATCTGGAATAGGCCTAATGTCTGTTAACTTTTCTAGCTTCATTAAGAACTGTTGAAAGTCCAATTGCATCAAGGCACGTCCTTCATTGCTGCACTTCTTTACATTAGCATAACTGAGAAAAGGAACAGTGGAAAGCAACAATTAGAAGGCAATAAAAATGAATCTTACTTCTCAAAGTTAACTTAGCCGTTCAAACCTTGAGGAGGAACATAATTATTGTTTGCCATGTGTCTACCTGTTGCACTTCTTTCCATCCCATCCATCTGCAGTTTCCTCTAATTCAGGATCCCACATGCACAGGATAAAGATAACCAGGAAAGAAATATGGAAACATTAACTAGAAAGAGTAGAAGACAGCACATATTCTATGATGCAGAAGGTGACAGCACAGACAGGTAGTAAGGGAACAAGAAAAAATAAATGCAGTGAATGAAAATATTACAATATTGACTGAGAAGACTGGGTAACTGGTGGCGAGATAGGGATTAGCAAGGTGCTGGCTAAGGTGTTTCAGTCCGTATTTAGCAAGCCAGCTAGGACACCCCTCTGTTCCTAATGAAATTAGAAAACTCCTGCTCCATGGCTACTCTAAAGTAATGGCTAAGGTTAACAATTTTCTTCCTGGAAAAGACAAACAGCATCACCATTGAGATGCTGACAATTCCACTTTATCCCCAAAAGCTCAACAGCTTACCAGTGCACAGCAAAAATTAGAAACTGTAATACTACGATATAGGCATGTCCATTACAGTACCCACCACCAAGACTTTCATGAACTACTTACCCTTCCACAAGAGTTCTATTGGCCAAGCGTATGCAGTGCTCCCAAAGGATATTTGAGACTGGCAGTGGAATACGGACTCTCTTAGACACCTCGTTCAACCTTCTGTTAAATTCTTCAAACTCCTGATAAAACATGAAAGATCATTATCCCAGTAGCTTTTGAAGTGTCATACTCTATACATGCAAGCAGCAAATAAATAAATAAGGAAAAAATGAACCAGATATGCACACGGGAAAAAAAAATAAGAGCAAAACAGAGAAGACAAGAGACTACACAGACAAACTCAATTTGTAAAGCAGAAAGCATACCATATTCTAGTATATTATTCACAACTTGACCTTAGGAACTCTATTTAAAAAAATAACAAAAAACATGACTCTGCTCCACAGAGGTATAGGTAGTTCCCAGTAAAACTGAGACATCTAAAAATTAGCTGAGTATCTAACCGTTCATATGTCTTCTCATTGCTTCATTCTCTAACTCATTTTATCTTTCTGAAAGTCAATATACAGCCACTGAAGAAAATCCAGTGATAAGCTCTTTATCCCTCTAAATAATTGCCCCATCAGCCCTCAGAGAGAAGCTCAAAAATATTGCAAGCATTTTTCATTCTTCAATCTTTTGCATTAGAAAGTTCCCAGGTGCTTTAGTAAGAGCTGAGAGCACCCAATGAAAACAAACCAAATCCAACAGTTCAGCAGGATACTGCAGTGCTAGATTACAACTTAGGTTGAAGGAAGGCACCTGTTTTCGCCTGAAACATCAATGGACTGGATGGATTTGAGCTGTTACTATTAGTGACACACTCTGAACGTAACTACTGCTATAATTATTTTTGTGACTTACATAAAGTGAAATAGAAGTCAGCTTAAAAAGCCTCTTAAAAACATATAGGCTTTTAAAGCCTTTCTTAAAAAAAACAAACAAAAAAAGAACCAACCAGACAAACAAAACCACTGTCTCAGACCTCTATATTTTCCTCAGTGTTACTTCTATCTAACAGACATTTGCCTGCCATTCAAAAATTGAATAGGAAACTCATTAACCTTTTGTGGTCACAATCATCTACAATGTAGTCAAAAAAATCATCACTGAAAACAAACATGCAGTATTCTACTAGGAGCAATAACGAAAATTCTGGAAAGAGCTCCTTATGACAATTTACTGTTTTTCAGGATGGTATATTGCTCTAATCATGCTGCTTTAACAGTTTTAGCAAAGTATTACAGTAGTTTAATGTTTACATATGCTCTAGCACACACTTCCTCAGAAAGTATTCACCTTTAAAAGAGCATCTACGTATATATTGTGTTGTGACATGATTTCTTTCACATCCCATTTCACATTAGCCATGAGAAGCAGCATCTGCTCATAATCAATGGCTTTAGCAGCAACAATCCAATAAACTGGTTTGCGTAGTTCACTGGCAGTTGACACTGTCTGAAATAGAATAAAAAGAAAATTCAATTCATTACATTTCTGACTAACAAGAGCAATATATAACTATGATGTAAAAATATTTCCATCATATAGAACAAGTTTCAAATCTTCTATTAAAAAATCAGCTGTGAATTACCCAATTCTGACCTGAGAATAGAACTGCTGAAGAAAAGGCTTCTTGGCAGCTGGCATCACTGCATCAAGATGAGGCTGAAGAAACTCAAATTGCTCAGCCAGAAATACCCTTTGAAAACAAAGAAAATTCACCATGAATTAATGAAAGACTTGGAGTGCCTCTGTATTTTTCTTCCTCTACAGTTAAGATATTTGGGAATATGTAACCTTGGAAAATTTAAAACTAATAAGAACTGCACCATTTTTATGCCAGCATATCAACATGTATTCTCAATTCTGACAATTATAAAATGTGACTGCAAACAAAAAAATGCTTGAGTAAAAACATGAAGGCTTGAATAGCAACAATTCAAATTTCTGTTTTAATCTGGATATACTGCAAAATTCTGATCCAAAACCTAGTAAAGCCAGTGGACAAGTGTTCCATCACTTTCACACAGCAAGCCACTCTATGTAAAAAAAAAAATCACGTCAGAATTCCAAAATAACATAACTAATTACATATTTGCTAGTAAACTTTTGAAAGACAGAACATAAGATCAAATTCTCCATCACAGGTATGATTTTTTTTATTTTTATGTTATTATTAAAGTACATTTCTAACCAAGCATAAATTAATAATAATAATAATAATAATAAAACCTCCTTCAGAAACACTTTTTAAAATGAACTACTGATATTTTAAAAGTGTCCTCTTGTGTGGAAAAAACATAAAATCCCATCTGACTCTACTACTGTTCTGACCAACTGAAAATACTTTGTAAGAGTTTTGCATTATTCGCTCATTATAATCTCTTTTTCACAGGTAAACTTCCACCTGTTGCCAGGAACATCACAAATGGAGCCAAGCCAATGTGAACTAAGCAGCTCTGAGTCACAGCTATCAGCTTTTGAGTACTGGTTTAAATATGAGGTATAAGGTTTTAATGAAACATACCAATTAAATACTCCCAATGACCTCTTTATTTGTTTATTTTTCTGTTACATTTGGCCTTGTGCTGTCACAGATTACTGGAGAAGCTGCAGTAAAATTTTATTGCTTGTGCTTGCAAGTGGTTAGAGTAGATGGTCAGGTCCTGCTGCCTTTAATTAAAAAATTACCTCTATTGCCCATTTTTAAAATCACATTCAGAGGTAGGAGTTTTTGACCTCTTAAGAAGGTTTTGGCTTGTAATCACAACCCCTTAAACATTCCATAGCTTCTAGAGACCACAAAAAGCAGTGCACAGTAAATAACCTACAAGGATTCTGTGGCTACCACTCTCTCTGCCAAACCATACAGCGAATTGCCAGACGTCAGAACTACTAGATGACTGAGATGTGGGCTTGGCACCTTCTCCTTTCTCTCTTCAGCAGCTGTGAGAGTTCCTGTGGGATCAGCAGAGACCTCCTAAAACAAAGAATTAAACAGATGGAAAAACCCAACTGACAAACAAGTGAAAAGTTGCATCACGTAGATCATTACCTATCTCAGAAAAAAAAAGAAACAGAACAAATTTCTTACTGCACCTTAACACCCATACAGGCTTTAGCCCAACTGACTCCAGTGAGACTCTTTGATATAGTTTCTTCAATCAGACAACAACCAAATAAGGAGACAAACTGAAAGCGTATTACTCATGCGTGAGCTTTACTGCTTCTGTGTGCTGTGGTTAACTTAGGTAAAATACAAACAATGTTTTTTAAACAACACTAAGTTATCCTTCCAGAAAAACTTCTATCCTGCAGATAACTCAGTTGTAGAGAACTTGGAAATATTCACAGCTCAGAAAAGATAAAAAGAAACATCTCAATCTGAGTAGTGTACACAGCAGCTACAGATAGAAGAGGAATCACAAAAGGAAGAATTTTTCAGAGCTGCTATAGTGGTCTAAGCAGATGTACAAATGGATACATAAATGGTCACCCCCTGATGCCCACCTATTTGCCACAACCAGACCAGGAGATGAAAACATCCAAGTAGTTCTGGCTTTACATTAATTATTCATACCATGTTTACTGCTTACACACACACTATAAACTACGAGAAATTCTACGAAATGAAATTATCCAGAACCCAAATCAGATAAAGAAGACAGAAGACATGGCACTGACTTCTTAACTAAGAGCCTTCCATGATTCAGGGATAAAAATTCTGCAGCCAAACAGGTGCTACAACAAACCATCAGCCTGGTTGTATGGAATGAAAACGAATTTGGGCAATAACAGTGACAAAGTAGTGGTAAAAATCATTTATTCAAAAGCAAGATTGGGCGTGAAACATGTCTGCTGTAAAGAAAGGTATGAACACAATATGACAACAAAACTGCTTAAACAGTTACATTTACTGCTGGACACAAAAAACAAACAGCATAACTCTTACATTGCTGTAAGACTGTACAAGGACGATGCCAAAAACGTGTTAATACATAAAGCAGCTGTGCAGAGTTTTTTTCAGCTGGAGATGGAATTAAATTGTGAAAAAGCTGCAGTGAAGTAACTAAAGGAACAAGAGGAAGAGGAGGAAAAACTGACTCAGGCTGACCGTAACAGCCGGGAGGAGCTTCTTCTAGGCTTCACAGAAGAGAACTGTGAGGACTGGCATTGTTTTTTCAGATAGATTTTCCTAAGAAGAAAAGGATAGCAGCAAGCACCAGAGATACTGATGGAACTAAGTCATGATCTAACACATTTTAATATCAGGATTGTGACAAGGAAGAATATGCACTGTAGATCTTGAAAAGCCAAGCGAGAAGGAACTGCACGCAACAGATGAACAGGTGGAAAACAACAGGTAGGTTATTCTGGCAGCACAAGTGACAACCAGGAAGATAATACTGTCCAACCTGCTAAAAATGGTCTGAGGTGCAGAGGAACAAAAGGACCACGAGTTCCACTTTAACCATCTTAGATTTAACAGTTGCTTTCTATGTGACAGCCTAAGGCAAGAGGGAGCTGGATTTGCTAAATCAGAAAAGCTCTTTCAGTTCAATGACTTCAGAAGATGTCAAAAACATAAATATGCTACATACACCTACTACAGCAGATGAAACCAAGCGTAGACTGGGAAAGTAGAGTTCTGACTGTCAAGTATGAAGAAAAGTATTTATAAACTTGTAAAAAAAAAAATCTGCAATAAACTACAGAAGTGGAAAGTGGGCAAAGCAGAGAGCCATGAATAATCCCCACAGAAATTTTGAGATTAAAAACAAAGACCACTGACTGAGCAACACCACCAACACATCATCCGTAGTGCTAGAAGGTCTAGCAGAAGAAGATAAAACTTCTAAAAGTAAATCATATAAATGTTATCAGTTGCACTAGCATGGGAACCATTAAGAAGGCTCGCTACCTCACTATGCTCTTGGAAAAATGAATTTTTATTACTCTGATCTGTGTTCACATACAATCAGATAACTTTGCAGTTAAGCTGGCCAGACATTTCACAATATGGTGAAACTTGCATTCTGCTGAGTCTATTAGAATGAACAAATAAGTCAAGAGGACTGCATATTTGCTAAAACACATGTGATGTCTTTGAGGGAGTTCTGAAGATACCTGCTCGGCACATCCCCAGCAAAAACAGGCAATAATATTTAATCATCTGGGCATAACAGTTAATTTTTATATTAACTGAGCCAAAGGCACAATTAATTATCAAAATCCACTCTTTATTTGTCTTATCTTTTAACTTTTCCTTTCATGCCATTCTCAAAAACAAAACAAAGAGAAGCTTTGAAACATTTACATATGACAACAAAACAACAAAAACACAGCCCACTACTCAATTCTTTAAATATAGGAGAGACCCTGAACAACGGGGCTAGGGGAAGAGTATAAGTGGTAAAGGCATGTGTGTTCCTCTGGGACTAGAGAACAGCCCAAGGGTTTGGGGTCCAGCAAAAAGTCTGAAGTGTCTGATGTGAGATGGCTGAGTGACTGCCCAAGGAGAGGCAAAGCAACCACCAGGAGCCAGAAAATTTATTCAAAGGAATAAGCCAGAAACTTCCATTTTCAGTAGATCATTCCGGTCTAGTTGGGTAAGTGAGTCAAACAAACAAATACAATTAGATGTAGAGCTCTGAAGGAATAATGTGAGGAAGCAAACCAGCTGCAAAGTCCTACCATATTTTCAAAGTGTATGTCATGTCAGAACTTTATTTTGTATATACAGAATTCTATTCTCTTGACAACCAATTCACACAACACCTTAAACACTGTCATTACGTATGTTGTACAAATCTATTCAAAGAGAGTGGAAAAAAAGACAAAAACCACAATATGTCTTTGCAAGATGGGTTGGAAAGTCGGGTGTGAAGAAAAAAAAAATGTTCCTTGCAATATTCCTTATCGTATTTGTGCAGCTGAAAATCTAAATTTTTCACCTCTGCACCATCAATCTCTAGCCTACTATCATCACTAGAAGATACCTACTTTATGAGAAAAGAGCCCAAAAGCAAAGATAGAACCTAAAATACATGAAACAATATTTCTTCATACCAGTAATTTCTTCCGTCTGCTCTTCTATATATTGCATTGCAATGCTTATATATTTTCTGCAGTGATTTATTTTTCTGCTCCTGTAAGACACAGTAACTCTAACGAACTTCATTCTAAATCTCAGTTTTAAACAAGGCAAATCAGTTTGCAATGAAATATTTATGAATATTCTGTTTATCTACCCCAAATATCTCACTTGTGAAAGCAGCAGTACCATTTAAGGCAGCTGTTTGCATAAAGAGGACATTCACAAACAGTATCCAGGCAGTGGCAGTACCACGACTAAGCAATAGTTCGAGAAGATAAAGAAGTTGTTCAGAGACAAATAAAACAAGCCATCAGGAGCAGAAGTTTCCCTTCCAAATGACCAATTATCACAGATTGCTAACAAATTGATGCCATGTACCTGCTCAGGTGCTTACTGGTTGCAGTGGATTGATGTGATTAACAAGCATCATTGCAAAAACACAGCGCTGGTAGAAATGACCAACACAAGGACTGGATGTGTGTAGATCTCTCTACACATCCCAACTGGGGAACTGGCAGTGAGGGGACATAAGGTGCTCAGAAACAGACGCTTGTTTCAATGTATTTGGCCTAATGAAAGCTGCACCTTAACGTTATGTATCACTCTTGCCTTCTCTCCTTTTAATACATCCTGCTGGTATGAATGAAACAACCTGTATGCTATTTCTGCACAATCCAAATTATTGTCTCTGAAGCTGTTGCAAAGAAGAGATCTGTACCGAAGCTGTCTTATGCTTGCTGCAGAACGGGCTGACTAAGGAGTCCAGATGTACATATAAAGTTCAGTACAATGTATCCAAAAACTTTCTGAAAGCCCTATCATTCTCGTACCTCTCAGAAAATGAAACTGCTCCCTAATCTGCTTCAAAACAAAAATACTCGAAGTGCTTGCATTTTGTATTCTTTTCAGCTAGTCAACAAGTACTTCCTCAAAGCAAAATCAAGTAGCTTAGACATACGAAATGCATAACTCAATCACTGTGAGATCCCAGCACTCTTAGACATTGCTTACTGTAAGAAAGCAAATAAAGATCATTCTGCTTAAAAGGCTCCTTTTATTTATTTTTTAACTAAACCTATTTCATTTATATATTGTAAGAAATTTCAGACCATAATTAAAGCCATGTCAATATAAGCAGTGCAGAAATTAATGAAAGCCACAGTTGGACAAAAACTCAATGCGGGTACATTGACAATGGTTTGAATCAGTGTATTTAAAGCAGTAGCACCCAAAGAACACGTCTCAATCCTGTGAAGAGCTAAACAGCCAAACTCTCAGATTGTTTGACAGAAGCATCATGTACCAGTCCCTTCATCATTGTCATTTTGACTATATCATACAAAACATCCAAATTAAAAACATGTTTGTGTATCATAAATACAAGGGGCAGAGACAGATGTACTTCCAAATGAAGTGGACAGGTTAAGTTGTTTTGGTTTTCTTTTAGGGGGGATTACTATAATATATATTACTGTAATATATAATATTTAATAATATTTGTTATTATATCAGTGTAGGAGCAGCACATGGACACTGAATATTCTGGATCACAGCTGAGAAGTCACGTCATTGCCTTGTGGTGAAGGGAGCACAACAGAACATATGTTTGTATCTCAGCTATTTCCTGTTCACAGTCTATAACATCAATCTAAACTGCACATGGACTTGTTGCAGTTTATAAAGTACAGTTGGATTTGCTCTGAGGTATTATATAGTGAAACAGAGGAGGAGCAATTCAGCTGTATCTGAGTACTGCTTACAGAGGACAGGACCGTCCCGCAGCAGCAGGGGGAATGTGATGCATAAGGAGGGATGCAGAGAAGAGGAAAGGAAATACTCAGTCAGAAACCCAGCTCACTGTCTCACAGTGGTCCAAGTGAAAGTTAGGTTGGTACTTCCCTCTCAAGTATGGTGAGTATACTGTAACTACAGTACATATTAAAAGGATGCACTGAAATAATAGGGAAGCAAAAACTCAGAACAGAGCGGTTCCATAAAGAGCTATAGGGAATGCCTCCAAGTGACCTGCATACTCTTCATAACGAATATTCTACAAAGACGCAAGAAAGAACGCAGCTTGGCTTTATCTTGCCAGAACTGGAACTTTCTTACCGCTCTGTTTTTCTTTCCTTCACAAATCAGGACTAAAATCCAGCTGAACAATCATTAAAATAGTATCCGTATTCCAAAGAGACATCTGATATAAACTAGATGGCATTAATTCAACCCCAAGTAAGAACCACGTAAAGTCTACAAAAAGGTATCCTGACAGTTTTATTTTAATTTTTAAAGGAAATGGCCTCCAAACCTTCCAACTTTCCTTCTTCTCTTGACAATAAATATTAGTAAACCTTCATCCACTTGGTAGCTCAAAAAAGAAACGGACAATGTCCAAGCTAGGAATGACTCGGTCTAAATTACTGAATAGTCTTGACATAGACAAGAGTGCTCTGCCTTCACTAGCAGTGAGGGATTTCAGGAACTATTTTCATCTTCATAAAGTTCTGACAAAGCCTTAGTCACAGAATGAGAATAAAAAATTGTTGAGACTATCCTTACGTAAATAAGATATTGAAAGATGCTGCTATCAGGAACTAAGATGTAGCAGAAATGATAAGCCTGAATAAAGTTACCATGAATGGAAGACAATGCAAACGTAATAATAATAATAACCATAATAATAATAATAAAAAACCAAAACATAAATTCCTGATGAGCCATGAGACTGAACTCCACAACAGAAACATGAAGAATAACTTCAGAGAGCAACTTTAAGCTACGAAAACCACTTCATGACACACTTAGGATTAATCTTGACTTAAAAAAATACTTTGTGATAAGAATAAAAATACCCAGAAACCTTTTTCTTCCTCATGAATCAAAAAGCAAATTCCCATTGACAGCACAAGACTAGCACAAGTTGGTAAGATGCATAAGATTAATAAGCTTCATTCAACATCTTAAAGTTAACGCAGCTATCAATTTCAATTGACACTAGCATTATCAGTAACAGCACTGTTATGTGACAAAGAAAAAGAAATTCAGTTATTTTTCCCAATTTACTCCTAGAAATGATCTTTAAAAAACTATATTGACTGGTAGAAAAATACTCAAGACAATGTAAAGAACAATGACTAAAGAGTAAGTTTAAAAAATTCATTTTAGAACTTGCCATTTTTCCATAGTCTTTAACTGAATTGTCCGCAAGATCTTCCTAATTTGTTTTGTTTTTTTTTCCTTTCTGAACATATTGCCTTTGAGATGAATATGAAAATTCCTTTAGCCTTTTTCTGTATTATAGAGGCCTAGGATTATTAGTTGTGTTACGCTCCCTCTACTGACCTCTTAAGAAATGACCCAAAAATCCTTTAAAATGCTTCTCTGAGAGAATGGTTTAGGACTGGACTGTTCTATATGTTTAAAGGAATTCAAAAAGGCACCTCAGCACAACTCTTTGGAGTGCCAAATCCCTGTGAAAGTCAGAGTAGAGCATCTGTGTCCCACTTCTGCCTTCAGAAATAAATCCTTCCTCTAGCATCCATCATATTAATTACAATACAATCCATTTACGATCCTGTTAAGAAATTTCTTCATAACGTTTCAACTGTTTTATATTTAGCTTGAAAAAAGAAGTACACAGTTCAATTTTTGCACAGTTCTCAACAATATTTCTTTATAAACTCTGCTCCTCACTTGAATCCACAAAACCTACCTGGAGTCTCCTGTTCATCCTTTGTAATGTGATGTGAATGAACAGTAATCTACTGGTGATGTGACATGAGCACTATATTTACTTTTCACTTTCTGAAAATAACTCATGAGGTGACTGATAGGATACAATTTATAAAATATGACAGGGAAAATTTCATGATATTCAGAAATGAAGTAACAAAGAGCTTAACATACTAATTCTTTCACTTTATAAAGTGAACGTGTTTCTTGATGGCTTACTGCTTCGCTGTTCCTTCACTGAAGACAAATGAGTTGTCTGTTGTGCTGTTGTTGGTGGTTTTTTTTTAATAGAAGGTCTCATTTAATAAGGATAATGTTGGAATATCACTGTTCTTTTATCACATAAACTGTAACATCTTATAAGATTTAAATGCATAGTTTTATTGTTACATACAGTTAAAGCTATTACGCTAATTCTGTTGTACGTTACAAACAAGTAATTTCACACAGTGATGATACCTGCATCATTACATACCAAGAAATACTCTCTGTCATTACAGACACCAAATATGAGGAGACAGAAAAAAATCAGTAAGCTATGATTAAATGCAATTCCTGAATTCCTGACACAGCTCTCTATTTCACTGACCATTAACAAAATCCAGGTACTTACTAGATCAATGAGGCTCTCCTGGATTCTGTTCAGAGTGGTACGTAATCTGCTGCTACTGAGGCCCAGTCCTGTTGATTCAAACTGGAAGAAATATATTTTATTTAGGTTTAGAAAGTAAAAATCCTTGGTTAAAGCTTTACAGTAATACAGTAAAACTTCATTTTGTAACCACTGGATACAATTTACTAACACTAAAGTTTCAGTACTTAATCGTAACTCTACAAAATGAAAATCAACAGAGGTCACTGCACTCAGCACTGCACTGATGTGAAGGATGACCTGAGTACATTTCATGAAGATGACAGCTTACCATTTCTGACAATCAACATTGAGCATCCTTTATCATTGTAATACCGTATGTATATGGGCACAGGACTCTAGATAGCCTCATCTGGAAGACCAGTCCCAAATGGCACACACAGTGCCCCCAGTGAGACTTGCACGTGCACCATAACTCAAGCCAAATGGCCTCGACTTCTCTTTCAAGCTGAGGTTGCTTGGAATCCCTTATTGAACATCTAACTTGCATTTATAGAATTACATCCATTGATCTTTATAAAACAGTCATTATTACTTAACGTCTATAAAGATCTATCTGAGAAACATGCCATCTTCATGTTCATGGCTCAGTAGCATTACGGGGCAGGAGTTCAGCTGGGATAAGTCAACATTCATTACCAGGTAAATGCAACAAATTAAACCAGCTGAGGGGCTGACCTGACATGTAATTAATATAGCTACTTCTACTTCCAATTACAAGGAAACAAGAACAAACTAACAAACCAAACGAAGAGGAAAAGGGACAACTAAGAAACACATGTTTCAGTCAAGAAACTGGAAGAATCTGAATACAGCTCTGGTATGTGATTCACACCAAAAAAGCAATTTACTGAACAACATTTACAGCAGTGATGTCCACTGTGTTAGACTTCCTTTCAACACAATAAATCAGAGAAGGAAGCCAAGTCCCATCCCTCTCCTCCTTTTACATACAAAAAGGAATAATTTAGGTCCCTATTTACTGCATCTAAACTTTCTTACTTAAGATGTCCACCTGTCCTAATCTTCCCATGTATTCAATGAAAATCTACATTGGAGTTGAACTCCCACTGGAAGTACCTTCTGCTAGAACCTGATCTAGGAGACATAAATCACTATCCTCATGTCCCTGTTTGATAACATGAAGTTTTTGGGTTTTGGGTAAAAAGTTTTTTTCAAAGATAATTTGCAATTTTATTCACATTTTTACTGTAGAAATCAGTTCTGAGCTGCCTTCGATTTTGCAGGAATATGGGTGACAAATTTCTTTTTTCACCTTGCCCTTTAAGAAACACGTCCTAAATTCCCCAAATTATCTTTTTTTCCATGCTTAACATCATATAACAGTTTTTCAAGCTATGGCCACAGCTACTGCAAATACAAGACTGGCTATGACCCCATCAAGGTAAGAACAAGCAGGAAAACAAAAACTGCTTAAGAAAAAAAAAGTATAAATAAAATATAAATATATTGGCAAGTTTCAGCCATTAAATTTCATTTTAAGTAATTCTCTTCTGCATCATCAAAATACACACCACAAAATCTGCTATTAATCCTTTCTCTTCCTACCCTTCAATTACAAACTTTCAACAGCTATCAAAAACTTTCCAATACTTATTTTGTTAATAATATATTTATTTCTAGGAAAAAAAAAAAGGCAATTTTGTCTTTGAAATACAGAGGAATAAAAAGGAATGAAAGAATAAATTTAAGTTTCCATAAAACATGACATCTCAAGAGTTCCAGATTCATAAGGCACAGCCTGAAGCTGTGCATTTGTATGTATATGGGAAAAATAAAAAAAAAAGAGAGAGATTGTTGTACAGCATTTTTTCCCCAAGGCCAGAACTTCATGACATCAAACAGGAGGCACCACTCATCAGTATAACTGTTTTGGTACATGGTTAAATCTTTTTGCTTCAAGTTTTTGCTGTTTATATATGCAAAACAGTAGACATTTAAATGCCACAAACTAATGACCTAGTAAGCTTAGCATTAGAGAATTTATATTCATCATCAATTCTGTGTGACTCCTTGTCTTATAAAAAAACAGTTCAAGTGTTTTCTGCAAAAACAGGCATTGAATTTATATACCACTATAACTTGTCAACAAAAAATTAGAACTCACCTTAAAATAGGTAGACTATTCGGCAGCATGTTCATGAATATCATGCACTTTACTGAGTAGTCATTAAACATAGGTAATTTCTTCTAATTTCAAATTACGTTTTTTCATAATTTGAGATAAAGAAGAAAGATAGCCTTAATGTGCATCCCACGAATTAAAATGACTTTGAAAGAGCAGTTCTGGTTACAATGGTGTGAAAGTTTTGGCACTGAAGAAAGCCACACATTGTCTACATAGGACAATCATTCTAAAGAGTTCTGGAAAGAGCAATGACATAGCATCATGACTGAACAGAGAAGTCAACACATATTTTAAATCCATGATTTTCACTGAACTGGCAATGAACTACGTACAATTGATCACTCTTGATCACAAATGTTTCAACTACTTAAGAAAGTTATAATATCATCATGCTTTTAAGAATCCCTTTGGACATATATATTTTATAAATACAATTGCAACAGGAACAGTGACAGTGGTCTAGGTGTAAATCACATACCATCAACCATCTCTATTTTTTAAAGGTTTATAGCACAATGGAAAGTGAGAACATTCAAGGAGCATTACAAGAGGGTTTATCTCATTCATAGACCCTTTGTAAGCATTAAGTTTCCCATGGAAAACCATTTGTCAAAAGCAAAACTAGGCACGATATGAAAGCATCACAATTTTACCATCCATCTGCTATGACGTTTACCTGCCTAGCACAGTGCTGCTCTCTGTTAGAAGCAGAAAGTGAGGAACTCAGCATGGGCTTTAAAAACACAAAACAGGAGGTGCAAAAAAACCAAATGTAACACAATGTGAATTCCAGAGTAGCTGATTAAGCCAATGGAAATCAATTAGTTTAATAAAAAGAAAAAAAAAAAAACCACCAACAAAAAAACACCCATCTTCTAAACACAAACAAATCGCAAATGTGTTTGTCCTGCCAAAGAGAACAGCTCAAAACCATTTAGAACCATATGTAGACAGTCTGAAAATCCATTACTATTTGCCAAAAGATGATGATGAATTTGGAACCCCATCATATTATTGCTTGTGAAGTAATTTAGGGGCCAAAAGAGGAGAAAATTGTTTTTACATGCAGCTTTTCGTAAATGCTTTAAGACAACTCAGTTGAAAGTTGACCCACGTTACGTACAGACATTGCCAACAAGCATTTATTTCAACTACAAGATCGCTCAAAAGAAGTCCAAAAATGTTTTCATTAATGCAATTAGCTTGACAGAGCAATAATGGACCTGCGAAACTATTTCAAACCTCGTAAACCTGCGTTACTGCTCAGCCTTCACGGCCCCCTTCTCCTCTTCTGTCAGCTATTCATATCTAAGAGCTGTCTTTCTTTTCCATTCAAAATACTTGAATACTGAGTACAGAACCTATTCAAGACACAATTGGTTTTATGTCCCAGTGACAATGATACTCCCTATGCTCACTCCCCTTGTTGCTAATCCAATCAGCCTTTTCTTACCCCTCCATTCAGGTCTACTTTGGTAACACTAATTTTCCAGGGGATCATATATTTGGTGCTATTTTAAGTAAAGAGATCTTCTCTATATTGTCATTCTGTGTATAGATTGATACTCTGAAATAAATAACGTTTTCACCTACCGTGTCGTTTCGGCCAAAAAATGTATAGACTGCATACAGATAGTAGTCAAAGAGCTGGGACATGAAGTGGATCACATCAAATGCAATTGGTTTGAGAATGTTCATCATCTGCATGTATTTCCCTTGAAAATTGAATACAGAAGATCAGTTTATTCAGCATAAATGCTACAAGACTGTGGTTAGCTTCACAAACTCAAAAAGGACTTTACAAAACTTATTATTTAGCTTTGAATATTAATTGCAATTTAGCAATGTTTTAGAGATTAGAAGGTTTAAAAATAAAGCTAAATATTATGATTAAGATACTATAAATGATTGAAGACTTCTCCAAAGGTGGATGTTAGTCCATATAAAAACCTTTTGCTATCAACTCAGAACACAAGACCTTCTGGTTCCTCCACAGGTTTCAGCTTCATTTAGTCAAAAATCAATAATCCCCTTAAGTAGTCTGTAGCAAATGATACATAGAACTACTCAAAAGTTTATGCAATAGTGTGTGTTTATGTATGCACATATGGATATTTTACAAGCAATAGGAATGTATGGTATAAAAATGATACACCCAAGACTGGACCTCATCCAACAGCTCCACGAATAACGTGCTTCACATCAGCAACACATCACTTCCTGCTCACCTTCCCTCTTATTCTTTGTAAAAGACGAAGGAAACAAAACACTATAAAGGATGGCTTCAAAACATTGTTTCCAGACAAGGATGGAGATTTCCAATGCAGGCACTTCAAGAAACTGCTAAATGACTTCTTTACCAGCACTGAAGATAAAAAAAAAATACAAGCTCCCGATGTGTTGCTCCTAAGAGGGAAACCCCACAAAACCAAACCAAAACAAAGCAAACAAACAAACAAAAAAACCCACCTCTCTAACTTTGGAATGTGTGGTTCAAAAGAATATTGACAGCTTCAGTATCAAGATGGAATCAGATCAGGTCAGAAAAAGACAGGGAAAGAAACCCAAATGGTTTTCAGCTGAACATATGAAAATGTTTCTAAAGGGATAGACTGACAGAACATGAGGATTACTGGCAAAAGGAAATCGAAAGGAATGCAAAGTTTGTAAGACAAGTCCAAGCAGGAGTTGAAGAAAACTAAACCACTATTTGTTTACTTCTTTTCACTGGCTTAGTTTTCTACTTTAGCATGTGTTACTGAATGTCCTGAAATAGGGACATTCAGGGAAAAAAGATAATTCCTTCTCTTTCCTCCTAATGTCTGCTGTTGTGCATTTCACTTCAGGGAAAAAAGGAAATTAAAAATCTCAAGACCTTCATTTATATATTAGATGAGTCAAACTGGTCATAGGATTTGGACTCAGAAAGGAATTTTTCTACAGATTTAATTTAATTTTCCTACAGATTTAATCCACAGGGTCTATAATTATTTTGTTTTCTAGCACAGGGCATGGCTTTTTTTTTTTTTTTTTTTTTTTTTTAAAACAGGTTATAAGAAAAGTGTAGTTAATGAAAAACCCTGTTTTTTCAGAGAGCTTAGACTTCCTGCTGGCTTGCCCTTAGTGTCTTAAATGCATACAAGCTTTTGGGTTATTATAGTAACAGACAGCAATTTTTGAACAAAGATGTAAACGCTATTCATCCAGCATATAGGATATAGCAGATCATTTAACAGAATGTCATATTTCAGGTATGTTTTGATGTGACAGATTGGAAAAAAACTGCATGAGTATGCCAAAATAATTTATTTTCATGTAGTCAGCAACATTTTAAAACTGTTTTAAAGTTAACACTGTGTCCAGCAAAGTAACTAACAAATCAATACAGAAAATGTTGTTTTACACAGAGAAATTGAGTACCAAATTCAGCTGTTAGTATCAGGGGGAGTAACTTGATTTTTTTAAACAAATACTTGTGATCATTAAAGATCACATTAATTTGACAAATACATGATACAGCTACAGTAGGATGACATAGCACTAAGGCAAGAATCAAGGAAAAACTTGATACTGCTAATTTCTACATTTCTATCAGGCCTGAACTACCTACCTGCCTGAATATTACACATCTGTGCTTCAGTTTGCTAACACACTCAAGGATACATTTCATTACTTTTGGAGATCTGAAAAGGGTTGCAATATTTCATGATTAGCAGGTTAACCCAGTTGTTAATTCTATGCTTAATTATCAATGTTTTAACCTATGGCATTAGGAAGAAATCAAAAAGCAGATCTAAAACATTCCACTTGTCTTCCAAAAGGGAAAAACAAACACAGATAATTCCAGCACAGTCCTATGTGGAAATTTATGGATGTTTGAAAAGGATAATACTCTATCAAAGCAGCTGCCGCCTTCATGTGTGTCTGAATATTCTGAATTGCCACAGGCTGATTTTTTCCACTTACTCTGTGCTAAACACACTTTTCAAACTTGCCTGCAACATAGACACAATATAAGGGTCATGTGTCACATTCTGGACAGTTGGATTCCCAAATATCTGTACAGCTGGCATAAATATTCAAGGTAGTCTCTTGGGCAGTGTCCTACAGTTTTCCAAAGGGCCATACACTGCACAGTGCCCAAGCACTATCCCTATAAAAATCTTCTGTGGCCAAGAACATTTCTCTATTACTACATCACTCAGTATCTTGACACAAAAGCGTTCCAAGAACATTTCCTCCCAGTTTCTCTAAGAGGATGCCAAATTTTAACTTCTATACATTGTTACCTAGTAGCAGCAAAGTTCATAGGTTGAGTGAAAAGGGTGTACAAGAACATTTCCAAATAGCACTAAAAGCACAAACACATCACACTAGAAATTTCCAGAAATACTTGTAAATACCACTTAAAAGTTTCAACAAGTCAAAAGTACCGACACTTTCTAAAATCAATTCATAATGGCCAGAACAGCTGAATGTTTGCCACGTTTTTTTTTGTGACATGTTTCTTGTTTGTTTGGGATTTTTTTGGAAGTATTCGGTATTTCCAGCATTTCTTTTGTCCTTCAAGACAGCAACTAGAGAATACTTTCTATTAGTGTAATCTATACAAATCTGATCATTAAAATCAAAAAGGTAAATAAAATACACTACGTCCATATATATATGTGAGATTTTGTACATCTATGGTCATTATAAAATAATTTCCAGTGAGTGTCTGAATTCCAAACTTGCAGCTTGCTATGACATATGTTAGGGGCTAAAATGCCACTTTGAAGGACAATACAAAAACCCACTGTAACAATATAATTTTGAAAGTCTGTGTGATTGAGGTGTTGGGGTTTTTTTTTGCTCTTTTGTCTTGTTTTGGAGTCTCGCGAACTCCTATGCTATGTGACTACTCACTTCTTCAACAAAAAATAGATTTGTCACCATCATCATTATTTTCCTCAAAGATTAATGGGTTTTAAAAGCAAGGCAAATCTTAAGAGTTCCTTCCCAAAAAAACATTCACAGCAGACTAAAAAATGAGGCAAAAAGAGGGCATTAGAAAAGCCTAAGAAATAATTTAATTGGTATTTCTTGAGTTAGGATGACATTAATTAAAATTAAAAAAATCACCCAATATTCACAGTGGCAAATATATCCATTGATGTATAGACCCGAGGTCAAAATATGCCATAAAAATTCTACATTGGTTCATTCTTCTTTTTTAAGTCAACAGACAAGAGTTTGATAGGAAAAAAGTAACCCTATAAATTAATCTAATGATTACTTCATACTGGAAACAGAGAAATAACTACTTGGTTTATTAACTTAATGACAAAACAAATACTCTAAACTGTTAATTTGAAATTCAAATTAAACAGTTATAGGATCTTTCACTTCAGGTAAACATAGTGATTTATTTATATTGTCTTTGTTAAATATACACTAATACACTTCTATTCATCTATCCTCCTTACAATGCACATAGCACTCAGAAATAGTTCAAAACGACTATGAACACTGTCATACGCTTTCAGGGAGTACTACTGCTTGCACAATATCTCTCCCTAAAAAGTGAGGCAACAATTTCTACTATTTAAGTGCACGATTTAAAATCCCATCTTAATCTCACTCCAGACTTCCTCTTTTAACTTGGTTTTCTTTACCATTTATTTTTAACTAAGATGAGGAAGCTGATCTAGATCTACTAGAAATGATACTGATGCAAATATATGGGAGGAAGGGACAAAAGCTGCTTGCATTTACTGCCACCGAAACAAATCTCTCTGAAATCACAGCCTTGTTTTCAAGGGCCAAAACTTTCAGAAAGTACAGGCTTTCTGATGCACAGGACATAACTATATTGTACTTCATTGGGTCCCTGCTTTTTTTTTTTTTTTTTTCTTTTTTTTAAAAGGCATTATATCATTGGTATTGCACATGCAATTCACTTAGTCTAACTTTATCTAAAAATAAGACCCTTAGCACACACTGGTTGCTTAGGTCTCCTGTGCAGAGGATAAGCAGCTCCTGAAGACAAGTGCTATGATATCTACACCATGACATGCAGGCAAAGATATCCAGAACAGGTATCATCTCCTGGAGCTACCTACTGTACTCCATTGATAATGAAGGGATCCTAGACACCCATCTCAGTTACACTCCTTGAAACTAAACAGTGTTATGTACCATGGCATTTTCCAAGCCAAAATCTTGAGATAGTGAGAGACAAACTGAAGCCTTCTATGGCATTAGCTGAGACCACTGCCATAAGACAGGCACATAGCACAGCATCCCTGCCTGTCAGGGGAGAATCCAGGGGGCTGGGTCAAATCTGGATCTCCTCCAACCTCAAATCACGATGCTCAGCTAAATCAAGCAAGCAACACCATGCTTACCATTCTGTTTTATATGGAGGAAAAACTCATAAAACAAATCACGGACCTACCAGAAATGAACTATACTAGATTAAGACATATTGTTGTTAGGGAAGTTACTTGATTTTCTAGACAAAGAATACAGTACATTTCACCCATTTGGGATTTAGTCAAACGATTTAGTAAAAGAGAAGGCAGAACAGAGTGTGTTGAAAAGAGAAGTATCTGGAAAAACTACTAGTGGAGTTTCCAGCAAGTGGACTCTTCTTTAATATCCTCATGAATGACTCTGGCACAAGAATAGGAGTGTGATAATGGAAAAAAATAAGGAGGTACCATCAAAACAGAAGACAATTGGCATAACGTACAGGAGGAACCAGAGGACCTTGATGACTGTTGTAATAAGAATCTGATGAAATTCAATAGCACAGAACATAAAGCCATGCATTTGGGGACCAATTAATTAAAAACATGTATCTTTCTGCAATAAACCAGAGGCTCATCCCTTGCAAAATCTGGCAAAGTGAAGGACCTGCTGGCTGTACAAGCTCATTACAGAATGACTGCCAGGACAATGAAGCTGCGAGAAATCCAAAGGGAGGCAATGCCACTTGAGAGCAGGAAGCTGCAGTACACAGTGATACAATCCAGTGAGACATCATCCAAAGTACTGCACGTTGAAAGACGGGAAATAGTGTCCAACTTGGTGTTTTTAAACTGAGTTAAAATTCATTGAATATATTTGCTAGAATCCATAGGTTTGCATTAAAATAAAAAACACACATTCCTACAATTGTTCTACATACCAACAAGCCTTACTACATTGAGCGTAGTGTTTGTTAGGATAGGTGCATTCACTTTATTGAGGTTATAATCTGATCTCTTCCTGCTCCTCAGCGTTTCTCGAGAAACACTAAAAAGACAAAA
>WBMW01006239.1:1247085-1288757 GCA_013396635.1 Penelope pileata | reverse complement strand
AAAAAAAAAAAAATCAAAACCCACAAGTTATACCAAGTGTGACTGCATACTATATTTAAGGATACACACATAAAAATTAAAGAGAAAATAATGCCCTTCTCTCCCCACCTTCTCTTCATTTCACAGTACTGTATGTCTTCCAGAGCAGCATTTTATTTATGCCAAAGCATAAGCACAGGATTGTTAGGACTCAAACACTTAGAGAAGGCTGGCCTATTAGCTGAAAATAGTGCTAAAGAAAGGAGTTTCTGAGCTGTAGTCCAGGGCTTGAGCTCTGCAGGTCTCTGTCTGGCCTCAGCAATCATTTTAACCTCTCAGTCTCAGATTCATTGTTTATAAAGCCAANTTTCATCAAATATATTTTTTTAAAAAAAAAAAAAAAAAAAAAAAAAAAAAAAAAAGGATAAAACAGGAGCAAATTAGTGAACAAGAGCCAAAAAGGACTACCTGGAAAAGGAAACAATTTTGAGGCAGGTGAAGCTAAAAAGACATTAAAATTTTCATAAGAGGAACCCTCTGTGATAAGTCAAGATAATATTCTTCCAAAAGATCAGAATGTTACAATTTCACAACACATAGCTATGGACACTGACTGCAGTTTTTTCCCCATGAAGCAATTTTTATCAATACATACATTAAAATGAAGTTTGTGATGTCTGATGAAACCATTATAATAATTTTTTATCCCAGAGTGATTTTGGAAAAAACATTCCTCTCTTCTGACTTAAGTGGTGCCTTTCTAGTTCTCTATATCCAACTAAGGTGAGCTTGCTTCATAACGGCTGAATGGGCATCTAACTGGTAGTGTCTCAGACATTTGTTTTGTTTTTTTCTTTGTCTGAAATCTGTAAAAGATTACTCTTCTGCAAAAGCAGGAGCAAAAGCCTCAAGTCATTTGTCTACAAAAAATTCCCTTTGATACAACAAAAATTACATATATACACAACAGCAGCTGTAGAAAAACCTTCCGTTAACGTCTAATGCCTGCTAATCAGTTTTCCACTACCTGTGCAGAGAGCCTGTATCATTCGTCACAATCTTGCTTTCCAAAGTTTCTTTATGCAATAATGGAGAACAGTTTAAAGCTTCTCCCCATCCTTGTGATCTAAGCACTGAGCCTTTCTAATTGTATCATTAAGATTATTTGATTATTAATCCATTCTTATAGAGATCAAACTGGAAATGACCTACAGTGCTGCGATGAAACGCGTGCAGATGAGACGGAGCACACTGACCTCTTCATAGGGGCGTCTCCTGTCTGCTCATCTACATAGTCTCTTTTCAGCTCTTCAGGAACGTCGCTGTCACTATCATACTCCTGATAGGCACTTTTTTCTTGTTCATCTGATTCATACTGCAAACAAACAGAGATTGACTGACATTATTTAGATTTACATACGTGTACTCATACAAATAACTGACTTTACTAGTTGACAGGTTGCTGACAATATTCATTAAAAACGTAGCAGGAGAATTGTACAAAACCATTTGGAGATGCATATCTAAAAAAACTTCTATTCTCAGATGTCTGCAAAGATTAAATATGTAGGTTGCTCCAAAAGTAATGCCTCCTATTTGTTTCCACGGTAACTACAACAGCTGCAAAGAGCACAATAACACCATTTGATTGACTACCTGAGCTTTTATTTGCCTTACAATCTAAAACAAAATAAAACAAAACACTGGTATTCAAAATTGATCCATATGATGGCATTAAAACACGGCACCACATGATTCTTAATTATTAATGCAGGGACTAACGATTTCTTTACAAAAAGATTTGTTTATATTGTACATTTGTATATTGTATATTTAAATTTTTTGCAGTTGTTTGCATTATTTATTTCAGTGTGCTCCAAAACACATTCCTACTGGACAGTCTTCCAACCACTTCGCCTGTTAGTGACCAATGCAATTCTGACTAAGCACAAACACTTCAAGAAAATAGCGAATGCTACTACATCAATACAAGTATTTCTCACAGCTACTATATAGTAACCACGTAATTTTTTCTCACCATTTTTTCCTGTATATACTTTCTTCACCTATACACTGTTCTATCTATATAAATACCAAGAACAATGACTTTGTATATACAAGTATATATTTTCTATCCATGAACTTTGCATTGTACATGAAGCAATCCAAAACTGAAGAGCGAGCAAGAAAAAAGCTTCTGCAACCCCACTTGATAAGCTTTAGCTTGTACACAAACCAAACCAAACAAACAAACAAAACCACCCCACAATGCAGTACAGTATTCTAAGCAATGCTCCAGTGATATAACTCAACTGTATCAGTGGAACAAACCACTGGGGGCCAGAAGAAAAGTTTTTGTTTCCCTTGCTTTCTTACAATTAGTGGTTGTTTTGAGGATGCTTGAGTTTGTGTGCATGAGCCTCACGCATTGTTTGCACGACTTTACACAGATCCCACAACATAGACCAGAAATATCTTCCGGAAAACGTGAATGCACAGCTAAATTATCCACGTATAGCTGCCTTGAGTTAGAATAGAACACAACACAACACAGCGCAACAGAACTAGACCAGCTCCACTGGAAGGGACCATCAAAGATCATCCAGTCCAACTGCCTGACTACGTCAGAGCTAACCAAAAGTTAAAGCATGTTACTGAGGGCATTGTCCAAACGCCTCTTGAGCACTGACGGGCCTGGGGCACCAACCACCTCGCTAGGAAGCCTGCTCTAATGTTTGAACACCCTCCCTGAAGACCAACATTGAACTTTAATTGCAACATCTGAAAAATAAGAAGCTTAAGTAGTTACAGACATCATAACTACTGCCTCTGAATGCTCAAGACATTTTTAATTTTTTGAAATTGTTTTCCTCCATTCACTTGTTCCACTGCATTTCAAGCTTGCGAGAAACTTTTGTTCAGTTTAAGGACGCGTGGTTTGAACCTCACAACTGATGAGTGGAAAAAATGAGGAGCTCAGGATAGAGCCCATGTAACACAGCATAGGGTTTCCACAGCAGAGACATATTGTTATTGCTTGAGTACAAGTTATGTGAGAAATATTATCCAGAAATTAACACAGATAATAAATGCTTTTTGTAGTTAGAAAGCCACAAGTACATATTAAAAGTGGACAGCTGGGATTATTTTTGGTAAAAATACCTGACATCTGTAGTCTTTTTTTCCCACTTAGAGCAATATTTCATGTTAATCTCTTTTTCAAGTGTTCTTGGTTGCTCAGCGGTACAGGTGCTTTAGACACCATAAATAATGAGATAAAGCTCTTCCAAAGTTTCATTTCTTAACCCACAAAACATTACAAGAAAACAAATACTTAATGGATATAACCCATTTCCCTGAACTCCTACCCAGCATTAGGCCTACCTACCAGGCTCCATGAAGCACTTTCAGTTGAAAACAGACAATACTTTTCCTTTCAACTGTTCTTTAATGTGTGCATTGCTCTGAAGCCATTTTGTCCAGAGAGTGAAAAATGACCCATATGACAAAGACAGTCTGGTTCTGAGATCCTTGAGAAATAGCAGGGACAGAACCACTTTCCAGACGGAAAAACCTCTGAATATACAGCAAGGGAATATGCATCAAGGGAATATGCAGCAAGGGAATGCATCTTTCAGTCAGCAATTTCCCCCCAGCCCCAAGGTATGAATGTTTTAAAGCACAGCACAATGAAAGCATTATATTAAAAAAGTGGGAAGCCCACAAATTCAAAGCAAAAATAGTTGTGATGAAGAAAAAAAACCACGCAGTCTGAAAAACAGACTGATGAGGCATTCATCATGTATTCACAGGCAAAATTTCTGCCTCATGAACATTTCAGGCAAATGAAAGCTACAATTAAAGCAGCTCAGTTGATTTCAAAAAGGCACTAACTTTAGGCTTGACAAAGAGAGTCATATTTTAACTAAATTGGCTGGATTGTTAACATGGAAAATTACAATCACTTATTATGTATTAATAATGTGTTCCAATTCAATTAAAATCCAGTGATAGTGAAATGATACATTGACTACAAATTGTTAACTGTCTTAATAGAATAAGAGCATTTTGAAAAAAAAGATTTTTTTACATAGAAAATACTTTACTAAGTCTCCTTAATCTAATGCTATTAATAAGCTGGAAAAATTATTTACAAAATAAAAATATTGCATGATTTAAAACACAAACTCAACTACAAAATAGTGACATTCTAAGTATATTTTTAATATGTACAGTCTGCAGTAACATCTCAAAGTGCTAAAATGATATTTTGTGAAATGACTATTGCTAGTAGCCACAAGTAGTCAACCTAAACAAGCACACAGGACAGTGATAAGATTAATTGAAAGTGAAAAGTGTTACAAAACTAAGTTATCTGTATCACAAGAAAAACATGTTAGGGAGCTACAGAAAACAGACATTAAATGTCTCACTAAAGCCCAAGATTAAAAAAAAGCTGAGGTGATTGGACCCTAAGGCTGCTTCAGTTGTCCAGAACTGCAATGAATAAGCAGATTAAAAAAGATTTTAAAATTCTCAAATGAGACACTGACAATTCTTATCATCCCACAGATTATTTGATAAGGAAATCAATTGTTTACATCCTTGTCATGCCATTTCTCTAGATATCTAGAAACATGTCTGCATTATCCAGAAACAAAATTCTGCAATCTCCACCTGAAAGAATTTCAAGTTTAAGTTCTAAAATGCACCCCCCTCCTATAACCAGCATCTTAGTTTCTAACTGAAACTTTCTCTCTTGGTGTCTGGTACGAAGCTATGTTTTGGTTCTAGAAGAAAAATAAAGCTGATAACACCCAGCAGCGTTGAACAGAGCCAAAGACATTTTCAGTTTTCTCAGCACCTTGTGTCTCTCCGCCAGTGAAGAGGCTGGGGGGGCACAGGGAGCCGGGAGGGGACAAGAATGGGGCAGCTGACCCAAACTGACCAAAGGGATATTCCATACCATATGACATCACGTTATATAAGGAAGGGAAGTGAGCTGGGAGGGCCCGTTTGCTTGGGGATTGGCTGAGCATCGGTCACAGTCAGTGAGCGATTGCTTTGTACAATCACTTGTTTTGTATATAATTATCATTACTGTTATTTTATTCTATTTTCCTTTTCTGTTATTAAACAGTTTGATCTCAACTCACTTTTTTTTCCCCTCGATTCTCTCCTCCATCCCAGCTGGAGAGGGGGGGAGGTGAGCGAAAGGCTGCGTGGTGTTTTCAGGCCTGCCGGCTCAAACCACAACAACCAGTCACTCAATAAATGGAAACATAAAGCCTTCATAGAAATATTTTCCCACATTACAGTAGCAATTTATTTTTTCTTCTATTTAGAAGATAATCAAATTTTTCCTTTTTTTTTTTTTTTTTTTTTAAAACAGTTCTTTCTATCTGTGTGCTTTGTACCAGCTAGTAATGGAGAGGAGGAAAAGTGTGAGAGAGAAGCACAGGATGGTCACCAGGAGCGTACGCACACTGGGGTCACCAGCAGCCTTGGTTCTAGGACCAGCCGAGTTAAATGAGTTAAACGTCCTGTGCAACTACTGACAAACCATTTAACCTCAATTCTCTATGTAAATGCGCATCCTTCATAAAGATTTTCAAAAGGTTTTCATCCTTCAAAGACTCAGGTAAATACACTGATTGAAATCATGTAAGTGCCTTCTTAGTACTGTTAAACACCCTTGCTGCACTCAGTATAATTCTTCAGCCTTACTTCACGTTTTTCAATATTAAAAGCAGCTAGTTAACCACTTCCCAGTGCATGGAACTCAAGTTCTCATATGGAATAAGCCTGTTTATATGCAGAGTTGCTAAAAACATGTCAAATAAAGGACGTACTCACCACAAAAGACTTCTACAAGAAATGAAGAAAAATCAGAAGCATCATTCTCCATAATCAATTATAAATTATACAAGGCAAACTGAATATTGATTTGAAACTTTACTTCAAAAATAAATGTTAGTCCTACACACTATTCCGAAGTTCTCCCAAAAACATCACATTTAAGGTTAATAAAGCTACTATATGAATGACTGTGAATGTAAGCTACACTTCACAAGAAAAATACATAATAAATCATATAATTGGTATTTCACTTTTTCCACACAGAACCATTCTGTCCCTCTGGAGTCAAAGGAACGTCAAAATTCATTACAGTTCTTCACCAGACAAATTCAGATTTTATCAATTTAAAAGATATTATGGTTTCACAAATAAAGAACACTAAGTTGGCACACAGCTTCGAAAAAGAGGCCACTGCAGCCAGCCTTGAAAGCGCCCAATAATGCACAAGCCTACCACATGGGACACGGTTCAAAATTAAAGGCAGGGAAACCACAACACGCCTTTGCTGCATGCGTAACACGTTGGCTGGCTGCTGATTCCTGGGCTGAGGACTCCCTCTAGCCTGAGCCACCAAAAGCACAGCCTGCTGCGCTGAGCCTTGGAGGCAGCCGCTCGCAGCTCAGCCAGGGGAGGGTGCAACTCCCTGGCACTGAATCACCCCAAGCCTGTCTCTGCTACTGTGTTTGCAGCCATAGCAGCACCCGTGTGCAAAGCAAGAGGATGCCTTTGGTGACAAGCTAACAATTATTGTCTTAAGTATCTTAAGCTCTGGCTAGGACTGAGCCTCGTATATTTTCAAAAAATAGACAGCAGTGAACTATTGGTATAAAATAGCAGCCTTTAAATACTTTTTTGAATTTTATTATTAAATACTTAAATACTTTAAATACTTCAAACTTTAAATACTTTTTTTTTGAATTTTTTTTAATAGGTAAAGACAAATTCAAAATAAAAAATAGATTTTCACATAGGATGACTGGACAGCAGAATTCATCGACTCTCTACAGTAGTAATACAACAAAGATAACAGATAACCTCTTGGATAATGATATTACTCATTTACAATGTTTGGGGGGTGGAGGTGGCTTGTTTGTTTGTTTCCAAGAGAATTCTGGAACAAATACAGGAAAACCACCCCATGCATACAGGTTTTTAAATTCATGCAGGTTGTGTCCCAGTGAGTCTTAGAGGAGAGATCACTGGTCGTAAGCCTGCAGTGTCAGTGCTCTCCACTACCAGAAGCAGGATGCCGAAAGAAAAGAACCACTGGTCTCACACAAGGTGACAGTCCCTGCACAGCTAACAATAACTGCATGCAGAGTTGCCATTTGAAACATTCTATTCACACAGACAGCTAAAGCTTTTTTGCTTTTAAGTCCTAACACTTCTCCAAATAGGTTCACTATTGGAGAAAAGGGAGGGGAAGCAACATGCTGACGACAGTATATTCTGAAGACAGGAGTGGGTATCACTGACAGCAGTTTGCTTGGCAGCAATATGGCACCTGAGACTGGCAAAAGCCAACCAAACAGCATGTTCATTGGTATTTGCTATCTAATGTTTCCATCAAGTGATTTCACAATCAAAGAAGCAAAAGCTTAGGATAGAGGATGTTGATATAATTTAAATTTCACTGGAGCTAGAGGAAAGTTTCTGAAGTGTAAAATGTTGCAACTGGAAAGAACAGAGCAGTCCTGTTCTAACTTGAGTGCAAAGCTTTCAGATTTCTCATAAATGTCCACTGGAAGAAAAAATCCCTTAATATATCCACAGTCAAGAAATGAATAGAATCACAGCCTTCTAGAACTGCAAGTACTCTGCTTACAAGTCAATGCACAAAATTATGGGGACTGCCTGGACACAACGTACGCACTCATTTACTAGCAGGGAATTGCATGGAATCAGAGGTTGTAAAAATCATTGTTATTTCTTTTTTTATTGTTCTGGAGAAGTTAACCAGACTCAGAAGCTAAAATTAGTATCATTTTCGGAAAATATTTTCACATCTTTCCAAGTATTCTATCTGCAAGTGTCACGTCCTGCCTACCAGCGGTTGCCAAAAAATCCACTCAAAACAAAAGAGACCTGTCCTGAAAAATGTGAGTATTTTCTCACTGGCACTCACAATGCAGGTCATGATAGCTTTTTTGTGAGAGCTGAACCTTCCCAGAAAGCTGTCTTGAAAATACCACCATTTTCTAAAAATAACAATATTTTCTATCTTTTTCTCCAGAAAAAGAATCTTTTAAAAAGCAAAACTATGCACAAACATACAGAAGTCTGAAAAGAAGTCTTCAGCAGCAGGAGCTTTAATTTCTGAAAACCTCAAAAGTACTACAGGTATTATCATTAATAATTATTTCACTGTGGATCTTTTACAAATATCTACCAAATGGCTCTCCACGTTCCACAAAAGCTTTGTTTTTGAGCTGGTTTCTACAGAGCATTGTGGAATTCTGTGTTTTTTAACATGCTGTGGAGTGCACCTTTGCTAAGCATGCTCATTTGGAAGCTACATTCAAGTCTAACAGCGATAACCATGCAACTCTTCTCAGTTTACTGAAACGAAAAGGCAGGACATATGTTCTGCTATATTCCTTGACAGGAGAACAACTACCACCAGGCAACTGTCTCTCTAGCACCTTCCTTTATGCACAAAGCAATATTTCATGCCAATCAACCACACATTCTCTGCAAGTGACACAACAGAAAAGAGGCTACAGCATCATAGTCAGACATGTGAGATACAGATGAAGCTGCTTTGCAGCTCCAGTCTCGCAGGGAAAGCAAGAAAGGCAAAGCTGAAAATCAGGAGGCCATTAGTGTGACAAGCTGAATAAAATAAGCTCCACTCAACCTTATCATAAAAAAAAATAATTAAAGAAATGTTATTTATCAAAGGGATAAATAGAAGCAAAGGCTTTAACAAAAATATGTTAATACAGCATTTAAGAGAATGGTAGAGTTTGAAATTAAAATGTATTTGACTACTGCTAGATGTTGACAGAAATCTAGAAACAAATATACTGGAAGTTACTGTCCAGTTTCACAGTAGTAGATCCCAAAGTAGAGTGAGTGTCCTCAGCATTTAAATTACAATAAAAAACCCATTTTTAACAAACATCAGATAATCCTTGGGAAATCGCGCATGCATAAACAGATAGAGGAAGCAACCCACAATGATTCTTTCCTAAGAAGCCAGAAAGCCAGTCCTTCTAAAACAATAAAAATTACTTCCACAAGGAAAGCTAAATAATTTTATCTAATTGTTTTGTAAAAGAACCCTTAAAAAAATACTAATTTAAAGTGGAATGCATCTTGCTACCCTTTAAGAACGCTTGACTTCAGCAGAAAAATACCGACCCACGGCAATATAACCCAAACTTTAAACAGGATTGCCCAGCTTTCTGGCACTGATAAAACCAAAGCAAACTATTTCATTTATGGAGTAAAGTGCCTTGAGAATTTACATAGTACTGCAGTTTATTAATCCTTGTACTAAGACATATGAAGTAAATAACCACTTAAGGAGAGCTAGGTTTGCTTTTTTTCCTGAAATGCTCCATACCCCATTGGAAGCTAACACGTCTTCTGTCTCATCATCTTTGTTGTCAGCCTGAATTTCAAATGGGTTTCCTCCATTACAGTACTGCTCAAATAAAGTTGCCACTGTTGAAATTGCTGAAGCAGGCTGCTTGCTAGGTGACACAGATGGGGAACGTGACTGCTCCATGAACTTAAATTCCTATTAATAGAAATAAAGTACAATTTTAATCACCAACAAGACAGTTTCAATATTATGACTACAGGTTCATACAAAAAACAGACCATAACAATATGCTTTTCACACTGGCTCAAGTTAACCTTGATATTGACAACCTTATACTGCTCATACTTCTAATTTTAGCAGTTGATGGCTACATGCAATACATCTTCTACATTCTGAAAGTATTCACTTTCCAAAATTAGGTGAAAGTTAAGTGGTCTTTTTATCATTATTTTACAGAAATTAGGAAATTAAAAACACCTCCAATTTTACCCAAGAATGCAGTTTTGTGTTGTTTTTTTTGTCTTGTTTATACACATTACCTAGTAATTCACTATAGCAAAATATTTTTTAACATTTTATTTTTATAAAGTTCTTTTCAAAAATTTTATTCTCTTGAAACTCATTGCACATGAAATTTCTAATGATTACCTTTTCCTTGGCATTGCTCAGCTAAATCCCTTTTGCACTTTTGTGATAGCTTCAATCATAGATACCCATGTTTTGCTTAGAAAAACAGAAGAAATTCATACAACATACGGTAAACTACACAAAAAACACTTTAGGACAGCACATGGGGACATCTATTACTTGCTTTCAGTGGGATTTTACCATAGAAAAAAGGTTTTTTGGTTTTTTTTTGGTCTCCAAATCAGCCAATATGACCTACTTTTCCAGAAAGAGGTATCAAAATTGGTACAAACTAGTGAGCACTACTGAGTGCAACTATTTTTAGACACTCTTTTCTGGTATCTCACTCTCAGAATAATAATTTAGAAACAGAAAATTGACATAATGATGCATTAAAATATGACAAATAATAACAACTGATAGTATGCTTAAAACTCCAGCATCTTACGTAACCCTCTACCTGCCTGAAACAGAAAAGCTACTGTCTTAAAAGCATTTGAATCTAAAGTTCCCAGAATCTTGAAATGAAATTTACATTTTTCCAACAATAACTAAAAACATTTTCACCGCAGTTCACAGATACGCTACTTCTCAGAACACTCGGACTCTCAGCTATTACAGTATCACCACATTTGTATGTGTTATTCAAAGAACATACATGAAGCTGCAAAATGCTAAAGCTTGATTTAACAGGGCAAAGTTCCCAGGTCTCATTCTCCAAAAACATTCTTAATTCTTCAAGACGGGTTCTGAAATATAACAAATGAATATTCTTAATTGGCAGCAAGAGCAAATTAGAAAGTAGAAAACTTACACAGTGAAAGATGCCTTTAAAATCCATAAAAAAAAAATCGGAAGCAAATATTTAATTGTACTTATTCTTTCAACAGACAAATCACCTAAAAACTGTGACTACTAACATTGTGCTTGTTTTATGGCACCTCTAAAGAAATTACTAATGAATGCCAACCTCCAAAATATGGAAACTTTTTTTTTTTTTTTTGTCATTAGAAAGTACAGAGGAATGATTGCACCTTTTTCTCTATGTAGACTGCAGAAAGCAGCATACAGAAGCCAACAGACAAAAAAGGGAATTGGAAAGACTGAGACATTCTACAGATATAGGGGAAAAAAAAAATCAAATGGCTACTAATCACCTAAGCTATAGCTTGCTTCATATATTAACCTTACTACCAATATAGGAAAAGTATTACGGAAATGTAATTAAGCCATTACGTCTCTACATTGTTTCTGTTATGCTTTTAAACATCAGAAAAGCCTCCATTCAGCAACAAGCATAAATACTTTTAACAAAGAAAACCTTTCTGCCACATAAGCAGGAAATCACATAGAAAAAGACAGTAATGAGTGCTTACTGAGCTCATATTGCTGTAGCTCTTCTTCCTAATACACAGGATAGCGTTTTGCTTAATGAATATCAGTTGGTAAATTATACACTGGGTTTCTAATTAGGCAGTAAAATATTCTAGAAATACCACTCTTTGAATAACAAACTGTAATCACTGCTACAATTACAATTTTCTTGCCTCAACAAGATGAGAAATGCGTTGAATTATGACTGCATTTTTGTGTCTATTTTAAATTCTCTGCCAAAAGCCCATTCTGATTTTTCCAAATAATCAACTTTTACCCAACAAAGGGCTTCATGCACTCTAGCATTACACTGCTTTTCTACACTTTTTGGATGATGCGACCAGTCCCTTTGAGCACTTGCTCTTTGTTGCTGGTTCTCTAAAAATATCACAACACATGGGAGGCCACATACGCCAAATGACACAATCAAAGTATTGATTATTCCTGGACTCAGAACACTTCTGTTCTTCATAGTTTTTATATATTAACAAATTCCTAAAATCACTGGCTTCTCTCCCTCCTACCCGCCCCCCCCGCCCTCAATTAAGTACACAAAGGGACTAAAAGCCACATTAGTTTAATTGGAAAAGGTGAGACACTTAGAGCTTTTGTATAAATCCGCCTCAGGGACACAGCTGGAATAGAGGTACTTTTTTTTTTGTTTCATTTTGTGCTATGTTTTTCCCCTCCTTTTGAGGATGAAAACATAACCCAATAGTTTTCACAATACCCATACAGCAAAGAACAGGTAAAAGTATTACAAAGTTAACATCAATCTCATCAACAAGTACTGCTTCTTTTCAGAAGAATGACAAAAGAACACTACCTTATTAAGAAACACAAGTTATTTCTATACATATTTCATCCAAGTTCCTTAATCTTTATTTTGTTCAAAGATAATTCAGAAATTAGTCTCTGACTCCCTGTGCTGTTACATAGGTCCTTTAAACATAATTGACCTTGATGGTCAAACCAATATTTATTTAACTAAATAGAGTATTATGTGATATATCTGAGGAATAGAGGAGGATTTAGGTAGACCAAAACAGCTTTTCTGAATAGAGAAGCTGAAAAATAAAGCATACAGCCAGCTAAGTGGAGAAGTTCAGGGAGTTTCAGAGTCGTCATGAGCTCTCCTCAAACAGTTTTGATCATAAGAACCTAGGGCTACAAACTCAGTTTCCAAAACAGTACAGTAAATGCAGTTCAGGGTTCAGAAATGCTTTTAGGAAGCAGAAAGGTGGCATGTCGTCTTCATCAACTATGAAGATGGTGAAGGGTCTAGAGGGCAAAGATGTATGAGGAGCAGCTGAGGTCATTTGGCCACAGGACCCAGGAGAACAGCATGGAGCTGTGTCAAGGGAGGGTCAGGTTGGGGATTTGGTTTCTTCACCAGAGGGTGACTGGGCCCTGGAACACGCTCCCCAGGGAAGCGGTCACAGCTCCAAGCTGCCGGAGTTCAAGAAGCATTTGGACAACACTCTCAGACGTACGGTTTGAATTTTGAGCGGTCCTGTGTGGAGCCAGGAGTTGGACTCCATGATAGTTGTGGGTCTCTTCTATGATTCTGTGATTCTACCTCACCTCCTAATAAGGCAGTGTGCATATGATTAATGTTCAGGCTTTTCAGACAGTTGAAACTGGGGTCTTCATTCAATGTCTGAAAAGAAATCATAGCTACAAACTAACAACATTGGAAGAAAATTCAAAGAACATTCTCAGCTTCTGAATTTAAACACTGTCTCATAGACTATCATAATTTTCATACTTTATGGATTTTAGGCAGAAAGTCTTAGACCAAATGGGTCTGGATGTATTAGTAATATGACAGCTCTCAGACAATAGAGGAGAACGGATCAAGACTGAGGAACTAACAGCTTCATAGAGAAGGAACAATGTTGCATTTCTTCTCATATCTTCTAGCTATTTAAACTCAGAAAGATAAATGCTAGGTAACTAAAACGAAAGACCTGCCAGTCATCCAAACAAAAACATTTGGGAATCAAGACAATTTAAACAAACAGACACGTCTTGACTCTGTCATAGATACTGTAACAATTTATCATATACAAGGCCAGAGACTGAGGCCAAAGCAGACCTGTCTGAAACATAACTAGATACTGCCAATGAAAGAACACTGAAAATGACTCAAAAGAATGGACATAATTCTAAGCATCTTGGTAAGACATAAAATTGCGTATTTAAAAAAAATATTTCATGGTCACACATAAACAGATCTTTTGATGTAATAACAGGAAAAGAAATAACAATTTTGCCAGGAAGTATGAACATTAGAGGAATTAATCCTCAGAATCCCTAGAGAAAGCTTAGTAGACAGCCTGTAAAACTACTGAAATTTTACATAAAAAGTTTTTCATCTTTATTGAGATAGCAGAAACAAAGGTTTCTCCATCTTCACTTCTCCAGGGTTCAGAGCCCCGTTCTCATCACAAAACCATACTCCACCATCAATGAAACAAATCAATCTCAACGCAGGAACATTATTCAATGGAATTCCTCCAGAATTTGTTTAAAACTAAATCCAATTAAAACAAATGTCATTACACTCAACCACTGCACAGAGTAGTCTCTCACCTGTGGTATGTTTTGAAATAGTTGACACTTTGCTTTCTGATAGATTCTTGCAAAACTTCGGACTTACTACCACAAAATTCTTCTCCAACTTGCATCAGTCTGTAGTAATAAAAAAAGTTTAGAAATATTGACTTATTATTGACTGCTGTTCCAATCTGAATTTCGATTCTCACTCGCTATCATGAGGGTACTCTCATTTCTATAAAAGCAGACCAGCATTTAGGTTGCAAATCCTTTGCTTATTCTACAAAACTCCACGTCTCCTTTCCCTCCAAATCCTGTCTTGATATCCCACACTCACTGACAAAGAGCCATTATCAAAGTAAAATGTCTGCTGTACAGCTCACAACCAGAATCTATCATTTTATTACCAAAACAGAAGGAGACAATAATGTACAGTCTAATGGCACTACAATATTTTTCTGCTCTTGATCAAGCCCTTTAAAAGCTTTTAGAAAAATCAAAACTGTCAGATCTGCAGTCCTGAAATATTACATCTGACCAACAATGAAATATTATTTCACTTAAGCACTACTTGAGTAGCAAAGCAACTCACGCTACCTCTCCCAAGTACAACCTTGGTGCAGGCAGCAAGACAGAGACTGGCACTCAGATTCCTACATAAAGATGAAGTGCTCCACAAACTCTCTATCAGTGGATGAGAACAAAGTTAGCATCAAAATGTAAATATCAGCCTTAGTTAATTGTGTGCGTCCTTATCAGGGTTCAAGTTTGTCTGCACACAGTAAGTGACCTTATGACCACAACTGTATACCTGCTGGTAACATCAAGTACAAATATGAAGTCATCATATTTGAAGTTAGACAGATCTGTTCCCAGAAGATACGTTTTCACTTTCAGTTGAACATCCTACAAAAACACAAATATTTCAGAATCATTTAATGCTCCTCAGTAAATTTATATGCAAAATATGAGATTCTACTTAGAAAAAACACTAAAGATTATAAGGTGAATGCTCAGATGCCAGATTCATTAGCACTTTTGGGTTTGTTTCCACTTTTTTTTGAGGTCTAATATACAACTCCACTTTCTGTAAAATTAATGACTTCTTTTTGACTTTCTTAAATAACAATATAACTGGTTTAATGGTCTATAATACAAGGTTAATGCTAGATACTTCTAAAGTTCCTGAAAAAGCCAAGCTTTGGATCACCATTCTGCTATGTAAAAGGTTTACACTTCACTGATCTTGTATTTGGAGTCTTACTATGTATTAAAATGAATCAGCAATCAATTTAGAAATATTACAAAACTGTGCAGGTTTACAAGATCTCAGGTTCTCCATAGTTCTGCTTACACCAGAAGGAACACAGAGAAGTTATTCTTCAGTTCTGAATTTCAGCTTTTCCATTTTCAATTTTCTGTTTATCCCTTTTATTTTTTGTTTCCATTCTTCCATGTCCATACCTCCCACAAGCTATCCCAAATTGTGAGTAGTTCAGAAATACTTAGTATGTATTGGAGAAGGGACCCATAAGCTCCTTATCTATCTCCTTGGAAACTGTAGTTCCCCACTGCCCATATTTACAAAATGGTTTGCAGTACTTGTCACCACCATCAGCTATGTCCAGTTCAAACTTGAGGCAGACACAAATTCATTTCAAGCAGGGAAATGTACAGTAGTATGATTGTTCTAACAACAACAAAGGACATGAGAAGAACATAGATTGTGCTACGGAGCAGCAGACAGGTTGTGCTGGTTGAAAGTCATGCTACTGTGCTTCCGTAGCTTGACTAAGTTTGTAGGCAGTGTGACCAAGCACTAAGAGTTATAGGAATTTTTATTTCCATGGTTTTTATAATATTTAACTCAAAGTTGATCACTTTAAAAAAATCTCTCTTTAAAAAATTAGTATAACTATAATTAATTTTTACTGGAGGAAAATAAAAGTTTAGACAATCAAAAGATGTACCTGCCATATTCGTGAAAGCCCATGCTCCAATTTCTTTTTTACATAGCTGCGGTCAAAACTGTTCTCCACAGTTCCAACCACATTGCTGCCATCTGAAACTGAAGATGGAAGATATTAAAGATGTTTAATAAGCAGAAGCACCTGAATGCTACCAAGAAGAATCTTCAAGCCAGTTCACCTAAAATTAGTCTGCCCATGAGGCTAAGCCTCAAGACTACAAAACCAGTACAATATCTTATACAACCAGACAATAAAAGCCCCGGTACTTTCAATTGCATAATTCCTTCTCACGATTAAAAGCTTAACAAAGTGTATTCTGGAATGTAGGCTTTTACTACAGATACTAATTTCTTCCAATTTTTTCTTGAAAATACGTTTTCAACTCTTTCCTGCTTAGTCACAGAGATTGCTTTTGCAAGTAGACTCTGAGCGTTTACCATAACTACTCAAAATGAGAAGACAAAAGATTACTTGATGTGAAAACAAGACACACACACAATTTCATGCTGTATCTATTGCTGCATGGCACTCACAGAAAATTCTTCCTATGAAAGAAACAATATCAAATAAATCTTGGCCACTATATACGTAAAAATTATAAATTTTACCTATAGCTAAATGTGCTGTTCTCCTGTAGGCAGTTATTCTGCCAAAGGTATTTTCAAGTCTCGTTTATCATGAAAGACCAAACAAAATCTAAACAGAGAGAATAACCCAACTAGAGAAACACTAAGCAGATTTATCCTTTCTCTCTATGAGGAAACAGAAACAGCTTCTTAGACACAAGCATACTGTAGAAGTTTTTGCAGCTTCTCTTGTAAAGTTCTGCAGCATGAAGCCAAGCCTAAAATAACCAGTATCTTTTACATGCTCTCAAGGCAAAGACCATAGTCCTTGTCTTCACTGAACTGCCATTCATGAGAAAATGGATGGAAAGATGAAGTAATACAGTTCAGCAAAAATTCACGCAATATTCTCTGGCAATCCCCCAGTGTTCCTGTTTTACGGCCAGTTACGTTAAGAGGGCTTGTGTCCAGCCTTTTAACGACACATGCTGCAGCTAATTTCACACACACAAACACATGAATTCAGGCTAACATCCTTGAAAATCAAGCATAGGACAAAGCAAGCATTTTCACTTTTTGCTTTGAGGAATTTGGAACAGGTGGCAGAATACTTAAATATTCATAATTTCATGAAAAAAGAATCTAAAGTGTGCATTGTTCTAGATGTCTGATTTGAATACAGTAATTTTCCATGTTGCTTGGCATTTCTTCAAAATTTGTAAAGACAATCTTCAGTCATAACAAAAGGTTTCTGTTCAATCTTTGCAAGGAAGAAGAGAAAAAAAATAAAGGAAAAAAAGGCAACCAAATCACTGTAACCTAGGTTCACTCTTTGAATACCAAGCAGGATTTGCACCGAATTTATGCAATATTATTATACATGGAATGCTTTGAAATTTAAAATGGTTGAAATTAAATATACACCTTATACCACTTTCTTCTTGCATTTCACTTAATCTATTGTAGCTAGTAAGGTTGCTACCAACTTTGACCTTCAGGTTTATACCAATGAAATCAGGAGTTTTAAATGTTACAGTGATCATTTTCTTGTTCTTTCGCAATGTTTCTGTCAAATCAGTGCCTCAGAAATACATAGGAACTATACTACCATCACAATAAACTTTATAAAATGTGAAAACCCAGCCCAGCTGGGCAGAGACCCACACAAATCAATGCAACTTTGAAGTTGTTTACTCCACTTTAAATGGAGAAGACAAAATGACCTGCTGAGCTCCCTTTCAAACCATTTTTCTCTTCAATTCTATATTACAACCACAACACGTGCTTCAACAATGACCAACAGTGGAATGAAAAATTTTCCAGTAAGCAAGTTTATTTTCAGTGGCAAAAACCCTGCCATCGTAGCAATTTGCTGTTTACTGCATGAACAGGACTAAAAATAAGTAGCAAAATATTAAATATGATATAAGTCATTTAATGCTATGGACTTCATACTTTTATTTCACTAATTTTATCTTCATTATGATTAAATAAGTCCTATATATGAACACGCAATTCTGCCTAACACCGTACGAAAGCAGATAGATGTTATTGTTCAAGCTGCACAGAACTATTAGTACCATAAGTTTCAGAATGATTTACTGCTACTCTGTTATAATACTTCAGCAGACTAAATCCCAGCAGCATTTCCTAAATTATGAGATGCACTAAAATATGTCTAATCATTTAAAAATTTTGTTTTGGGATTGCATTATATCTAGAGATAACTGTCTCTTTTCATCTTGTTTATTCCACGTAAGTTTTTATTAATTAATCTTCAAAAAATAATCTCCTAAGGATCAGGCCAAATTATAACTCAAAGAACAACTGCAAATTCTAAACTCAGTTCTGAAAAAATTTGGACATAAGGAGAAATTTCTTACTACAAGTGGGATGAGGAACTGGACAGGTTGCCTGGAGCTGTGGATGCCCCATCCCAGGAAGTGCTCAAGGCCAGGCTGGATGGGGCTTTGAGTAATCTGATCACGTGTGTGATGTCCCTGCCCATGGCAGAAGGACTGGAACTAGATAATATTTAAGGTCCCTTCCAACCCAAACCATTCAGTGACTATACGGAAAACAAAAAGCCTCAATTTCAAGGAGTCTTCTGTAAGTGTTCCAAACAAACGAAAAAAACTCTGGTGTGGAAGTATTTTCTATTCTGCTTTGCTCTTCAGTCTCAAAGTAGACTAATCTTCAAAACAGAAGCAGAATATTTACCAATATAAGGCAGATGCACTTCTCAGAAATGCAGAAGGGCAATCATTCAGAAGTTATGCAGACAAAGTACATTTTAACATCAGTAACACGCATTAATAATGACAAATGTGTGACACATGATCTAAATGAAGTGCAGCCCCCTTTCCACAATCCATGAGGGACTTCTTTTGAACAAGCTTCACTATTAAAGAGCTATGAAATTCATGTCTTCCAAGTTCAGTTTCTCACTTCTACAGCTGGGTTTGCACCCCAAGACTGAGAGTTCCTCGATCCATTTAAAATATTTTGCAAGACTGTTGACATAAGCACAACAAGAGAAAAATACTGGAACAGTTTTTAGATAAAAGCTGATTAAAAAAAATTATAAAACGTCAAATACACATGCATCAGTTAGACTGCTTCTTCTATTGCTCCAAGTTATACAGTTCAATTGAGAGAACAAAGTTGGAGAAATTCTAGTGAATTGCCTCCTTGGTCCCTTCTGACATGCTGAGGCTATCTATAGGAACTATATATATATTCTTCGGCTTGAGCAGATATCCCAGTTATTAAATCAATAAATATGAAATGAGACCACGTTCAGGTTTAATGCTCACTACACCATGAGCAGCAGTTTTGGGGAAAAAAATAGACATTTTGTAGATATTTATATTCCCTCTGAAATTCCTTTTTGTATGCTTTATCATTACGGAAGTTTTTCAAAAAGTGATTTGGTAAGCGATTCTGAGTGACAGAAATGAATCAGTAGTAAACATACCAATACCTTCTACGATGTGTTTTAAAAGCAATGCATTTTACATGACTCATGATTGAATACAGCACCTTGTTACGCCTAATGGTTCTTTCAAAATGTTTTACAGTGCAAACAATTTTCTGTCTTCAGGAACATCAAAAGCAACCACACTAAGGGGAAATATTTTTAAAATTACTATGGAGCTGAGAATGTAGTCTACTAAAGTAATAGTACTATGTAACGAGCTCTTTATGGTATCTGCTTTATTTAACAGTTCAACAGTGACAACAAAATCAAAACAAGAGAAGGAGATGTGTCTTTCCGAACTTATTTTACAAGTAAAAGAAAACATTATTGAGAATAGGCAATTCAGACAAAATTTCAGAACCTTCCTTCACAGGGTGCATCTCAAAATGAAATATTTCAACTCTGAATTTTAATTCTGAAATACTTAAAGTTTCATTTGATGTAACAGTTTGAAAAAATCCACGTCAGATTCCACACAATACAGGAAGAAGGACACTCTGAAGAAAATATTCTCGTTAGTTTTTTCTACATTTAGTAGACAATAGTAGTTAAATCGTATTCTTTACAGGGCTTAAAATCTCCCATGAATCTGATTTTTTAAAGAAAGTCTGAATTTCAAATGCACTCTAGGAAGCACAGTCTTCCAACACAGTCTTCTATTTCCAATTTTGTGAGGCAAGATCACAAAGGTACCTAAGTAACAACTGATGAGTTGAGCACAATAAAAGTTATTTCCAAATATCAGAAGTTTTGTTTACAGAATAATTTCTTACCAGAAGACACAGTTGCTGCCTCATCCTGATCATGACACTCGTGCCACTGCATCGTTCGGTAATAGCTGAGCATGACTTCCCAAAGGGCTTTGCAGAGGTCAGCAAGGCATGGAATGTAGCTGTCTGATGTAATATGCTATTAAAAAAAAAAAAAAAAAAAATAATAATGATATTATGAAACTGTTACCAATCATGTTCATCATTTGCAGAGGCAAAATAAACCATATAGAACCCTCCATATTCAGTTATAGTCCTTGATGTATATCAAAGTATTTGAAAGCTAACGAATGCCTGATGTTAGTCAACTGATCAAACACTGTCTAAAAGTGCAAAGATTCATTTCTTAGTGCCTTTTTTTGAATTGACTGATATAATCATCCCTCTTACATTCACGGAATGGCAAAGTAAACACAAGCAAAGCTGCACAGCCTAATGGTCAGGACAGCTCACCAGGAAAGACAGCAGCAGCCACCCCTTCAATATAAAGGGACTGTTTCAGTCCAACAGTGTATTTGAATTTCAGCAATATACGGCAGCCATCCTGGCTTATGGCCCATTGGATTGAGTGATGTATAACTCAAGCAGTTAAAAACAGACAAACTCAGACAACAGCTGTCCTACACCCCTGAGACACGCTGCTCCTTAGAGTCAACTGTGATTTAAGATATTCATTAGGTGAAGAGTACCAAAAGGTAAAGCAAAGAGAGTAAAATCACCCATCTGAGTGGGAAAGATAAGTCGCGCTTGTCTTAGCTGCTGTAAAGAACACACAGGAGTTTTGAAGTGTTGGTCTCCTACTTGTATCCTACAATTTACTTCTTTATCTAGATGGTGTGTACATAAACACCAAAGTACTAAGATTTAATTCCATCAAAATCAGCATTAAGTTGAAAATAAACAACCTCTCAATTAGTCTATCAATTGTATTAAGGAATTATAATAGCTGCAGGGTTATCTTAATAACTGAGTATTTACTTACACAAGGGACACTTACAATAGAGGAAACATTCAGATTAGAAACTACACATTTATGCAAGAATCACATACTGTGCAGAGGTCTTTGTACTGTAACTTCTGAAACTTGGTGTCTGTGTTTCCTGCACACAGCTCCACATATCCAAGAACTACTTGAAACACAGTGTTGTGAATGGCTTGAGTGAAGTGCATATGTAATTGGTCCATTGCTGTCTGAAAGAAAAGCAAAACATCAAATAATAAAATTCAATTTGTCATACGCCAGAGATTTCTAACTTCAACCTTTGTCAGTACTGAGCACCAGAGATTATAAGCACGATCTCCAGTTTTTATTTCTAAAACATCTAACACAAGACTTATCTAATAATATTACAATATTGTAATGTAAAAGCGTTCAGGTATTGCAAGGAAAATTAGTTTCCTCTGCCATCCTCCCTCTCACTCATTCATCTACTCACCAACCCAATCATTGACAAATATGTCTAAAAACAATGAGTTGAGATCATTGCTGGTTTCCCCCACTGGAAATACTTCCAACTAAGAGAATGCCTTTGCAATTAATAAAACTAAAACCACAGCCACAGAGTCCTGAATATATCCACTTGGTACGCTGAGTTCTTCCTTGCAGAATACAATGTAGGGAACAAGCAACAGACAGAAACCCTGCACATCATATCAATACATTTCTCCTCACTCAACCCTTTTTTGCAATATAAGCAAAGCATGAAGTTTACTTTAAAAAACCTTACTTTTTCCAGAAAACAAAAAGCGTCAGTACATGTACCAAAACCAAGAAACTGCATAACATGCAAGTTTTTCCATAATCATGCTTGAGTTTCAGGTCAGGCTGTTTTATGAATTCACCCATTTATCCTTTGTTAAGAAACTGTACACAACATTAGTCCATTTCAGACACTGAATTTTCTTGCTGTTACAAGATATGCCAATAATCATTACACATGGTATGAGATAATTGATGAAAAAATTATCTCGTGCCAGAATGGAAGTTACCAGATGCTGTAGATCTGGAAATGTTCAGTTTTCAGTTATCTACCTGCTATCTGACATTCTTAGCTACTGACCATAGCTGAGAACTTCATTAGTGCTGCAGGAAATGAATAAGCAATTCTGTTTCTATTCCACCACAAACCACCACTCTTCTGCAGTTAGTCTTAACCTGAATCAGTCAAAGAAAATAAGATGACAATTGAAAACATGAAAAGTACTGAAGATACTGAAGCTTCTTGCCATTTTGTTAATGAAGAGGCGTCAAAATGGAAGGGATTTCAATGACAACTAAATTGTTTTCAGGACAAGTTCAGAACACATACTCTGACAATGATAAAAAGTAGTCAAAAAAAGTTACTCCACCATTAAAACAAAGTAGGCAACACTGTACAGTAACAAATAATACTGCTCTTATGGTTTGTTCAGAAACTTCATTCCTCTCCAACAAAAAACCTGCCTTTCTCAACATACCATGCACTACACTGGAGTAGTGAACACATTACGTTTCTCATTCTGGAAAAAAAAAAAAAAGAAAAGAAAAAAAAGAAATTGAATACAAAGCACTAACAAAGGAAAAGTCTAACTAATCTTCTCTCCCTGACATTAAGTTGCAATCTTAAGGCATTCCAATAATTTTGCATATTGTCAAAGAAGGTGAAAATAAATCAATTTCTATTCTACTGCAAAGCTATACTGTTATCACAGTCAGGTCAAGGAAAAAGAATCCAGCTTTGCTAGAAAGTAAAAAAAAAAAAAAAAAAATTGAAAACAAATCAAAAAAAGGCATCCTTCTCCTGAATATTTGGAAAAAACATTTTAAAAAAAAAAAAAACACATTAACATAGAATGGAGTTTTTGTTCTGCCTTCAGCAGGAGACAAGCACGCTGATGTGACTGTCAGCAGCTACAGCCTTCTGGAGGAGTTTCTTCTCCGAGCCAGCACGTCACTGCTACACTGGCACCGCCACATTTAATGTCGCTGTGCTATGAAAATTGATTGCTGATGAGAACTGCCCGCACAGCCTTCTACTCTCATGCCTTGTGTCACTTCTTGTTGCCAAAAAAATCTCCTCACACCTTCATTCCTGCCTCATTCAAGTACAATATAAAATGGGAATGCATACTTACAAGGTGCAGGTTGTGCACCACTTGGCATATTAAAAAAAAACAGCACTCACATGCCCAGGTATAACTAATAATGCATAAGGCATCATATAAGGAGGTGAAACATGGAATTATTACAGCTATACCAAAACCTACATGTTACAGTACCGCATGGTTTACCTTTAGCAACTACTGTTAAAATAGCTGAGCCTTTGTAAACATACGCAGCAAGCTCCATCAGCATTAGGAAAAGAAATTTCTATCACAGTACTCAAAGCTCCACACTGTTACACCACTGTTCTTATGACTTCCTCAGAACACAAATACTAACCTGCGTTTTTCCAAGCAGCCTGTAAGCCTGCTGAACCTTTGTATAATGACCGATATCAAAGTTCTTGCAAATCTTGGAGAGTGCCACGTCCAATTGCTCCTATAGAAATGAAGGCCAAAAAAGTGTTAAACCTAACAAAAACAAGCTGAGTATATTACTTAACAACAGATGAGGAAAACTGATAACCATGCTTGTAAAACACACAAGACTAGACTATTTCCAGGTTCTCAAATGTTATTTATTGTCACCTGCAGCACTTCAGTGTGAAATTTCTGTCAGCCAAACGGCTCCACTATTTCCAAAAATGAGCACAGCAAAAAGTATGTTACTTTGTGGAGGTCTAGCAACCCAATATGGGAGAGCTGGAATTTCTAACTTGGTCTACTACCTCTCCTAAGAATCACTTAGAACTGGGAAAAAAAATGAAAGTGATCCATAAGAGTTTCAGCTCAAACAATTCAATGTTTTTTCCTTCTCCTATTTCATACAAAACAGCTTTATAGAGAGAGAAGCAGAGATATCAAAGTGACCATGAACAGAGCGCTTAAACACACAGAACATTTTTAAGTTAGATTTTTCTGCGTTTTTTTCTACTAGCTACTTTGTTTTTAATGGTAATAATATAAGAGTAAAGTCAATGTTAAAAAATAATGGGAAAAAAAAACCATATGTATGTATAGACATAATTTCCCGTATGTATAGACATAATTTCAGCAGAAAAAAAAGATGCTTTCACAGGAAGGAAGGAACATATTTCTATAGATTGTCAAGCAATAGATAAAAATCTTGAATGTGATTATTTAACTAGTTACATTGGTTAGTTACACCAACCACAATGGCATGTTTTTCCAGATTTTCCTGGATTTGCTCTGCAAAGCTGTTACAGGAAAGGAGTAGCATGTCTCCTTTTAAGCAACTACAGCATTTGCTCACAAGGAATAAATGGCAAGCAAGTGACTGTAACAGGAATGAAATCTGAGCAATCTTAAATAAAGATCAGTTTAATGACTGGCCTATGTGAGAGAGTGAGATAAAAACAGTCATTTCAGCAGCTCTTTGGAACCAGCCAAGCTCTGAACAGAGGCATCTATCAAGAAAAGTGTGAAAGAACAAAGAGAAGCTTTGCAAGAAAGTGAAAGCACAAAAGGTATAAATGAAGGAGATTTAAGAAAATTCTAATTGCACAGGGAAATAAAGAACAAGGTACAATAATACATGCTCTAATTTGACATTCCAAAGAACACATTATCAGAGAGAGATGCAGAGATGTGCTGGAATAGCTAATTCAGCTTCTTGCTATTCATTATGTATATACGCATTACAAGCACTACACATACATTAAACATCTACATTATTAGATTTCTGAAAAAAAAGCTTGCCAAGATCCAGGTCAAAATTAGTTAGTAAAGGAGTTAAAAGAATTCTTTTCGTTCCCATCCTCCATGAACTATTTTTTTTGCCATCAGTTTCCAGCAAGAAACTTACCATTTCATATTAATTTGCTTTTGTGATACTATCTACCAACTCCAGCTAATCTTCTTAGTCATACCTGTCCCAGCTTTCAAGTCTTACTTGATATGGCTTAGCCCTGGCCCTACCCAGCAGTATGCTAGCCTTGAAAATTTCCAGTGAAACTCATTTCTCATGTAGCTTATCCAAATCTATTATTGCACGCTGCTCTTGGTTACTTTTCACAACTGTTTAGGTCTAGGTAAAGAATTCATGACAGTAAACCACTGTGCACTTTCATCACACACAGAGCATATCTTTGCTCCAGTATTTCAAATATTATGTGTCTATTTTATTAGACTGCTTTACCACTTAAAGTTGGCACAATTAGCAAGCTAGGTTCATAGATTTGATACTATATTATAAAGCACTTAAGTATGTTTCAGCACAAAAGGCTGCCGGAGTTGCAATGACTGTAGTACTCCAAAGACCATATTTGAAAGAAATAGGCACATTCAGTAACTGCTAATAGCAGTGCATTAGAAAGCTCTAATATCTAGAGGTTAACTACTAATACACAGTAAACCAACATATTCACTCTTACCTCTATTTGTTCCAGAGTATCCTGCAGCTTTGAATTCAACTCACTATTAATTAAAGAAAAAAAAAGTGTAGAATCAAACTACTGGTCATATCAATAGTACAGTACTCCTAACACTTCAAATTAAAATATCTGTTACAGAAGCACGTTTTCCAAGGTTTATAATGCAATAATGTTAAAAGAGTACAGACAATACCCCGTTCTGCAGGGATTTATCCAAGTATTCAAAGACATTCCCAACCCCACAGAAACTTGTGCTCTAGACATTTCAATTCAGCACTCTGGTCTCCAGTACAACACAACCAAAAAGGTCAGGGCTGTCAAGTTTGCAAACTTTTATCCATTGCTCAAGAACCCCTTATAGAAACACCAAAGGAAAAATGTTTATTTAAGTTTCAAAAAAAGTCAGAATTTGAGTTCACACAACTCTCAGAAAGTCTTCTTAAGACCGTTAAGTTCACTTGTCTGAGCTGTATTTGGTATAGAAAGATTAACCAAAATAGCTACCATAAGAGAAACTATTTTGGACAACACTGAACGCTATGGGTAATTACTCTGAAGCTGCAACAAACCATACATTTATAGGACACAGGGAGGCAAAGTGTAGGTATTCAGAGATTTTGGTCCTGCTAAGTCAAGGAGCATTTTGGCAGAAGCTCAGACAATGTCAAAATTCTACCCATGAATTTAAAACCCTAAAAATAACACACAAAAAAAAATCCAGTCAATCTAATGATCTCCTCAATCAATGAAACATGAAAAATCACTTTATTGTCCTATTTGTTATGACTTTGAATTTGATGCTCTCCCAATTCTTTTTGTTGCATAAAATATGATGGAAACATTAAATCATTCTAAGCTAGAAAATGTACATATATTCATTAGTTTCAGTTCTGAAAGCAATTTCTCCACAACAGCATGAATCTCTGCACTTGCCAATTTCATCACCAAGAATTAGGGTAAGTTGCCCATCCAAAACCATCCTGCTGAAGGTTAATTAATTCCAGCTTATAAGCTTCCTTATTAAAAATTAGCTCAGGTATCTCTAGGCAGCAAGTTGTAGCATAGTCTCAGCCCTAGCAAAACTTTACCTGCCAATGTACTACAACAGTTACAAAACAACGACACAGAGCAGGTAGAGGTTATACAGCATTAAGACTTGTTAGTAGTGGTATGGGGTGGGAAAGCACCACTGAGGGTCTTTATACTTCTATAAATGCCTCAACTTTACCTTTCTAAGAAGATGAAATTTCAACCAAAACTGCTTTAGAGAATGAGAATTAATCATCACTGCTTTACGTCATGTACAAACATTATCCAGAAGCTGAGATCAGCGCAATGTCACCTCACCTTATACAGCTGTAGTGTTTGAAAGTGCTGGCAGCTTTCTGGCATTCCAGACACAGCTGAATTGCTCCTGGATAGTCCTCTTCCTTGGGATAAAATGGAATAGAAAGCTAACTTGGCTTTTGAAGCAAACACCACAACACTCATTTTTGCTTACAAGCTCAGGTACAATCACAAAGACCAAAATATTCCACCTCTTACATCTGTACAGTATGAAGTTGAAGTAAACTATTGAGGGTCTATTGCAAAAATTAACACAGAAGCCATTCAGAATTATCAACAGGCAACATGCGAGCAACATCTGACAACACTGTGTGTATTGTGTTTTTATGCAAATGACTTGTTTGTTTACTTATAGATTCATACAAAACATATTAGAAAGCTCTTACTAAAAACAACTAACATTTCCCAGTTAATTTTCAAACCGTTGTTAACACAATGTAATCTATTTCTGAGCAGGGGAAGAAGTAAATTCAGGCGCCAGCAGGCTGCTGCTATACGTTACAAAACCAACAAACAGACAAGGGAGGCACTCCAATATCATGCACAAATAAACACATTCTATTTAGTTTGACAAATTTGATAACTAATTAAAAATGAATGTAGACAACTAGTTCACAGAAGGCCCCAGGACAAAAAAGCATACTTTGGGATAATATATATATATACATGCACACACACAATATAGATATATATAGTCATAATTTATAAGAACAATATCCAATAAGAAGAACAAATCAACCAGGAATTATATGATGATGCCAGGACAAAAACAAAACAAAAGCTATACACACAAGAATGCAAGAAAGTACAACTCCAAGATCTTGCCACGGTGTCTTGGCTGTAACTTCTACTTTTGTATTCTATTAGATCTGAGGCCAGAAAGACTCTCAGAGGAAGGAAAATCCCCTTCCATACCTAAGAGCTTCCCTTCTCTTTCCTAATTACATCCATTATGTTATGTGCTTCAGAGAGCTCAAATGCAAAGTTGTTACTGGATTTTCAGATTCAGTGACTGCAGAGCAAAAGTGCAGGGGCAATTTACATTCAGCTATTACCATAAAGGAGTTTCTGAAATGAAACTATTTTAACAACAGCATTCTAACATAGATCAAGTTTAGCTATTAAAAAAAAAAAAAGGAAGAAAAACACCACAAACTTTATCCATTAGATGATAACAAAACAACACATCAGCTTAAAATGATTGCTGCAATTACAGCTCTTTGCATCTTTCTCCATTGTACACCTGGCACTTGCTCCCCATTAAGTCTACCAGAGACGTGAAGATTCAAGTTCCATGCTCTCCTCTCCTCCTCTCAAATCAGAAAGCCTGCTTGCATTACATATATTATTAATACATTCCAGGTGTGTCTCACCTTTTTTAGTTCAGAATCCTACCTAAATGTTCCTCTCTGAATGGCTGCTAGTAGCCCTTATGTATACTCCAAGCTATTAACTTCCTCTTGGAGTAAAGACAATGAAATCGTTAAGATCTGGGATACCCTGTTGGGGAGCAGACAGCAAACACCGCTCTAGAATTCCAGTTAGCCAGGAAAGGCACTTTCAGTAGTTAACATTCAAAAATCACTGCCAAAATTATGGTAACCTGACACAAGGGTCTGTGTGCAGATGCAACACCGACACTCGTGTCTCAGGACAGCTGCTATTAGCAGAAAGTGAAATCTGATTTCCTGTGCAATATAGCACAGAAATAAAAAGATTATCAGTGGACAGGGCTTGGTGAACTGAAGACAATGTTGAGGTAGCCTCAGGTGAATTAATATAGTCTTGCTTGGTAAAGAGTAACAAAGAGTGAGACAAAGTATATTACCCAAGATGAGATTAAAGGAATCTTAAGAGTTAAAATTAGTAAGAATCAATCTCCAAATTTAGTAACTAGGGATTACCATGACGTTCCATCTGACACCAGCTATAAATATCCAGCAAGCTACCAAGTCCAAACTGTTACATGACGTGATTAAAATAGAGCCGTCAATAAACTTGTCAAGCTAAGTTTCACACAGCTTAAACACCTAAAGACAAGATCTTATCTTTACCCTGCACAGTATCTACTACATTTTAGGCACCATATATACGCCCTATCAGTAGAATCTTCAGTGTCATGGCCTGCGTGCTGCAACGTTTTCTGTAACTCACCATTAAAAAGTCAAGCCACTAAATAAGAACAAAATTGCTATTTCTCCACAAACACCCATCACATCTCGTTCATAAGACGAAGGAAGAAGGGACAAAATTAAGATGACTAACAGAAGTGGATTTAGAATAGCTTCAAGATACAATAGTCTGGAAGAGACTTACCTCCAGCATCTCACTTAAACGCACATCAGTTCTTTGCTGGAAAGAGAACGAAAACAGAGATAACTACAAAGAAATGATGAAAAATATTCTGCTATTGACTGAAAAGATCTGTACATACCAGTGTTTTTATTGTCCTCAGAGATTTTAGTAGTCCAATAAGCAACTGTCGTTTCCTTTGATTTGCAAGAAGTCCCAAACTGGTTTGTGTGAAGCCTTCCTTTGCAATATTCAGGTGTCTGTATAACATGATAATCTTCAGTGATACATAAATTAAGGCTTATTTCAAATAATTGCTACCATGAATCTCACCATACATGCTACAAAATATGTACAGACTAACAGTCAGCACTGTCAGAGAAACCCTAAAATTGAGATGATACCAACAGACCAGTACGAAGGTATGTTAACCCTTCTGCAGAACTCATCTGTGGATCAGTGGTGCATCTCTAAAGGTATCGATTTAAACAGAACTCCCTTTCAGCAAAAGCTGCAAGACAGAAAGAAACTGGTATTTGTGTACTTTTAATAACTACTGCTAATTCCATTCAGCACAAAAGCTGGAAATATTAACAGCAAGCAACCTCCTGGGTTTAGAAATATCTTCTGAAATCCCTTTTTCCCTGTCCAAATTCTGCCACCTCTTAAGCAAGATACCTTCTTCCATTTGCACAAATAACAGCTGCCAGCTGGAGGCCGGTCTGCAACGATGTAACACGTTCAAGTTCCTACAGAGACAACAGTTGAAATAAACATGGAAGTTGTGCTACATAGCAGCCAAGACCAGCAATTAGTAGGTTTATCTTCAGATGTTATCATGACAATTCAGATTTACTTCATATATTACCTGTTTCATCATTTTACACATGCTTAGCACTCGAGTGTAACATTAAGCAAACATTAAAACAAACTTTTTTAAAATGCAATTCTCTTTCGAAGAAATGTACTTGAAATATATTTTCATTGCAGTCAGAACCTCTATGTTTATATACTGCACATTCAGCAAAGGAGTCTCTGTACAATGAACAGAATGTTCCACAGCAGAATGATCAGGGACAGAAGGACATGGATTAACTTGCATTGATACGTCAGAGGGTAGCAAAACAAAACAAGAAGTTTCACACAGTATTTTCTTGTGTAGAAACATTTGTGTTCTAGCAATTCAATAGACGTCACTTCACAATGAACATTGATTGTATCCTGCTAAATTTCTGCTGAAAACTCTTCAGTACAGGCAACCTGAATTTAGCTTGATTTAAACTCTGTGAAGTGCCTAGCAAAAATTGAACTACTTAAAAAAATTTTCTTTTTTTTTGTTTTTGTATGGGTATACTAAAGTACATAATATTGGGATTTCTTTTTTTTAGGAACAACACTGAAGAAAACACTCTCTCCACTCCTAACTTTTTTCTTTTTTTAAATACTGCTCATCTTTTAAAAACATATCAAACGCTTCCCAAGGGGAAAAGGGAGGCTTTCATTTTGAAAATTAATTTAATTTTGAATTAAAAATTTTGAATTTTAATTTAATTTTGTAGACATGATAAGTGAAAACAAGTTTAAATTTCAGTTCAGTTTAAGATTATCTCCTGGTCAGTCAAGAAAGACATCACTGATCTCTGTCTTTCACCAAAACCCCTTCCTCCTTTATGTTATAAACTTCACTTCTGGAAAAACAAGAACTTCACTGCTGACGTGCAAAATATCTTAAGAAACCAAATTCAAAGATTACTCTCCTCAGAACCTATGATAGATACACTTCTTGCTAAAAGCATCCTTTGCAAATGTCAGAGCTACTCAAAAGGGTTTTGCTTCTCTTTTGTGAGGAAATGCATACAACAGGCAGTCACTTCCAGTCTTCCCTTTTGCAAAGGCTCTGTAAAATTTCTCCTTTGAGTGTAGTTGGATGGAGACGCACAGGGAAACAAACAGTGCAGCCTAATGGTCCACAGAGAGGGAGTCTTCAGTCGAGCATCCAGGGCTAACACCTTTTTCCTCTCATCTCAGGTACCGGTGTTTCCCAAAGCATTCCTTTCCTTCTGAGGTGGCAGTAAGACTATAAACCCCTTGCCTTGTGTCTGTGCCATGCCTCTCACACTCCACAGCTGTGTCTGTTAGACCAGCACATCTATGAGAAGAGGGGTGTAATGACTTCCCCACACTTCCCTTTGCACAGAGGAATCAAGGTGTTCAGGAGCCAGACAGACAATTGCATCTGTGCTTCTTCTAACAACCTGTTACTACAACTTGACAGTGAATCAGTGCTGCCATCACAAAGTAACTACAGCATCACTTTATGAATCAGTGGGAAGATGAAGGTGAGTCTCACAATACCCACCAGAAATCTCTGGTAAGTCTACTGACAAGAATAACTCCATGGACGCCTGTGTCCACATATAGCACAGAAGGATTATTGACTTAATCAGGCAAACATACATTTCAGAAATGTTTTTAAAAGACGTTTATTGGCATAATCGATTTTTAACCATCCCTTTGGAAAACCTGAAAGAGCTTTAGGATATAAAACACGCATCTCACTATTTTTAGACTACTTTCATCACAGTCCCAAATTTTCCCTTCGCACAGTTTTCTCACTGTCACTTTCTGATAAATCATATTAAAAAAAAAAAAAAAAACTCAGATAAATCAGATAAAATGAGGCTGAGCTGACCAAACATTTAGGGGCATTATTAAAAACAAATGGGTAGACGGAGGGGAAAAAACACCTGAGAATCGTTACATAGCTGTTCTTCCAATTATGTTCTGAGTGTGAGGAGAGAGAAGCAGTAGAATATTGGCACAGCACATCGTTAAAGCACTTTCATTTTGTTTTGCTCTCAGAGGTCCTTGACATGTTGAGGGTCCATTTCCAACTCAGCCCTCTAATGCTTTTCTGCCCAAGATCAGCAGCAGATTTCTGGTTAAGTTCTCTTTAAAAAGGTCATTGCTGTTTTCTCTTATGGAAAAAAAACTGAAGCCATTCCTAAACACAGGCACTAAAGAAGCTCCTTTTCCAGTCAATGGACAGGTATTGGTCAAGCACGTGAATTCATGTTTTCATAAAATCATCTTAAAATAGTCATATGTAAAAGCATTTTGTATCCTAATGGGTTCCCAGGTTAAAATGCTCTTGGTTCTTTTCACTCTACAGATACAGATTTAACTGAAATCAGGTTTAGGTGGAATAACTAGCTCCAGGCAGGCACTAGTGTCTCTTCTAACCAGCTACTATATTTAAGCTCCACTGAAACAAGAGCAGCATTATAACAGCACTAAGTGGAGCGGTTTACTGTTAAAAAGTGGCTGTTGTCTTACCTGAACATATGCAGGCTGTTTTTCAAGAATCAAGTCTGCAACTTTCTTAGATACCTTAAAAACAAGAATATTACATGTGATAAACAGCAATCTCAATAAAGTAGAATCACAGAATCCTTAGAGTTGGAAGGGACCTTTAAAGGCCATCTGGTCCAGCTCCCCTGCAATGAACAGGGACACCTACAGCTAGATCAGGGTGCTCAGAGCTCCACCCAGTCTGACCTTGAATGTCTCCAGGGATGGGTCATCCACCACCTCTCTGAGCAACCTTTTCCAGTGCTTCACCACACTTACCGTAAAAAACTTTTTCCTTACACCTAACCTAAATCTCCTCTCTTTTAGTTTGAAACCATTTCCCCTTGTCCTGTCACCACAGACCCTGCTAAAGAGTCTGTCCCCTTCTTTTTTGCAGCCCCCCTTTAGATACTGAAAGGCCACTATCAGGTCTCCCTGCAGCCTTCTCTTTCCCAGGCTGAGCAGCCCCAGCTCTCTCAGTCTGTCCTCGTAGAAGTGTTCCATCCTTTGGATCTCTTTGTAATCCAGAAATGCAGCCACTAGCAATGAATGCAGCTGTTCAAAGTGGCTGCAATTATTAATGCACACAAACTACAATGTTGTTTGAGGGGGACAGAAAACAATTTTCTCATTACTAGTCACATCAGGAAAAAAAAATATTTTGTCTCCAGAAGTGAAAAAAAAACACAGCTATGAATATCAGACTGCTAATTAAAATAAAGCGAAACAGATACACAGCAAAAATCCTTCTAATTCGAATTATCTGTAACCAGATGACTACTCAAATAAAAGCTGTCACAAAGCACATATTAAAGAATTGAGTGGCTTGGTATCTACTCAATGGAATGGAAAACTGTAATGAAATGGAGAAACCACAGAAAATCTGGAGTCTACAGTGACCCCTAAAACAAAGCCATGACCAAGATCAGCAATGCAAAAGCAGATAGCAACAATCAGTGAGAAGCAGAAGATCAGAGTTCTATTACAAATAATTCACAGTTAATTGAGTACTATGCATTATAGAAATTTAGAAGTTGGAATCTAAATCACTGTTGTAAATTCCTACGCTGTTGTAAATTCAGCCACTGAAATGAAGAAGCCTGTATTTATTCTTTTTCAAATGCAGAGATACTGTTTAATCTGTCAATAGACTTCTTGAATCCAGTATTTCCTTGAAAACTTGTGCTCAGTTCTCCCCCCTATTATTCATCAGCTACACATATTTTCCAGTTCACATGTCCCACCACAGCTATGCAAAGAAACTACTCCTGAGTAGTTTCTCACTGTGCATACAGAATGGCCAAAACATTGATATCAAGTATTGGGACTATGCAGTGTATTCTTGTGAAGTTGTCTCTCAGCCTTGAGTGTATTTCCTTGCAAAATCAGGTCACCACCAGATGTCCTCTTAGACTTTTCTTCCCAAATAAATAAATAAATAAATATACCTGTGGGTATACATCAAACATGGAATATTAATTTGCCCAACTTCTCACTCATACTCCACAAAATTTCATGCGTTTTTTCTAGGAAAAGCCATTCTAAGCCAAAAGAGCACTTTCTTCATGTACTGTTAACGGTTCTGCATTCTTCTTCTGTGCATTTCATTCATTTAGAGACATGAATTACAATTAATACTGTTATTTTACTGACATACTCTCCAAATGCCACAGCTAATATATTCATTTTCTGTGCCATATTATTCACCTTGCAAGGCAATGACTCAATAATATATGAATAAAAACAAAATTAAAACAAAAGCCTGAAATATAACAAGTACCTGTCAGAAGCTGCAGCTCTGATTCTGGATTCCCCCATAAATTGCAGTTACTATTCATTATTTCATTTCAGAGTAAGTATATACAGTACTTACTAGAAACACTTGCGGACAATTAAAAAAAAAAATCAGCAAATGAAAAAATAAGAGAAAATACTGACTCTAAGAAAAGAGGTTTTTAAGAAAAGAGGTTTTTGAAAACATTTTGTTTTACATTGTCAGAAATCCCTCAAAAAGTTATACTACAGCACTATTAAGTGCTATGTTGAACACTAATTCTTCTAACATATTGGAAAAGCTGAGCATCCTAAAAATAAAGTTTCCAAAGAAATAGAAACACCATCGGATCGTTGTTACAGTACTTCTCACAACTTACATTATTTCTTATGATTATATGATTTACTGATAAGATTTTTCATTATGAAAGCATACAACAACACTCAAACAAAAAATGTTCAATATCTAGTGGGTTTAAGAAATCAAAACACTCTCAGTTACACTTCTAGCTACAGTTACAAACAACATAAAAAACTGCCTGGCAGTATACTAAACAGCTTTACTCACAGCAGCTTGCTGTTGTTTTAATTTGTCTCTGTACTCTTCCAGTTCTTGAAGACTAAGTACTGGTGGAAGCCTCTGCATGTAAAGAACAAATAAAATTCAGTGAGAAATTAAAGTACATAAAATACACATGCAGTATTAGCTAACCAAACAATTTAATTCAAGAAACATTCTTATTGCTTCTGCAATCTAATTTGTATTCAAATTAAGGATACTGAATATAATACCGTAATTACCTCAAAGTTATCCCAATTTAAGCCATACATACACATACTCAAACCCCAAGTCATTGAAATGAGTCATGTCTTGTTAACTCAGGCTGTTTGAAAAAAACACCACAAATGTAGAACAGACATTTTTCCCTCCAACTATCTGCACTTTTTCAAACCAGTTTAAATGTTAGCACAAGAGGCCTGATATCAATTCTATTACACTAAAAGAAGAAACTCCATACCAATACCATATACTAGAAACTCCATACAACTGCAAAAAAAAAAAAAAATCAGGAGCAGGGAGTGGGAATAAAAACAAAATAAAAACGCAGTTTTGCATGAAAAATGTATCCTTGTATGAAGCTGACTTTTGACCCTCATTTCTGGTTACATTATTGCCTTTTCTTTTACAAAGACAACTCACCTCTAACTCATACTTCACAATATCAAAGGCATCATTGGAAAAATAAACTTCTTCAATGCTATTAATTATTTCTTGCTGAGCTTGAGGATCAATTGGTTCTTCTCGTGATTCTCTGAGCTCCTCCTTCATAAAACAGAAAAAGATGATTTCCATGATGTAATATTCCATCCTAGCAGGAACAGTGCTTACCAAAATAAGTATTTTTCAAAAGTTACTAACACCATTAGAGCAAGGATAGTTTGTATCAGTGACTTCTTGAGAAGAGAAAGATCTGTACACTGTAGCTCGTTCTTCCCAGCGCAAACAGCAAGATAGTCAAAACTTTATAAAGAACGAGGCCTTGGCTTTGCTACCTAAACATTTCTTCCTCAATATTTATTTACAGGAAAAATGCATGCTGAATCAATAGCTTTTCTCATGAAGTTCAGAATATTGTAGAAATTTTCATAATAAACTAAATACAGACTGATAGGCTGGTCATCCACAATTACCAAAAAACATAACAAGTAAAGCATGATTTTTTAAACCCTTAAGAGCTGTCTTTGTAAATCTAGAGTAGACACTGCCTCTACAAATTAACACATTTCAGATTTTTCTCCAGCTGGAGGGGTGGTCTGAACAGACATGCACTAAGAGCTTTCTGGCGGCTAATAATCAAGACGTGCAGTCTCCTCCCTCCTGTCACAATCTCGTGTGGAAGGTTTTCTCAAGAACCCCACTGTGTCCACCAGTCCCCACAAACTGCGGACTGAGCATGAACCTCTCATCCTCCCATACTGGATGTTGTAACTAAGACTCACCCTCTCCCAATGGCTGCTCCCACCGAAACCGTTACTGGAGACCCAAAAGGGGAGAAGAAATAGGAAAATCGTGACAGGACTCTCGGTGCTCGGGCGCCACCCGCTGGAGCGCGAGGGCAGCGACCTCCCAGGGACGGCGCCGGGTGCGGGCGGCTGCGCAGGGCGGGGGAGAGCTGCCGGCCGCAGCCTGCCGGCGCTGAGGCGATGTGCGCAGCAGCCAGCCGGCTCCAGCCAGATTCACCCAGCAGTGACACCCACCAGCTCCTTTCCACCTCACAGCTCAGCCTCCCTGAGGGCCCCTGAGAGAAGGATTGGTAACAACAGATGATGAGGAAAAGGCTCTTGAAGAAACAACCATTCAGAGCCTTTTCCATTTGTTGAATGTGTGGTTTAGGAGCTTCCATCACACAAAGGTGCACCTATCAGCAGGTGATGCTCACGCTCAGATTCAGTGGCACGCTGCTCTTGCTGCAGCCCCACCCATGAAGCGACTGATCTGTCGCCTAACCTCGTGGATTCCTGTCCTCAAAACAAACAGGAGCAGCGCATTTCCTTCTGTGCTGCCTAACAAATCGAGGCTTTGTGCTCTGCACAGAGCCCCCTCTACAAATCAGCTTAACATTTTACAGTATGTTATCTACAAGAAACTAAAATTAAAAATTAGCCGTAACAGGTAACAGGGTCAGCTTCATTTGTCCACTGAGCCCCTGCAAATGGAACCACCCATGGACGTGTGGCCATAAGCTCCAGGGTGGCTGTTTAGTAAAAGAAGGAAGAAGCAGAAACCAAATCTGAGAAGAAATAGTTAGAACCATTGGGAGTTGCCAGAGTGTGGGTATCTTGCCATCCTAGTGACACGGCATGTCAGTGCCAAAGGTCAGTGGTGATGGACACCCCTCAGACAGACATTAAGGAGGCCACTGGGGACACGTGCTCTTCTAGATGTAGAGCCACTTGATAACAGATTGGGAGGGCTGTTATTAACACAAATATTTCAATGAAATCTAATCAATTAACATTTTATCTTTGTAGAAGACCACAGTTTTCAGCACAAAAATAAAGCTGAGGTTTATATGGCTAGAAAAATTACTAACAAACCATTTTATCCCGTCTCAGAAAGATCATTTATCTCAGAGTTTCTTCCCAAACACTAACTAGGAAAACATTTATTAAATGGACAGGCTTTTTCTTTAACTTGTTCACTTTTTCTAGAAGAATTTTCCAGAGGGAATGACTCTCCAGGATAAGCTTAAGCTCCCATATAAATTACACTGTTTGCCAGCAGACATTAGGCTGTGATAAATTGCAGCTTCCAGTCCATCACGCTCCACTAGTTTCAAACAACTGAAGGCTCAAGGCCAGTCCTTTAACTCATCACTGAAGGAAGCAAACATCCTAGGCTAGTTTGTTTGCTGATACTCAATTTTCTTCATCCCTTCACCTAGAGATTCAAAAAAGTTTACAATCTACCTATGAAGCCCAGTTTCAGGGGCCTCAGGGAAGGCCAGATTTAGCACCATGGAACCAGTGTTTGCACACCATGCCCAGGCAGAGAGAAGAACACAGTTTTTTTTTTTAATTATTGCCACTGAAGTATCTACCTTTAAAAAATAGTTAAAAAAAAAAAAATCAACATTAAAGAAAAACTAAGTTTTATGTAAATTCATACGTTCCAAAAAGTATTCTGAATAGAAAAAAACAATAGAAAACTGAGATGGAAGAAATCCTGTCATGACAGTCACGCAGCGAATTTCACCATTGCTAGACTGAGATACACAGGAGATCAGAAAGAGCAGCACATCAGCAAGGTGGCCTCGAGCACTTGAGTCCAACTGCCCAGATTAACACACACGTTTAGCAGTAGAAGCTCAGGGATGCACTTTACTTACTTAAAAATTCCATCGTTTGTGGTGATTTTTTTATTATTTTTTGCCAAGACTTTGGACCATGCTTTCACAGAAAGACAACTTAACCTGTCAAATACACTTACCTGCAGGATGTTAGTGCCACCCTAAGCAGCAGCTCTCTCTTACATAATGCCACCTAAATAGATCAGTTTCTGAGCAGGGTGTGGGTGTGGAAACAAGGAACTGTCTGTCTGACACCTCGCAAATTTGAAGAAGCCATTGCTAAATAAAACAATGTTTGCACCCACAAACTTCTCACATTGTTTTGCCTTCCTGGTCTACAGAAACAGAAGTTTATGTGTCTGGAAGCCTACAGCAATTACTCGAACTGTATTTCAGAAGAGTCATTTCGTTGCAGACTCATCTGAAAGGCAGTTAAGGAAGTTTTAGATCACTTACCTAGCTACTTCCCTGTGTGTCACACTCCCACTCCCTCTTTTGTTCCGCAACATGAAAAACAGCATTGCTATCAAAGCATCACTGGTACAGAGTGGAAGCAAACACCATCTGCATTCCAGTCACAATGAACCAAAAGACTTGGGAAGCAGACATTGAGAAAAGTTCAATGAAAAGTTCAAACACATACTGCTTAGAGAGAGAAAAAAAAAATCTAAAAAACGTCTAACCTAATTAGAAGCTGAAGGTCAGCAATAGCTGATGCAACCCTACGTAGAGAGCCAGGGGCCAAATCTGCTTGGTACTCATTTGGACACAGCTTCCCTACCTTTGTCATGAGCCAAAAGAACACCAGTGAACATGCCCTCAACTTATATCCCTCCATCCTGAACTCAGATAACACCTGCACTAAGAGAAAGCTCATCCCGAACTCCAGGACGAGCCAAACAGTGGGTACATCACAACATCATACCACCATCAAATAAACAATATATAAAAGTCATATATAGATATACAGCTACTGTTGAGGAAATAGAAACCCACAACAGACTAAGAAATCCACACTTCTGTATCTATAGGAAAAGCATTAAAAATAAACTTCCAGCGTTGTTTACCACCATAAGCCACAAAGTCAACTAATTTTCGTATATTGCATATCATCAAGGTAGAAATTATGTAATTCAGAGACATCTCGTTACTAACCCTATATACTTAGATTCAACCTTCACATGAGTTTGACAATGCTCATTTCAAAGACATGGTTTTCTGTTATCAATGCCTTGTGTTCTTTCAAATAACTCACCATGACTCTTCCTACATCAACTCAGCATCTGAAACTTTCGGCACCATTTTTCCTAAATCAATCTGAGGACAGCACTTTGACTGAGGAAGTCTGATGATGAAAGTGTAGCAATATGACTAAGTTACAGCCAAAACACTACTTGGCTGGCAAGCTTGAGACTTTTCTTATTCTAGATTTGAAAATAAAAGTTACTAAAACGTGACAGCAGAGAACAATGTATGCTTTCAAAAAGCAGCTAATGGTTTTACTCATTGCCTTTAAAAATCCATGCTTTTTATTTTTGAATTTATTTTTGTCTTTATTTTTGAATTCAAAAATGAATTCCCTTTACCAAACTTGTCCATTACTATAACATAGTTACTGAGAGGGATTAGCTCATATCCTGCAAAGCTGCTTGATCCTGTAATTATAATGCAAGTCTGATTTGTACGTTGCTATGGCATCTAATACAGTTTCAGTTCAGAACAAATATCTATATCCAAGGGCTCAATGACTTTCAACTTCTGTGCAGTACTAAAACCTAATCTCCTTCATACTCATACCACAAAGACAGACAGCACCTTTCTCTCCAAACATTCCTGTTTTCAAGAAAAGCTATCAGAATGTATGCCCACGGTGCAGAAGACATATTGCAGCGTCTCATCTGATGCCTTATCGTTCAGAAAGCAAAATCATACAATAAAGGTTGTAGCAAAGTTAAGGAGGCACGGCAACATAAATCCTTCCTCTCAGAAGGAAAGGCCTGGAACTGAAGTTGATAAATGGCTTGGGATCTCAGCCAGGAGTTAAACTGATCAAAACGCAGGAATTTTACTCAAATTCAGCTGACCTAATGTTTTCATTTTATCAGATAAACAGGTACCTGTACAAGAGTTTCACTGAACACAGCTTTTGAGAAGGAAAAAGTTGACATAAGCATCTTGGAATTTTCAGAATCTGAATACTCAGAAAAAATATTCTGAATATACTAGTTATTTCTCACCTAAAACATTTTGGAAGGGGAAACAATAGAAGACTGAAAAAATTTTAAAGTATTGTACTATGGCACGGAAGAGAATAATACATTAATTTTAACAGCTTAAAAAAAAATATCAGGTGACAAGTTCTAATGTTGATGGAATCTCGTCTTTTCCGGCACAAAATTCATGATTTTCGCAAGATTCTGTCTGCAAAACAGTTGCAGGCAGTGTTCTCCCATCACAAAGGGTTGACAGCACACAAATGCCAGAAATCTGACATAAATTAACGAGAAAAATTGCAAATTTTTGAGATACATTTGTTTTCTCATTGTTACTGATACAAAGCTTACCAGACGCACAACTTCAAATCATCATAGAACAGAAACCCAGCCAAGATACCCTGCATCTGTGTTTACCTGGCAAACCTTGGCAAAAAAGACAGACTGAAACTGGATGCTCAGTGGTTAGCAGGAATCTGCAGTTTTGAAACCTGAGCCACGGAGATGAGGCAGTTCTTTGGACATCACTTCAACCGAATACTTTGAGACTTCGAAATCAATATATTGGCCACTGTTTAACAGAATGTTAGGGACCAATTTAGAGATTCCTATTTGATTTTTTTAAACATAGAATAAGATTGATTTTTCCAGTCTGCCTTAGCAGAAGCATTGTGTTACAAAGTACTTACATAGAGATAGAGGAACATGGGATTTTTAATGGTAAAATAAGGCACCAGCTGAGTAACTTACATAAGTCGTTGGTTAAAGGCAAAGTCCAAGTTAGTGGAAAATAGTAAGTATCACCCACAGCACGTCTTGTGAACCATCTGGCCAGATCAACAGGGTATAACGAGCAGCCAAATATAATAACAATTGCTCCCTCACAGATTATTCAGCATGACATAAGAGAGAGTTGATATCATTTATGCAGTGGGAGAAATAACAAAACAAAGTGATTGTTATAATAAAGCTACAACATTTACAGTAGAGTATGAAGTTAATTACCTATACCAAAGATGAAAACCATGGAATTCTGAAACATTTAATGGCACCTAAACCATGAAGAGACTGAAATCAAGAACAGAACTGTGTGGGCTACCTTCACAGTACATATTTTCCTAAAGTGAAAAAAAAAAA
>WBMW01006239.1:1131148-1247054 GCA_013396635.1 Penelope pileata | reverse complement strand
AAAAAAAAAAAAGAAAAGCACTTCCTGCCCTTCTTTTTTTTTTTCCATTCTAGCAAGAAACCTAAATAATATTACAATCAATATCCAGTGACAACTCCAAAGTTCCAAGAAAGTAATTTTAATGCATCTTCACTTTGACTTGATGCCTTGCAATTCTACTTCTTTCAGAAAAATATTTTAAAGTATATTCAGGAAGAAGTAAAGCTGTGAAGGAGAAAAGCTGCAAAGCTGGTGTTGTGGTGTTGGGAGAAAAAGAAAATAAAAGCTACATGTCATGTAAATATAAAATGAGAAATGAAAAATGAAGGGGGAGTCAGGAGACCACGCGTCATACCTTACTAGGAATCCGAAGGTTTTCAATAGGACTGAGGTCATGAACGCTCTCCTGAGGACTTCTCAGACCCTTTAAAAGAATTTTAGTAGTCAGTTAATGTTGATTACTTTGCATATCTTGCAGTCAAACTGCATGAGTTTTATCTGCTGTTGAAGAATATGTATCTACAAGTCCTTTAATAAATTACATTGACATGAGGCTTATTCTATAAAAAATTGAGTGAGACCACTGGTGTATAAATTATATTCCACAAACAACTACGTGTTTCCAGCTTTATGCTGCAATAATTATCTTTCTAGGAGAGTTCAGTAACATTCTCTTAGCAAAGTCCACTTACTTCTGTCAACTTCCAGATGTTTAAAAAATGCAAATGTGTCCAAATACATAATGGACTTTGTTCCACTAACTTAGTGGTCTCACTGAATCAAATAATCAAATTCAAGGTAAGTGCTACCTACTCTGTAGTATAATTATATTTTTTTTGTATGATGGAATATTTCTCAATTTACCACGTAAAACCATTACAACTCATTTTCCATACGCATATCTAAGCTGAAAAAGATGCATAATCCACATTAGCTCTTTGATATAATTATTATTCTTTCAAACCCATATAGCCACATGGACTGACTATGCACTGGTAGACTGAAGCTACAGGAAGCATCAAGTAACCGAGTATGTGTTTGCTGAATATCCAACACATTTACAACTGTATGAAGCAACATCACAGAACATGCTTCCTAGCACACTTCTGCTAGCTTTCTAGGCAGAAGTGAACTAGAACATTCAAGTTTCAGACATGCTTCTGACTCCAACCTTCACTTGAGATCCCAGCCCTGAGATCTAGGCAGACTTCCCTCATATCCTCCCCAGCTGATACTAACCACACTGTTCGTAAACCCCTTTCACACTTGGGATATCAGTACCTTCTCTGAAACAAAAGGATTTTAGAAATTACTACATGAGCTTACAAGGGGAAAACTCTGTATGTATCCTCTGAATCTGACAGAGCACTTTACAAGTTCACTGCTTTAGTGGTAGCTACTACACAATTTTTTCATCTTCCTAGTATGCGAAACCTCTTCATTCTGGTTTTGCTTCTCAGATTTCCTTGGGCTTCTTTTGACAGCATCCTCCCTTCTCAGCTGACCATCATGGATCTGAAATTCAAGGTAGGTAGCCAACAACACAAAGCAACTGCTGCAGCTTCTCACACCTCACCTGAAATTCTCCACAAACACCTCAAAAATTTGCAGTAAAGGTGGCTTATTTCCATCAGCAGTAAAAAGTTGCACTTATTGAATGCTGAGTAGAACTTAACCCTTCCCGAAGGCTGAGAATTGCCTAAATTGTATCATTTTCAGACCACAACACTTCCATGCTGTGCTGGCTGCCCACAGCTCCTCCTGAGCAGATTGAGAACTGCTCATTCACCCCTGCGTTGAACCTGGACAACACAGGACCTGGACATAAAGGAGGACTCTAAACGGCACCTGGATAACAAATAAATAAAATCAAAGCAAAGCCCTCAGAGCAGAGATCTGCCAGGCAAGCCTGGAGCCTGAAGTGAGTGCACCTTGCATGGAGCAGAGGCACAGCGAATTCCCTCAGCAGGAACCGGGACCCAGAGTGAGCCCATGAGGAGTCCCCAAGCCAAGACCACCACGCCAGCACAGACCTCACTGCCCACTGCAATATAACAGTAAGGGGCCCCAAGCACTGCTCTGGGAATCGAGCTTCCAGGCAGATCTCCATCTGCAGATCCTGCTTCCCTGTACACACCGCAGCTCTGGGGATGCAGCTTAGAAAAGCAGCTCAGAGTCTGACTTCCGACAGCCACCACGGATACCTGAGGCGGTGGCAGGTGAGGCTCGGGCTGGTTTTTAAGCTCTGAAATCTGGACACACGGGTAAGCAGGCTCCAGTCGAGACACTCGGTGTAACCCGGACACTCTCCCAAAACACTGCGCAGCGCTGGGCTGCTGTGGAATACACCGACACCGCTCCAGAGGCACCCGGCTGGCTGCCGGGTGGGCTGACAGACGCTGACATAAGCTCATGGAGCATCTGGCACGCAGTGTGCCTCCGCAGACACCTCCCCAACACCTCCACTCCCTCGCCTTCTTTTTAGCGACAGACAAAGCCACGTTACAGCGCTCAGCGCCCCAAAAACCGCCCTTCGACACGGGGACGGAGAGGATCGGCCGGGCTCTCCGCCACGCGCGGCCCGCGGCCCTCCGCCCTCGCCGCCCGCGGCCGCTCACCTGGCGGGTCATCAGCGACTTGATCTTCTGCATGGCGGCTCCGCGGCCCCCGCAGCCCCCGCGCAGCGCTACGGGCCGGGCCGGCACGGGGAAGCCATGTTGGACGCCACCTGACCGCGCCCGCCCGCGGCTCTCTGGGAGCCGTAGTCCCGGGGCGGGCGAGCGCCCTCGAACTACAAACCCCGTCAGCACGGCGGGCGGAGAAGGGAGGGCCCGAGGGGTGCTTCCCGGAGGCAGAGGGGGGGTGGGGGCTGGCTGTCGGGAGGTGGTTGAGCCACGGTCACGGGAAAGCGTGGGCTGTTGCCACCTCTTCGTCGTGCGGGTGTCCTACTCACGCCGGCTTTCCCAGCCAGCGTTGATTGCCGACACGGCACATGCCGCCCTGTGTTTGGGAGCACGCGTTACAGCTGAGGTTGGAGTGTTTTTAGGCTTGGAAATCAATCGTTGGAAGATGAAATGAGGCACTGGCTGGAAAGGCAGGCAGCTGTTCTCTGCTTCAGGCGTTATGCATGTAGTGTACGGGGCCTGCACCGTGTGGCAGCTCTGCGCAGCCCAGACAGGCGTGTGTCTGTGCACCTCCCTGAGATATAGGAAACTGAAAAAATGCATGACCTTTAAAATCAATTTTATAGATTGTCCCTCTCTGCTCTGCCCTGGTAAGGCCCCATCTGGAGTACTGCATCCAGGCCTGGGCCCCCAGCGCAGGGAGGATGTGGAGCAGTTGGAGCGGGACCAGAGGTGGCCGTGAAGAGGGTTCGGGGGCTGGAGCACCTCTCCTGTGAAGAAAGGCTGAGGGAGCTGGGCTTGTTCAGTCTGGAGAAGGCTCCAGAGAGACATAACTGCAGCCTTCCAATATGTGAAGGGACTGTACAAACAGGAGGGGACCAACTTTTTCAAGGTGTAGATAGTGACAGAATCACAGAATTGTTGGACTAGGGGGAATAGCTTTAAACTGAAAGAGGGGCAAATTAGGTTAGATGTTAGGCAGAAATTCTTTTCTCAGAGAGTGGTGAAGCACTGGCACAGCTGCCCAGAGAGCTGTGGGTGCCCCATCCCTGGAGGCACTCAAGGCCGGGCTGGATGGGCCCTGGGCAGCCCGATCTGACGGGAGGCAGCCCTGCCCATGGCAGGGCAGTTGAGGCTAGATGAGCTTTAAGGTCATCTCCAACCCAACCATTCTGTGATTCTATGATATCAGTGTTTGAAAAGTTAGAATCTACCCTATAAAGTTTGCTTAACTGGAGGTGGCGTTCAATAATGAGGCTGTCAATACAGCTGCTGTAACTCAGCAATAACAGCAGAGAATTGTGGTTCCTGCAGTCCAGCATGAATCAGTTCAGTGTGCATTTCTTAATCCCCATTCTGACCCCCCGCTGTCCGAGAGCAGCGTCCCAGCTAACAGCAGCTGTGCCACACTGTGCTAAGCCCAACAGCACCATGACGCAGCCATCGGGACCAGCGGTCCCCTCTCCAGCATTCTTCAGTTCTGACTGTGATTTGGAATATCATCCGTCATTATTTTTCTAGAAAAACTTCAAGAAATTTACCCACAGCCAATGTATTAGTGATGAAATAAATTAGCAGAAATACTGAAGTATTCAGGATGTTGCTGCCACAATGACGTTGCTTTCGTGCAGCTTTAATTGAAGTGCTTCTATTAAAAAGAAATGAGTGGCGTTTGGTTTGCAGTAAGTCAATGCTGTTTAACAATCGGCAACCAGAGTTCTGTAGAAACAGTAATGTATGTTTTTAGCTTCCATTCTATTCGTATGAGCTATTTAGTGTAAAAAAATTGCAGCATGTTAGTGACATCAAGAACATATCCTGGAAATAAGGGGACACACTAACTTGAAAAATATAACTGTGCTCATCTGTTGTTGGTTTTGTGTTTTTTTTTTCATTTTCTTTGCCAATGTCAGACATTTAGAACACCAACACAGACTTTATCCCACTGAGAAAGCTCCCATTCACTTCAGTTAGAAATTAACTGGAACCTACAACAAATATTTTATTACACGGTGAAACCAAGTAGATGATCACTTCTAACTCAGGTTTTATAACAGGTTGCAATTTGATGTACCTACACTGCAGTTAAGTGGATTAAAGAGGCTGAAAACAACAGCTTTGGGGAGGGCAGAGCAGGGGGCACTTGGAGCCCTTGGGGATGTGCAAAATATACTTTTCATCTAAAGGCTCATGTTGGCTGATGACATTATTTCTGCTGGGACCTCTCTACTCACGTTTTCGTTAACCTGAAATAACCCTCATATCCCTTAAATTGGATTGTACGGAGCTGCTGAAAATTCTGGAAGGATCTGAGCGTTCTCACCTCCCTTTGACTTAAGCAAAAATTGAGCGTTTATTACTTCCAGCGGTGGCTTCGCACCCTGCAGGACCCCAAACACCAGCACAGGCACACGGTGTTGGGTGGGTCAGCTCCCTGCTGCCGTCCCTCCCACACAAGGCAGGAATTTGTTAATCCGTAACAGCCAAAGTGCTGTATAACGAAAACTTGAAGTGTGTTTTTCTGTGGATAAACCATCTCTGTCGATGCAAATATTTGCTGTTGCAAACTGTTACTGCACATGCAACTGCGGGAGGTTGCCTGGTTTGCTGCTGATTAGATTTGTACAGTGAGTGGCAGCCTTGGACAAAATCCAAATCATACATTAATATTAATATTAAACTGATGTAAATTCATGCAGAATAAACAGTAATCAGCTGCTAACTCAACAGCTCCAGCAAGCTGTACATTGTAGCCTCCGGACTCTGTCAGAAGATTCCTGATGGACACCACATGTTCAGAGAAAGGAACAAAATTGTCTCCATGTTACACATATGTTAATGAAGAAAATAAAAATTTAGGCATGGCTTTTTATTTTTTTTTTATATTTTCAATTAAAAAATAGAAGAAGAGGGTCAAAGGAAAAGTGACAGTCCAAAAAAGAAAAAAAAAACATTCTAAATACTAATTATGCTTTGGAATAAGCAGAAGCATCTGGCAGCATAGTGTATTTTATGAAACAGTGTAACTAAAGGACATTAATAACCAGTACATTGGGTGTGTTCACTTATTTTTCTTAGTTCGAGGTACTTTTTATTATTCTGCACCTCATTTATTACATTCTCTGTCGTATTTGCTGTGGCTGCCAGGGAAGGGTTATGATGAAGTCAGAGGCAATGAAGATGGGTGCTCATCTAACAGGTGCTCCACTCCCTTTGTTCTGTGTATACACATATTCAAATCACACAGGGCTGGGGACAGGATAGGGCCTGTTAACTCATTGCTGATTTTCCTAGCAAATAAACCAGCAGCTGCTGGTCCCAGCTCTGACTTGGCACTGAGAAGAAGGTGGTGGTTGGATGGGGCAGGATGCTTTCATGGAGCCCTTTAGCCAGCTTATTTTGTGACTTACAGTGCAAAATATATTTTCTGCTTGTAGGTAAGGAACAGCATGAATTATATTTGATTGTCATTATGGAAATTTGATTTGTTTTTATACTCCTAAATTTAAAGATATTTCTTGTGTATTGTCAGATGTTTTAAGAAAGTAGCTTAAAAGTTTTTAATCAGATAGTGTTACCCTGTTTTATGAATGGAGCTAAAGCTTTTAGAAACTGACAAAAATTAGTGCTGTACATAATCTGTAAATAAAACATGAGCATTGATTACATGTATTTTTTCCTATTTTATTAAGTAATGTATACGTAGTGCATTCTTTTTATCAAGTAAGGCTTAACAGATTCTGCACCAAAGTTTGCAGAGAAGATATTACACATCTCTTTAAAAACGCATTGTGTTCAGACAGTGCTGATGGGTTATTTTTCAGTTCATTACGATGCCTTGTAGTTCATGCCTAGAATTCATATATAATATTTCCATGTACTTGGTATTTGTCTTAGTTTCTAACTAAATTAAGCTTTCAGTCAACTGAAGAATGTCTTCCGTTAATAGTAGATTTGTTCAGTATTTGGGTGCAATTTCATAAGTATACATTTGTTATCTGTACACTTGATAAAAGCCAGATACTCTGTGCCTTTTTACAGGAATATTTTGTGATAAAAGCTGTATTTCTGCAAAGTCTTGTAATGCATTTTTTATGTATTTACTTGTTTTTGCAAACATCAACAGAGGTAATATACGATGTTGCAAATGTGGTGCATCCTTTTCTAATTGATGTATAAGGACGACTTTTATCTTTTTTATCAACTTCTTATACAGTCAGCTAGTTTCCTTGAATTTGAGCTATATACTTTGTCAAAAGCTTTGGCTTCATAGCAATTGCGGTTTCTGATGAAGATTGTCAGACTTCTTTAAAAATGAAAAACCTGTCTGATAAGAATATTGTGAATATTCACTTCTCTGTCTCCATTACAACTTTGTCGAACATTTCTGATTAAAATTCTACAAGAGATATTGGCATGCACACAGAATGCTTTGGAGTCCATCATTGTTCACCAGAAAGTTTCATCTTAGTCTTTCTCAGATAGAAGCCTTTCCTAGTGTGAGAAACGTGTAGCTTGCACTTGATATAGTGATAAAAATCAGATGCATTGGGGCATGACACAAAGACTTGTGAAGGAATTGACCTCAGAGGGCAGAATTAGGTCAAATAATGAAGCTTGGTAGAACTTGTTCTTGGGCAGAAATTCCAAATTTGGGAAGAACGTGCCCGAGTCCCTCCTGCTGCAAATGGGGGTAGTGGAATAGCAGACTCCCTGGTCCATTTTATCTTATTATTATTATTATTATTATTATTTTGCAAATGAACATATTTACAAGAAGTATGAAAACTATTTCCTTGGACCCAATGACATCTTATACAAGTTTAGGGATTTGGGAGTGCTACAGAGCTAAATGAGCACTCAGGTAAAAAGTAGTTGAGGATCCAAACTCACTTTGACAAAGAGATGTGCATGTTAAATTCGGAGAATGCTAAAACCTCAGTAAGCAGGTTTCAGTTTATGCAGTAAACTCATAAGTTATGTCATAGTTTTTTATTTAAACTAAAGCTGCAGCCCTTGTTTTATGTCAACAGTGATCCTGTTGTGCTTGCTAATACTGGTGACAGCGAACTGAGATGGAAGCAAAACACAGATCGCTGAACTGCAAATGGAGGTCATTTCTGTACAACCCCTTGGCTCGTGGGTGTTACACAAAACTGTTTTTTGGAATTTCATCCTCTTTGAAAAGTGTATATCATTGTATTTAGAAAGGTATAGGGATAAGTTTGAGTTTTGTGAAATTAGTGCCTGATGAGAAAGCAGTAAATTTTGGCACATCAAAATGGAAATAAGTCTGATATTTCAGACCACAGAAGATTTGATCTCTGTTAAAGCTGCACTCACCTAGCATTGCTACCATGAGCCCTTTGTCAGAGCGCTTTTATGTGGTGGCAGCTCTGAGTCTCGATGGCTCTCCGTGAAGCCACCCCAGGGGACAGTAGCACCCGCCATCGTCCAGAGCCACTCCCCAGCAGACAGCAGCCTTCTGGCTGGGAAGGGAAGTGGGGCTTCTTCCCTCACTTTCCCTCGTCTTTGCTGAAAGAAGTTCCTGACTGAGCTCCCAGTGCCTTTCCAAGCTGTCGAATGGAACTGCTTTTTCCCACAAATTAAGTGGAACCAGGTAGAAGCTTATTTACAGTTTGTATTCCCTCCTTTCTTTTTTTCAACTGAGAAGAAAGTAAGTTTTCCAGCCATTATTCCCTTTTTTTCCTGTGATGGTGATAGGTTTTACACTGGTGGTCCCAGGCCTGTTTTGTTTTTGCTCCTTTTCTGCACAAACAGGTCTGTGAGAAATATCAGTTGTTATACATATTTTATGATTACCATTGCAGCTGTTACCGACTTCTTATCCTACAGCATGATCACTTACTGACAGCTAGATCAACCACAAAATGGAGCTTAAGGAATGAGGAAGGATATGGCCAGATCTTTTAACTGATCATTTACAGATTTCCCAGTATTTGTAGAGATGTCTTCTATTTCTTTCAAGGAGACTTAAAAATTTGAGTGTGTTAGGTGGTTTATATGAAATTTATTTTCACCATTAAATATTTTGTGAAGGATTTTACTGAGGAATTGTTCTCTCAATTGGACAGCAGTTGTTTGATTTGCATTGTAAGGTTTGCAGGAGGGAACTCACCTCTGTTACATATTACAGCAACCAACAAAACTCATCTCCCATTAACCAGAGTAGCTCATCCCTAAGAGTCAAGCAGCATTAAAAATACTGTACAAGAACGACAGGTCACAAATATTTTAAGAAGAAGTAGGGGAGGAGATTTCAATTTGATGTGATTCCATTGCTTCAGGTTTTTCATCTGGAAAAAATTAAGCATGTGCTTACCATGCTCCTGTGCATCCTCCACTTAAGTCTCTTCGTATTTTTCTACCTTTTTCCTCTCGTTTTGTCCCATTCTCCTCCCATCTCAGCTGACTCCCAGCTGTTCTTCCCACACCAGTGTCCATGCAACCTGAAGTCCTCTGCCCACTTCTTACTCAGCCCCCAAGAAGTTGGATTTGTGGGTATTTCTGTCAAGGGATTAAATGTCTTTGCACACATCGTCCCTATAGCGTTCTGCCACATGCCTGCACCAAGCTGCTTCCCTTTGGTTCCTCACCCTCAGCAGTGCTGCAGGCCATCCTAGATGAGCAGTGCTGTTCAGCTGTATGAAGAGGGAGGAAAAATTACTCATTTTTGTGGTTTGTCTTTTTCCTTGACTATAAATCTCACTAGTTGCTGAATGGACAGAATATGACCAGAGATATCTTAGCAAATGTGTATATAATGTTCTATAAATCTGCCTAAGGATGACATAAGGAAAAATGATTCTAAAGCAAAGCATGGGAAAGCCGGTGACTAGCTGAAGGGGGGCCTTTTGCACCCTGAAGGTGCAGGATTCTTGGAGGACAGAATTCATCATGGGACTGGAAATATTTTTTTTGTGCATATCAACGGAAGACCTTAATTCTTTTTTTTTTCCTTTGATTGGAATACTTGATTTTTTCAAGTTTAGTAATGTTCCTTGAATTTATTCTGAAGCATAAGGTGCAAAAAATAACTATATATCATTTTAAATGGGCAAATTCATGAAAGTGAGCCTTGTTAGATTTTTCAGTTGGTTTCTCAGTATAACTGGCAAAATAACATCAAGAAATTTATCTCTGGATAAACACAGAAAAAAAAAATCCTACATTTCCAGTTTGCAGCCTAAAACCATTAGAAAATATGATCTCTGCAAATTGAGAATATTTTAAAAGGAAAATATTTTAAACATTAAGGTAAATGCACCTTTCCTCATTTTTGTCAATCTTGCAACAATTAAAAGTCTTCTAACTAGGAATTACAAATATTCTTCCAGCTTTGGCTTTTTGTATACTGTAAAGCTGGGACTCTGTAGCTAGATCCTACTCCACTGAAGTCAGCGAGCATTGTCCCATTTCTTTCTTGAAATCTGAGACATAAGCATAGCAAAAGTTTAAGCTTTATCTCTGAGATTTTTTTCTCTGTGAGAGTCCCTCATTTGAGTTTTCCAGTGTTCCTGATTGTTTATTTGTTCTTTAATTTTTGTGCAGGTATTTGTTCTGCCTTGAAGCTGACAGTACCGTCTCATACTATCCATGGTATTGAGGGGCAACCACTCCGGCTTACTGTTGACTACAATTTGAACACTACAGCTTGTGAAATCCAGATAATTTGGCTGTTTGAGAAGCCTCAGAGTAATCCAAAATACTTGCTTGGCTCTGTAAACCAGACAGTAGTACCAGACTTGGAATATCAGCACAAGTTTACCCTCATACCACCTAATGCATCTTTGATGATCAATCCGTTACGTATCAGTGATGAGGGCAATTATATCGTAAAAGTCAATGTCCGTGGGAATGGGACAATAGCTGCCAGTGAAAAGATTCAAGTAGCTGTTGATGGTAAGTCAGTAAAATGTAGCATCTTCAGTTTGGAAATAAAATTTCCACAGCTCTAAAGTACTGATTCTTGGAATCCAGTTATGTTAGTACGCTATTTAATCCAACCATGCATGAGTAAGTGCAACAATTGAGTTAGGTTACTTTCTACTTCTGCTGGAGGGAATGCTACAATATGTCATCCTTAAACAAAACTAAGACTAATATTTCTTGATCTTAAGTAGAACATTTAAGGATTCTCAAAGCCATTAATTAATATGAGAAATATAAGAAATAGTCTTTCATAAGGCTTTCATAAGGCTTTCGTGCTGTCAGTCATGAGGATGTATCAACTTCCAATGAACAGCAGCTTATAGATTATATGGAGAGAGCCCTGAAACTGTTCAGCTTGAAATAATTAAATGAATGAGACATTAATGTGATAAAGCAGTGGCTCCCATCTCACTCCCATTCCCATGCCAGGCTGCAGCCATACCTGTGACCAGGCCAGTGGGTCTCAGTGTCAGCCATGCAGCACTGCTGGGGAAATCCCTCACTGTGGGCAGTGTCACCCTTTGTGCTCTTTTCATTGTTGTGGCCACAGGGATTTGCTCATGAGACCAGAGGTAGAAGCAGTGGTACACCCAACTTCAGCCTGCGTCATGCAACCAGTAATATCAACAGTCTAGTTTTATTTAAGCACTGGAACGATTCTTACAGTCACCAGCTGAGAATATGACCTTCATTTTCCATTCTTTAATCATATTTAACAAACACAATTTGAAATATGAATACTTTCCAGAGAGGAGGATGACTGGTATTTGTATAGTTTTGGAAGACTGTAATGTACTGGTAGTCACTTTTATAACTCTTCATCTCTCTTTATTTTATAGTTCCTGTCACACAGCCAGTTGTGCACACTGAGCCATCTTCAGGGGTAGTGGAGTACGTGGGGAATATTACGTTAAAATGTACCGTGGGAAAAGGCACAAGGGTAGTTTATCAGTGGATGAAAAATGGGAAGCCTCTCCATGCTGGCCCTAATTATATTTTTTCATCAAACAATGCTACACTTCTAATTGTTCCTGTTGCAAAAGAAGACATTGGGAACTACAGCTGTTTGGTATCCAATCCTGTCAGCGCAATGGAAAGTGAGAGAATTGCACCGACCATATATTGTGAGTATATGAAATATTCATAATTACCTTTGTATAAATGATCAGGCTGGAAAGAGCGCCTCCAACTGTGGAAAAGAGACAGAAAACAGTTGAGTTAACATTATAGGTTGCATTCAAAATAAGTTTATTTGTAGCAGCTATAACTTAATGATAGTGTAATAAAAAGTCACTCCGTGTTAAGTAGTTGTGAAGATCAGTCTGAACTGCCAAATCTACATATGAACTGCAGGTGTGCAAATCTGGAGGAGGTGTGACTCAGGAAAACAATCAGATCAGTACACATGAAAAAGTTGATTAAAATGGAAAGAGAAAACAGTATCCGGATGCTGAGTACAGGAAGCACCAGGCTGACGTATTGCTGCTGGTGGTATTCCTCACGATCTCTTTGAGTCCAGTCCTGTTTAATACTTTCATTAATGACATCAGTTTAAAGACTGGAAGCATGTCAATGAAGTTCACTTGTGGCAACGAACGGGGAAGACTGAATGACAGAGTAATAGAATTGGTATGAAATCTCCTGGTAAAAACTATAAGGGCATACACTTAGAGAATAAAAATCATGAACTGCTGATAAGATGGAGATTTTTCTGAAATAACTGAGGCAGTGAACCTGCCTGATTGAACTGATCACAAGATGTCTGAACAAGCAGCGTCATTCAGGCATAAAAAAGACGAGATAACACGTGGAATACTGTATACAGTTCCTACATATCTCAGAGCAATGATCTTGAACTGGAAAGAAACAGAACAAAACGGGATGGGATCCTATTCATGAGAACAGAGCAGGCGAACTCAGTTTGGTTGAGCAAAGTAAACTCTGAAAGGAGTATTTGCTTTTCATATAAAGTGGGAAACATAAGGGAGCAAGATTTATGTAAAGATTTATGTTGACAGAAGAATAAACCATAAAGTACCCATATATTTTGTCTGGGAACAAGATGTTTCCCAGCTGTTGGAGTAATGAGGTTCTGCAAGAGCTATGCACATTACTGTTGACGTGGGTTGACAAATGTATGAATGGGATTCTGTGCTGTGATGGCTTACTGCACTGGGAGGCTGAATTCAGTGGTACCAAACGTCCCTTCCAGTCCTATGTTCCCAAGGTTTCATTCATGCCATTTTAAGATCATATGCTGGTCCTCAGAAAGTTCGGAGACACTTTAGGTTTTGGTTCATTTATTATTTTGTTGCTGTTGCTTACTGTTGATTTGCATAGGACTCCCAAGAAGTAGCGCTGAGGAAACTGTAACAGTTGAAAAATCTTTCCAAGTCCTAAAATGAAAACTTATTTTCAACTCATTGCTTAGTAGAGCTTGAAAATTCCAGTTACTTCAGTGCCCACATCTTTTGCTGCCTGGTGATTTTGAGATACTACAATACTTCTGATTCAGTTTTTCTTCACATATGGGGATATTGTTATAAGTAGTTACATTTTTAGAATGGACTTTTTATTTCATCAGAATTGAGAGTTTACATCACGTGTAACTTAAAATATGGAAAAAAAATATCGAGAAAACAATCTGAAAGACTGCAATGCTTACACTGAGATCCATATCCAAATTTATGATGGGAGTTGGGGTTCTTGACTCCTGAGCTATACCAAGTCCATAACTCAGCCCAGCCCGTGCCTGCTGAGGTGGTTGGTCCTCCAACAAGTACTTGTCAGTACCACAGGCCCCAGGATCCCCATATGCCATATGTCATTGCTGCGGGGGAGTTACTGTAAGTGATAAAAAAAAAAGTTCATTCACAGTAAATACCTGCCATCTGCTTAGAAACTACAACACTCTCATGGAGATAGGAGCGATTGGAAATAGTCCCACAAAGCTGTAAATTGTTACCGAGAACAGGTGATTTATTATTTTACAAGTCATTTAGTTAACTGGCTTCGCTGAGACAAGAGGCTTAATTCTGTTGAGAACCATATGGGAAGGGAGTAGCACTGGGTGATCCATGAAGGCAGGCATTCTGCTTTTTTTGCTGAGAATCAAAAATGCTTTTTGTTCTTCATCATTTCTCATTAATATTGTACCACTTCTCCACTAGCTATGATGATAATGCATCACAGAGCATTGCTATTGCAGTAGCTTGAAGCAGAAATAAAGTAAAGTGGAAGAAGCTGCTGCCGTGGAGGCTGCAACAGAAACTGCTGCATGGTGATGATGGAGTTGAACGTAATAGATTAAGTGGGATTACCTTCCTTTGGACTTCAGAAGCCAGAATATATTTAATCTCAGAGAGGAAATTGCTGACTATCTGCTTTTCAGAATCACAGTTGAAGCTGTGGATACCCCTCAGCTACCTGGTGCATAGGGATCGCAGCAATGCATGCAAGTCCAGGGCCGGCAGCAGGCTGAGCCAGACCCTGCAGAAGGGTTATCTCATGGTACCTTCATCAGGGACGGACTTCACCAAGGAATGCTGCTTTTCAGACCTAGCCAACATTTGACTGTTTCAAAAGAAAACCTTTCTGTGTTTTTTTCCAACAGCCAACACAGTTTTTATCATTGTTTCTTTTGATTTGCAGCTTTCATACCAAAGCGTGGTCGTGTTGTTGGTGCTGGCTATGCACACTGTGCTGTTATGGCATCGATACAAAAGCAGAACTCAGATCTGATTCTTTTGCAGACTGTGGCAATTCTCCTGTTAGAGTGAGGGAGCACAGACCTATCTTAGCATTAGTCTCTGTTTATATATGCCAAAGGTTATATTATCAGTGAAAATAAAAGCTAACAGAAGAAAGACGAGTCAGGTAAGAGGAATTGCTCTGTAAAGTTAAAAAGAAAAAGCATGTTCCCTCCTATAAAAGTGTAAGGGATCTTACACTTTTATATCTCTACATCTTTATGAAATAGTCAAAGTTCAGTATGACCCTCTCCTTTCCCATGTGATAAAAAACAAAATACGTTCCTGTTGTGGGCAGCAGGTGTTGTGGGCTTTGTGTGCGTGGAAGGGGGTGCGGGGCAGCTGAGCTGAAGCAGTGGTGACAGCTTTGCAGTTTCCAGAAGCATTTATCATAGGCATGACTCAGATATTACGGAGCCTGTGAACAAGCAGCCCTACACCTCAGATGGCAGGTTTTTAGAAATGCCTTGATTCTTCCCAGTGGCACCTGTGGCATAGGTCAGAGCAGAGCAAATTCATTCTGATGTGAATCGGCATTGCATTGCCCAACAAAGTGTTACACATGATGCTGGGTCTTACAATGAGAATGCAGAAAATCTGATCACTAAAACAATCTTGACAACTGTAAGTTGTGAAATATGCACATTTGGCTAAAAATGGACTCAGCTGAGGTCATGGTGTCACAGTCTCCATTTTGTTTCCTAAACCTCCACAAACAGAGAAAGAAAAACACAGAAGCACACAGGAAACAGCCTGCGTGCAGCTTGCCTGCGTGCTCCTGAAAAACAGGTTGGCCTCATAAAATGAGGCAGACAATAAACAGAGGCATACATGTTACAAGTAAATCTAATGCCAGCCTGAATTTCCTGATAAGAAATAGAGAGTCAGAAACAAGCCAGTGTTCTTCTTCCTACAGCAGCAAATTGCATGTTCAAAACCAGCTCTGTGGTTTTAATGCTTCCAGACAGCCATAGGAAGATGGAGATATTACTTCATCACATTAGAATGGACATTAATTATTGACTTACCTGTCTTCTTGCTATGCCATTCTGGGTGAGTCACTTGGCAGCAGCTTTACTGAGCTTCAGGGATCCCACCAAAGAGAAGTCACCTCTTCATTCCGCACAGTTTCCTTTGGCTTCTTTCAGCATCGGTCAACAGTAGGACTGTACATTTTTGATTGTGCATCTCAGCCCCAAGGGAATTATCAACATCAAAATAGATATGTTGACTGGAAAAAAAGTAATTTAATAAGGCACATTTTGATTATTTTATTCTTTACTCTATTTTCTATACTCAAATTGTAAAAATAGATTTTAACATGTAAAGATTGGAAAAACCAATCCTAAATGATCTATTAAAAATAACATGGGAAATACTCTTATCATATTTAAATATATTGTTTCCCTCCCCATTTTCCTACGAAGATTACCCTAAAAATACTTAGCTGCTCAATTTTCTCAGTAATGAACACTTGACTACTGGACAATAAATATCCCTTCTAATTACATTCAGAAACTGAGCTGTCTAGGGTAAGGCACAGGGGCATCCTCCTGAAAGAAACCTAAATGCTGAATGTAGAAACTTACTAAAGCAGCGGAAGGTTAAAGTTTATTTTATCAGTCATTTGTAGAAAACATTTTCTGAAGTTTTCTCTGGCACACCCCACTCTAAAGTATCCCTCTAAGATAGTTGTGCAAATAATTATTATACTGCTGAGTATTGCACTGACTGCTTATATATTTCAGAGATAATTTGTTCACTTTTAAATACGCAGAGAAAGGACTTACACGAACACGTTTGGCATTTAAGTAGAAAAGGTCAAATATGCCTGGGAAGAGAAGCTTTACTTCAGAGCTTTTCCAAGTCTGTTCCGTTTTCATTGTTTGTATGGTACTGAACAGTGCATAGACCTGTACTGTTTCCCTAAACAGCAATTGGATCAGTATTAAGCAGGTGTAGTCTGAGATCAAATTAAAGATCAAATTATTGAATTGAAAGCCTTTTGACTGAAATTATTGAATCTAGTGACTGCTACCCTAAGGGCTAGTCCAGTTTAAAAATTCTAAGTGCTTTTACCTAAAATTTAAATATATACTTCAATTTTAATTTTTTCCACTGTGTTTTCTTTCTTTCTTTCTTTCTTTCTTTCTTTCTTTCTTTCTTTCTTTCTTTCTTTCTTTCTTTCTTTCTTTCTTTCTTTCTTTCTTTCTTTCTTTCTTTCTTTTTCTTTCTTTCTTTCCTTCTTTTTCTTTCTGTCTGTCTGTCTGTCTGTCTGTCTGTCTGTCTTTCTGTCTTTCTGTCTTTCTGTCTTTCTGTCTTTCTTTCTGTCTTCCTTTTTCCAATGCAGATGGGCCTTACGGGCTCCGAGTGAAATCAGACAGAGGTCTGAATGTAGGGGCAGTGTTTACCATGGACATAGGGGAAGCTGTGCTGTTTGACTGCTCGGCAGACTCAAATCCACCCAACACTTACTCATGGATTCAGAGGGCTGACAATACCACTCATGTGATCCAATATGGACCCCACCTGGAAGTTGTGTCCAATACAGTGGCCCAGAAGACAAGAGATTACGTGTGCCGTGCTTTCAACAACATGACTGGAAAACGAGATGAGACTCACTTCACCGTGATCGTTACCTCTGCTGGTAAGAGCATCAGTTCCTCGCTGTAACTACAGCATCTGAGCTGAACATCAGTGCCAGGAAAAGGAAATTGTTCTTTGAGAGAGAATATATGTATGAGGTGGGGTCTTGCTAACAATGTAGTAAAAGGGATTTTGGCCATTGGGGCGATCAGGGTTTTATTTGCAGTGTGTCACAGCCTTGGACAAGACCCACTGAGATACTGAAGTTTTGTGGGAGTTTGACAGTACAATATATTTGGCCATTTGGAGCTGTATCCCATAAGTAGAAAAATGTCGTTAGCAGACAGATCTCATCATGACCAAGTACAATGGCATAATTATGTTTCTTACCCTATTTTTTATTTTTTGCCTTGGTGAATGGGGAAAATGATGCAGAAACCTGCTGGATGCCAGGGCAAACCTTTCTTCTCATGGGCAGATTTTGTCCAAGGCTCACTGTCTCATTCTCTGCCTTTCAGGAGCTCAGAGCCCTGGGGCCCCTCAGTGGCAGTGCATGGGAGTCTGAAGCATGCAGCACTGACTGCAGCAACCAGCCACAGACTAAGGCTGTTTACTATTTTCCCAGTGTGACTAAGTATTATAGAAACCTTAGTTTAGTGTAGGATGATAATGTAAGCTGTGATGATGAATTAATAGTTTGATTACAATCTGCTTGTAAAAATGACTTTGCTTTCATATTTAAGAATCTGTGGACTGACTGCTAGCTTCTGCTGAACACATCTCCTGTATTTCCCATGCTTCATAACCCCCGTTCCTGTATCAGATTGTGTTAAACAGCAATAAAGCAATTTCCCAGGAAATCTCCAGAAGCACACAGCTAAGAACAAGAACTCTGATAATCCCTCATTAATAAGGATCAATAAGTTTTTTCAGATAAGGACTGTATAATGTAAATGTTCAAAAAGATGCAATCAATTGCCTGTTCAAAAATTTAACAAAGCAATTTAGCTTGTGCAGTACAAAGAGCTCAGCCATTTGTTAGCAAGGTAAACACGGCAAGCAGATGTCCACTGCTCTGGCTGATATGTTATCATCACAAATCCACAATGTTAAGTATGCTGAAAGGAAGATAGGTTGCAATTTTGCAATGAGAATGCTGCACTTTAAACGTTGCAGTTAGAGAAAGAGAACACAAACAGAGCTATGTTTCATTAGAAATAAGCCTGACATTTCTCCAGGAAGTCCATGTAAACTACAAAATGAATATGTATATCCATCACTAATTAAGAGATTCAGCTGACATCTCCTTTCAAAAGGGGAAAATCCAGAGCTTCATGTTTAATTGCACCTAAAAACACACATTTCCTAATTACAAATGTTTTGCCTAAATGAAATCTTCAAAACCATTTTATCCTGTGTATTTAAAAAAAAAAAAAATCAACTTCCCCCCTCTACAGGCATTTCTTCTTGATGAATATTTATTCAGATAGCACTAAACCCAGATGTTGAGCCCACACATTGCAATGCAGCACTGGTTGAACCTAAGTGGTATGAATTCCCCCACCAGACTAAACCTCGGTGATCCTGCTCAGGCTAAATTCTGCTTAGAAATTAACAGAATTTTTATGGGACCTAACAACTGACAGGCAGAGGAAGAAAAGGAACCATGCTGATCCACCTTAGCTCCTAGAGATGAGGGAGCTTGCTGCCTTCTGTCTGCTGCCGTGCCAGGAGGGAGAATCCACCCTACCATCCAGCTAAATACAGGCTGCTATAGGAAGGGGGAACATAGAACACAGCAGGAAGGCATATAATAGCGTGTACGTGGAACCTCCAGAGCCCAGCTGAAACAAACACACCATGAGCTTTCCGTGGTTTCCATCTCTCAGTGACTCCAGTGCCATGGCTGGAACAAGAAGGGCACCTCTTCTGTTTGGGCACTGAGTCTTCTGGTGCTCAGACCTTCTTGAGAAATACTTTGTGCCATGGAAAAAAAAAAAAAAAAAAAACAGTTTAGAAACAAAATCTATTTCAGCTACATCCAGAATCAATTAATGCAGTTCCCCCCAACAACAACACATCAATAAGTGAGATAACAAGGAAACCATGACTGTGTCAAGTGAACTTTGGCCATAGACGTACAAGTAAATTTTCTATCCTTAATTTAACTCACCAGTTACCATTTAGATAATAGAAGCATTTGTTTAGGTTGCTGACTGGAAACAATTTTAAACAGCTTTTTTTCATGTACCATGTTTTAACCAAAACAATTTGACTTTCTTTTGTATCTCAGATGGTAGATTGTCATTTATATCCCCAATCACAAACCAGCTGCAGACTTCCCAAGAGACAATGTCAAAGCCAAAGGCTCTGCTCAGAGGTTTGTCTGGGTAACACCGGTAGGCACCTCACACTGAATGCCTTCCGGCTGCCTTTGGAAACATGCTTAAGACAGTGCAATAGACCTGCTGGTTTAGTCCTCACAAGACGTATGCAGAAAAGGCCAAAAATGAGATGGTAGCTAGTCTATAGGGAATACAGCAATGTATTTTGCTTAGGCAGAACCTAGCCAGAATCTTGTCTAACATAGGTTACTTCCATCTTTGAGTTTTTAATCCTGTTCTGAACTGGCTGAGGAGTGACAGTGTGAGAGAAACCCTGACCCCACGGTCCCTGCAGGGCCTCAGGATGGGGCAGGATGGCGTTCATTACATTTTGGAAAGCCAGTTCTAGCAGCTATCAAATTCCAGTCCTGACTTGCAAGCAGAGTGCTTTGAAAGCAGGATAGTATCCTGCTGTTTCCTAACACAGTCCGACACGAACACAACCAGGTAACTGCATTTTTGTTACAAGAAAGAACTATCTCACCTCATGATTTGTTTGTCATGTCTGTTGATCTGAAGAAGACTGGCACTTTGGAAATCCATATCCTATAGACAACCTACACAGGAGAGGGTTCGCTGTTAACGCAGTGATGGAATCAGGGAGACCTGAACTCTGCTCCTGACTCACCCTTGGTTTGCTGAGGCTTTGTCACCCAAATTCATTGCAGTTCAGTTTTCTGTGCCTAAGATCAGAATATTCTTTTACTGCTGCAATTCCTGGATTATGTAGCTCTAGGTAGCAATTTATTCTGGACTCCTTTCTGATATGCGTGTCATTGCTTTCCCAACTCAGGTAATCTTTGGGGAAAAAATTGTTATCAATTCGCCAGAACCCCAAAACGTACATCTACTTTAAATCTATATACTAGCTTCAGATGAATTTATAAAGATGCATTTTTCAGTGTTACAATAGCACTTTATCCAGAACAGGAGACTAAATACAGTACTTATCTTCTTTGACACAGGACTGGAAAAGCTGGCTCAGGAAGGAAAATCTTTGTCATCCCTTGCAGTAATAACTGGAATTTCATTATTTTTGATCCTAGTTATGGTCTTCCTATTCATATGGAAAAGATATCAGCCACATAAAGGTATGTAAAAGTTAAGTTCTGTCTATTCTTTTGGAACTTTAGAACATAAAGAATGATTTTTCCTTTTTTCTTCTTTTTAGTGATACAACAGAAGCTGCAGAGCAGGTACAAAAACTAAATCATTCTTACATTTTGAAGTCTTTTCCATTATGAGAATTGAATTTTATCATATTAATTTTCTTCCCTTGGCTTTTGACACCAAACTGAAAAGCATGTTTTATGTTTTCTAGGCCAGAGGCTGATTACAGAAAGGCACAGACATTTTCAGGTAATGTTAATGATAGAAATGAGTGTAAGGTCAAATTCTTGAAAAAAATTAGCATCTCTACATACCAAATAAGAGAAGGAAAGGAAGGGAAGCATGGTTTTAACTTGGGTTGTAGACCTCTATGCTATCTTTCTTAAGATAAAACTAAAAGGATGCCAGGTCAGTGTGGGTCTAGCTCATGTCTAGAGTTCATAGTACTATGTATCCTGCTGGCTTGAATTCAAGCTGTTAAGCTAAGTTAGAACCACCTGTATTCCTGCTTTTCTCACCAATATGAAATGAGTGTTACTATGGGGTAGCAGTGAGAGATGCCATGGGAGGATCCCACTTCTGAATGCTGGTGGCACCAAGGAATACCAAAGTCATGAGATGATAAAATATCTATGTTTTAGCCTCTACTGTATTCTGTACTGCGCTTCTCTGTGTCACTGGGACCCCGTGTGTTTTTTTCACTCCCTCCTCTCCCTCCACAATCCTTCCCATGTAATCTTGGGCAGGAGAGGCTGGACACCAGCCTTCTAGAGGACGTGACACTTTTCTTCCCATCCTGTGATACCAAAGCCTCAGAGCTGCTACCTGTGAGAGGACAAGGAGGTAAAGCTTAGGAAGGTAAGAAGTCAGTCAAGCAAAGAGGGCCCTTCACCCCAGAAATTGGTATTGGAGGAGAGAATCTCATCACTCCCTTTAACACAGCAGCCTGCACGTTGGAGCAATGGCCCAAGAGATAGTAAGAGTTCAAGACAAGAGACAATAAGATCTGCTAGACAGGGGCAAGTTAATGGGGGTAGAGATACTCCCACCCTAACTCCTACAAATTGCAGCTCAGTCTCAGATGCAACTTGTCATCTGGCTTAATAATCATGTACCCTCACCATGTTCCCTTTTTTTAATCTCAGCATTGTACAAGATTCGGGTGGTACTGTCTCACACTACAGTGCAGATGTGCTGAGCCTATGCTGGGCTCTCGTCTATGTTAAAGGAAAGCAGATGGGTCAGTTTAGACTTCCAGCAAAGGCAGTCCCAGTGGCTCCTGCAGAGCTGCTGCTGAGGTTGGTCAGAGGCTCCACGCTTGGTCCAAGGCACTGCAGGTCACCAAGCAGTGTGCACACCAGCAGGGCAGCTGCTCTGCCATGCTCCAGGCCAGCTCAGTGGTTTAGAGTAGATCAAACAACCAATATTCAGATTTATTTATTTTTAATTAGAGAAATGAGTTTTCCCAGCTGTGCTTAAGCTGTCTTTTCCAAACTCATATTATATCTTGATACTTTTTTCCCATTTGTTTGTTTTAACTTCAGGACACGAAAGTGCTTTGGATGATTTTGGGATATATGAATTTGTTGCTATTCCGGATCGTGCCAGTGGTTCTAGGGTATGTGGCTTTACATCACAGAGTGATAGTTTCCTTTCTGTTTCTTAAGGAGTACTAAAGATCTGCACTCGAGTCCTTTTGTCAGTTTGCTCCTGTTACTTTTCATAGATGTTTTTATGACACTTTATTCATCCTTATTGTTTACATACTATTTATTCTTTCGTTACTATGTTACTAGCTCAGTGCTTGTATCAACACCCTGCAGTAGGGAACTAACCAAACTCTAAAGGGAACAGTCTCAGTGGTAACCCTGCTTTAAAAAAATTTTAGTAGTGTTGGGTAGATGGGTAACACTGAACCATTCACTGCCATACAAGCAAATAAATTGTTGGAATGCCACTTTCTCCCTTGGCCCTGTATTGCTGCTCACACAACGTAAAACTTTGACAGTTCAGAAAAGCCTCAGGATGTTTGAAGTATTGTTTGTGCAGATGTGCAAAATAAATCTCACCTATATAGTGTGATGTCAGATGACAAAGATAAACAAGAAATTGGCCTACAGAATGTAGGGGCAAAAGACTGAAACTGGAAGGAAATATAAGAAGGATTTTCCCTTTGTTAAACAAAATTTCTTTCAATAGTCTTCTGCATTTGGAAAGCATCAGGATGGCCATCTCAGCTCCCAAACATGATCGTGCAGGGTCACACTGATACTCACAGCTATTTCATTGTTATTTCTCTTCATACATGATGTATTAGCAAAAACAACCATAGGTCAATAAACCCTTTTCTCTGCTGGGGTTAGATGACTGAAATAGAAATTTCTAGTGGCAGAGTGCTGTAGTAAAGGTCAGCATAAAGAGCAGAAGTAAACAGCACCAGAGATAAAAAATCTTTTAGAAAACAGAAGAGCCAAACTGTGCCTGAGAATGTGACCACAAGAGTCACTAAATCCAGGGATTGGACCCCAAATCATCCCATTCTTAAGCATCCTGTGATATCCCTACATCATACCACAAATTCACATCATTGCTTCAGTATCCTGCAGAATTAGGGCCTTGGTCAGGGAGGAGGGCTGACCTGAGCAGAGTGGATGTACAAGCAATGAAACCCATTCTAATCTCCAGTACGATTTCAAGAAACAGGAGAAGCTGCTAGTTTAGTTGCTCAGAATTATGGCATGGCAGATAAAGTCAGCAGAAAATGGAAAAGTAAGAAGTGGAGATAATGAAAAAATGGAGTTTGCTCTTTCTGAGCAGAAAGATCATGGTAAATCCTTATGGATTGGGAGTCTAGTGTTCTGTTGACATGAGAACTGATTGCATACATAACATATTAATTTAATTACTCCTTCTTTTATGGAAATTTCTCACAGTTTTCTCACTCTGACATGCTGGTGGGAGTTTTCTACTGAGCTCTTTCCTTGAATATTTTCTCATTTTTCATTCTTTATTCACTCCTTTCATTATTAAATGTTTCTTCCTTGACTTGCAGTACAGTAACATAAAATAGTTGCTATATTAAATGCAAATGCTGCATCCTAAATCATCTTAGATTCTAACTGAATTTAAATGTATTGGTTGCATTACTATAAATGTGATGAAAACTTAACCAGAATGAAATGTGAACTGATAGAGATGACCTGTTAAATCCATGCACAAAGTGTTGTTGGAGAAGATATCTGTTCTTAAAAAATAATGAGAAGTTACATTATCAGCTTCATTTCTGTTGAACTTTTATCCATTTGTACTTACAGCAGAAACGCTCTTTGCTACTTTTAGGTTTCAAGTCAGTCTCTTCGTGGCGCTGACAGTGTCCCAGGCCAGGACATGCTTAGTACAGTTTATGAAGTTATTCAGCACATTCCCAATCAGCAGCAGCAGGAGCATCAACAGTAAGTGAAAGCCTGCGTGCATGCACGTGGTAGCTCAAAGACAAGGACATCAGCATGCGATTGAAACAACAATTTATACGTCGGTGGCTGGTGTCTGAGTCCAGTGAGAGGTTTAAGGCAGCAAAAAGATCCTACATCAGCCTCTCCACCGATTCATGTACAATCCCTCAAGCCTCCAGCCTGATGTTTTATCATGCCACATTTGTCTAAGTGTGAAGAACAAGAGTTAAGATCTTCAAATGCAGTTTCGAGGGAAAATTCCCAAGCACTTTAAGAGGGTAGCTACAGTTTCACAGCACTGAGATCTGAGCACTTCCCACTCAGCAAGTTAAATCTTCAGTCAAAGCAGATGAATCAGCAGCATGGCTTCCAGACCTGTCAGCCACGTGCCAAGAAATTGGGGGGTCTTGCTGAATGTTGAAACTGGTCAGCTGATCAATGACCAGGGGTTGTTTGCAGTGGTCACGTAAAGGCTAACAGGCAATGCTTCGTTATCTGAGTAACTGATGACTTAATTTGCATCTTAACTAATGATTTAGAGCAAAACAAGCACTGTTCTGCAGTACCCTGGCTGGTAGTCCCAATTTTGTTCACATCACCTACTTTGCAGTACCTCTTGGCATAAGATTAGTGAGTGCAATGAAAGTTTTTGTAATGGCATTATAGCTGCCATAAATCTGTTCTGAATATTGGCAGTGTTTCTTACAAGTTAACAGCAGCTCACAAGACTTAAGTTGGTAACAACCTTTTTTTCCATGTTTTTACTGTATGGTCAGTTTCTTTTATGGTTGAAGAGAAAAATATGCATTCTTGCAAGTAATGTAATAATCTAATAATCTAAACTAATCAGTGACTGAGTAATCACAAAGTTTATGTGACTTCAGCATTAGGTATTTACACTACTACAAATGTGCAGGTTACAATTGCAACTGTGCATCTAAATTATGTATACAAATGTGCAACCATGCTTGTAAAAGCAACCTGATAAGTGAGAAACTAATAGTGAATTACTAATGACATTTGTGTTTTGCTTGGAGTTACTTTGAATCACGACGATTTTAAATCAGATGTAAAAATAGCAATCATAAAGTACCTTGTCTTCTTACTCTTATATGTCTCCTATCTCAACTTTTTTCACTGATACGACTCTTCTAAATGAATAGGTACAAAGTAAAGGTAAATTGAACTCTGATACAGTTCAGATTTCAACTCAGGTCTTACAGAAAGCATGGTGTAGTCGTAAAGGACTCATTTGCATAGCCATGTTGTGCTCTCTTCATTTAACCAGATTTTAAAAAAGAAGCGTGGGAGCAAAATTTCCACTAACAAAACCAGGATGGGTCCTGCTGAACATGATGAAGGGTGAATGACTCAGCTTAAAGACTGCTTTCATGAATTTTCCAATTCCTGACTTGCAGCGAAGGAGCACTCTGAGTAGTGAATAAATCAGGATAATTAAGTCAATACTTGGATTTGCAGCAGGATGCTTCTGCACTGAGTGTAAGGACAAAGACATCACAAAACAGGGAATGGAGATTAGGAAGTAATTCCAGACTCCTGTAATGCTAAGCAGTGATTGCCCATAGATGGACTCCACGGACCTGATATGCAGGCATCTGTACAGTAGCCAGCAACATTCATGGGAAGGCTGACAGGGGATCTGCCTGCACTCTGCTTACAACAGGAGCTTCTCTTTGTGTAAAACAAAGGAATGGATGTTAAGGCAGCCAAACAGGTTTGTTGGGAAAGTGATCATTTTGCTCATATTCCTGGTGGTCTTGGCTCAAAGTGTTCTCATTTCATAACTTTATTAGAATTAAAATAATGGAAAAATAAGTAAAAAACATTGTTTCTTAATTTAATGCCCAGATTTACAGTCTGAAAATTGTTCAAATCCTCTCTTTGAACCTAATGTCTGCGGTGTCAGCTGATGTTCTTTTTCTTGCTGTGGAAATCCCAGTGACAGCGTTGGCAAATTCTCAGACTAGACAATGCATAATGCTCTGGGAATAGCTTCCTCCTAACGCTTTTCCTTACACTTTTATCAGACTTTTCATTCAGTCACACACACATGCACCTATGCCTCTGAGCACTAACTGCAAAAAGTTTAGCTGTGTCTCAGCTCTTAAAAGCTAAGAAAACTGCTGGGAAGTAAACAAACTCTTCAACTCCCCTGGGTTTGGTCTGAGGGACTCAGTATCTAATTGCAGTCAAAAAAATGAGCCGGGCCGATAGCTGGATTGGCACTTTTAGGTTCTTATGGTGATATTAGTTGCTGCCTGGAACATTCTTCTGCAGATTTGCCCCCCCTCTCCAAAGAATCAAAGAGGAAACGTGAGATAAGTTTATGAGGAAACTGCAGAGCTCCATCTCTGGGACAGACGGTCACAGGATGTTACCTGGCCGTAGCATGATCAGTTATTTCATTAAACACACTCTTTGCACAAATTCTAACAAGATATAAATCCTATGACAAACTGGACAACAAATTTGTTCCATGTATGAAGGAAATCAGAAAATGGCTGCAAAAGCTAATGAGCAGATTTGACCAGTTCTTGTACATAAGTGTCGAGAGTTCACATTGCTGCTACTCTGTAGCAGGTGCTCGGTGCATTATTGTTGGTAACATATGGACAACTTGAAACACTTACACTGAAAAAACAGCAATGTGGTGTGCTGTATTAGCGAGGATGGCATCATTTATGTATAGTTCAGACCTGTCTTGCCACTGCCTTATCTTTCAAAACTGGGGATCTTATGCATGGTAAAAATCCAGCCAAATATCAGCGTGTCAGAGATAGGCCCTCAAAGCTATCATTCATGCTGTTTTCTTTTTGTGCTTCAAACTGCCTGTTTGTGTATATGTTTGCAACAGTGGCTTTTTCTTTAAAAAAAGAAAGAAAGGAGGCACTGTGGACAACCATTATCATATCTGTTCTTTCCTAGATGTATATGAAGGCACAGGAACAGGAAACCAAAGCATCTGAAAATATAAAACTGACTTTCTTTATTGAAAGGAAATGCCAACAACTCGAAAAATGGCAAAGGCTTACGCCAGCTTTTCTTGAAATAGCAGCTTATCTTCAAACTTTGGCTGACATTATTTCCCTTTTTTTTTTACGGCTGTTTAATTCATAGTTTGTTGAAGAATATGTCTTTTTTTATTCTTTATATTCTTTTTTTCCTTATTCACGGACACAAAAAAAGCAAGTGGACAGCTTAAAAATGGCAGTATATAGCCTGTACATTTCAGTGTAATGCTGGGAGGGAAGGACATGGAGGAATCAGGCCCGCAATGCCTCCCATGCTTGTTTTATTTTTTTTAAAAATGTAAAAAAATGTGTATGGGAGTTATTCATTGGGGTAGGTTTTTACAAGAGAAGGTCTCTGTGAAAAGTAATAGATGCAATATGTCAGATTGCAAAAGACATTCTAAGTTTAAAATAAACTCATTCTTTTAACTCTTTTAATGCAGCACTATTTTTTAATTTACCACCTTAGAATCTGTGAGGCAGTTACAGTATAAAAATGTACATGTGTATATTATTCAAAATAATGTGTTCTTATTAAACTCTGTTTCCTTTGCATTTGTAGTGGTTCTCTACTTCTGCCAAAAAGCCTGTTTTTCATTGACTAGAAGAGCAAGAAATATTCAGAAAATTTCTGCAAGCTACAGAATGTTTAGGCTATTTATACATTACAGTTATAATCCTCCAGGGCAAATGAAGCCAATCTCACTCTGTTTAAACAGACAACGTGCTACAACCCCCTTCACAAATTGAGCAATCCTGCTCCAGATCTTTTTCGCAGGTGTCTGAGTCCTGCAGAAAATTCCATATTATTTCCACAGGTTCAGCTGTTAGGAGGCTTCAGTTAGCTTCAGCTAGGGAAAAGGGAAACTATGAAATAGAATAGTCTACAAAAAAAAAAAAAAAAAAAAAAAAAAATCACTCTTCAGTAACAGCTATTTCCAAGGCAAGTCATTAGGATGAGTAATAACTAATGAGTAATGAGAAGCACGCTGTGCCCAACCTCTAAGAGAGGCTGTATGGGGTTATTTAAAGGATCCAGCATTATGAAAAATAATTTGCATTTTTATAAACACTTCCCTAATCCCTGTTTACTAAACATTCTTCCTGTCTCCTTCTTTCAAAGAAGAGAGCAAAATAACAGTCTTTTTTGTAAATATTCTGATCTCATAATGCTGAAAAAGAAGGGGAAAGGCTGACTTCACTGGAGGAGGAGAGCACTGCACCCTCCCCAGTGGTTGTGGTACTTCTCAGCTTTAAGGGAAGCGCTGAGGTCATCTCAAAGATAACGCAGCTTCCAGATTTGCTCCTTCAGAAATAATCCTCTGACACAAAGGTGTCTGGCTGGGGCTGTAAGCAGAAACATTTGTGCAGAACTCTTTGAAGTACAGGAGTTGTCTGAAAGAGTTAAGGAGCTGTGGGCCACCCTCCAAATTCCTCCATCATTCAGGAATGATGACCTCATTTGCATGTTTCAAGCTGGGGCAGACCTTTAGCATATGCAAACTCTGAATGTTGCCCTCTTTCCTACTCATCACTGGAGAGGATGGACCATTTTAATTGCTCTAAAATGAACGTGAAGACATTTGAAGTGCTCATCACCTTTCTGTCCTACAACACTTCAAGTCATTTCAGGGCTACAGGGCAAAAAGAATGCAGGTGGTTTTTAAGAAGTAACTGTTTCTCCACCTCTGTAGCCCCTCTATTTAAAACTGTCAATAAAGTACATTGTTCTGCCTGTTTTCTTGACAAACAAAAATAAATCAGTTCAATATCAGTTCCATTCTTCATTCTTCTAAGCTGACTTCAGGCACATTTCGCTTGTGCCTAAGTGCATCATAAGGTTCCCTAAACATCTGATTTCAGAACGTGGGCTAATGTCTTTTGATAAGAGATCAGCAAGCCATTTTAAATTAATCCATCATTCATGTGAGATGGTTTTAGTAACCTAGCATAAAAGTCACACTTAAGTGTGCTTATTCTTTACTATTCTTCCAAAAATGTACACAGTGAACACAGCTACTTTGGTGGAGGGATCCTTTTGGTATAAAATAATAAATGGAGGTATAAAATAACAAGTGATGGTCAAAAATGAGCTCTGAAACATCTCAGAACTTTCATGGATGAAAAAGAAAACGTTTTCGTATTGGATTCCAGATGGTTTGTTATTGGTACTATCACATTCAAAAGAGATTTCTAAACTTTTATTTATTGCTGTAAGATCTATTCCAAATTTTACCAAAGCCAGTGGAGAGTCTTTCCATTAATTTGGATGAAGTATACATTGGGCAGTTCAAATGTCAGGTGAGGATTATAAGAATGCAGAATCTGTTCAAAACTTGAAATGTGGTAAAAAAATCAGAAATCCTGTCATATTTTTTTCCTCATTCCTTTTGGCAGAGGCTTTTACTATTTCATTCGTCCAGTGATGAGAATGAAGAATGGCTTTCTTTGCAGAAGTAAGGTGATGGGCTTGAGCTCAGAGGTGAGGAAGATGAGTCATAACTGAAAGCAGAGTACAAGAACAGCAACAGCAGCCAGAGCAGCTCGAGGCTTTTGTACATAATCAGAATTGGACTCAATTATCCTTATGGGTCCCTTCCAATTCAGGATATTCTGCGATTCTATCACTCTATGAAAAAAATGCAGAATGTTGTCCATACGCATCTGTTAAAAACATCTGTCAAAATACAGAGCACAATTTTCATTGTAGGCTGACCATCTACAAGTCCATGACAGACTGTGCAGAAATGTTCATTCAACAAGTTCTTCTTCATAAGTCTCCTGAGTGTATGCAGGGAGCCCATCTCCTGCAGAGTAGAAGCCCTGCTCTTCCGCTGCGTTTCTGTGGGGCTGCAAAGCTTTTCTAGAGAGAACAGAACTGCAGCAAAGGCTTCCAAACACTTTGCAGACTGACAGAAGGGAATCGCATCATAAGGAACACAACTGATGCACCTTTGGGATGGAAAGGGGCTGTTTTGCTGTGCCCGTTATGAGAGAATTAGGAAAAAAAACACAAAGGATCATTTCTTCATTAGAATCTGTGGTATATAAACAATAGACAAGGAGCCTAGAAGACAAACAAAAGATTAAACATCTAAGGATCCCATTCAAGACAAAGTTTACATCACGGTTCAGTTACACATGCAATGCAAACACCAGCGTGTTGATGGAAATCCTGCTCCACCTGAAAAGATAACACTCATACATCTCTTCAGGCTGTGTGCTGCGTTCCAGGGCAAAGGACAAAGCAGTTGGTCTCAGTGGGTCTGATAATTCAGATGGATTTTCACACAGAGATATTAGGGCAGGCCTTCTGAACTAGTGCACCTCATGCAACAGCACAACCTGACCAAAATAAAAGTGTGTTCTTATTTAGAAATGTATTTTCTAATGACAACACAGATTTCCATCATCATACATTTTTTGCACTTCCTGCAGTTCTAAAAATTACCTTCTATATCACATTTTTCCTTCTTAATAGGAAATGAGTAAGGTTGCTTTTTTGCAAAAGCAAAACAAAAGCTCACCTGAGAAAACAACAAAATTGTGTTGGGAGTCATTTGTGTATTTTCCTGAGCGCTACACTTTCCTTTTTAATTTCACCTTGCTGACTTCTGATATTTCTCAAGCAATATTCAATTTTAAATCTGTCTTTCAAGCACGTTCCAAGTCCTTTAAGCCTGTAATGCTTAGTCCCATCCACATGTTACATATGCAAGTATCCAACACTACAATTATATTCAGTTATTCTAGGTCACTCTTCTAAACATCAAGCTAGGACAGTTAGAAAACTGGATTCCATTTGAAATTCCTTTCACGTGTGTCTGGAAGATACAGCCAATGAGGTAAGGCTTCGAGAAACAACACAGATGAGAATTCTAAATCCCTTGGTTTAGAAAACTTGATCAAACAGGGATGGCTAAAAAATGTTTTATCATGGTGCGAAAATATAGGTATAAAAATAACTCTTCTAGTATGTAGAAAAAGTTCTTCAAAAAATGAGACTATGATCACTTTTTCTCCATCTTCAGTAAGAGGAGGAAAAGGAAAGACCTACTCAGAAAATTCAAGTTAGATAACAGTAAATAGGACGTAAGAAAATGGACACTGTACCTTACTGGAGGTTTACTGAAAGAGTGGTAAAAGATGCCTAGTTCTGACGTTCTGAATAACTTGGATCTTAGCTCTAAAAGTTCTGCAGGTCTGTTCTTGAGACACGCGATAGCCTGGCTTCCTCCAGTCCTCTGATCCCCAGGCACACCAGGCCCTGCTGCTCAGTGCTGGCCACACACCCCAGGGCAGCCTGAAAACATACGGGCTGCAGTCCTTGAGGATAAACCTGTTCCAGCATAGATCCTCCACACGCTGCTGCAGCTCCTGTCAGGAGACCGTGCTCCAGCACGGTTCCTCCACAGGTCACAATTTCTTCAAAGCACTTCCACCAGCTGTGGAGTGGGGTCCTCTGCTGCACTCCTCCAGGCTGCAGGGTGGGTACCTGCCCATGAGCTGCAAGGAGATGAATATCTGCTCCATCATGGCCTTCTCCACAGGCTGCAGGGGAAGCCGTGCTCTGGTGCTTGGAGCCACTCCTTCTCTTTTGACTTTGGTGTATGCCAGGCTCTTTCTCACATTCATCTTTCCTCACTCCTCACGCTGTCATGCAGTATTCTGCTCATTCTTAACCACTTTTCCCAGAGGCATCATCAGCACAGCTGAGGGGCTCAGCTGAGCCCTACGGTGGGGCTGCTGGAGCTGGCTGGAACCGGCTGTGTCCAGCACGAGGCAGCCCCTGGCCTCCCCTCACAGGGGCCGCCCCTGCAGCCTCTCTCATGCTGTCAGCACCCTGCCACCTGCACCCAATACAAGGATTTTCAACCCCTTTGGCCATGAGATGGAACACAAAACATTTCTAAGCAATCTGTTTCAGTGCTTGTCATTGTCTTCCTCAAATGCTTGTAAAGGGCAAGGGATGAAAAAGCAGGGCCATGGCGATGGTCAGAGCAGTAGTGCATTACAAGGCTGGTGTCAGAACTGTGCCATGGAAGGAGGAGCAGCCCACAGCAGGGTGTTGCTGCATCAAGCTGTTCAGTGAGCGTTGGGGAGAGCACGGTGCAATGCAAACACACTGCCTGAGTCAGGTATCTGCAGAACTGTACCCAGGCTGCACTTCAAAGTGAACTAGTTGCTTGCTCCAAAGAAAGAGACTAGGAGTAAACTAACGTATCTGCAGTGTGGGAAACCAAGCAACCAAGATAAGGCACAACTCAGTAAGACTGGTTCTTCAGAAGTGCCTATAATGTAGAATATTCACATTTTCCAAAAGCATCTCCTGTATTATTTCCCCTTTGTCTCTCATTCCAGTTTTCTGCGAGTTTAAGACTATAAATCTATTTACTAGCTTTTTATTATCAATGAGTTACTCAGACAGTGTTTTGTAATTTCAGAGATTTCTGGATAGTAGCTCAAGACAGTACTGTATGAATGTTTTAATAAAGGCATCCTAGATCAGAATTCTTTAACACATTTCCTAAGGGAACCGCAGTGGTTTCCCAAACAGGAAGAAGTGAAGAAGAAGCAACCTTGCTTTGCAAAACAGAAAGTAAAAGGGGAGAAGGGGAGCGGAAACTCCCAAACAGCCTGCACCTATTTCCTTCTGCTTCTCTGCAACAGCCAGCTCCTAACTTGCCCAGTCTGCAGCATCTTAGACACAGCTATGGAAGGGTAAACGAGAGGCACACAAGGAAAAGGTAAGGAATAATAAATATTCTGCAGCAGGCACTGTTATTGCTCTCCTCCAGAGATGTGTGTTTGTCACTGGGAAAAAAATGATCATATGTTTATCAATGCTCTTTCCTTCCTACTATTTCTGGCCCTGGACTTCTGTTAGAAGTTTATAAATTAAATTTAAGCTTTTGTTTGTTTGTTTTAATAGTTTAGAGGAGTAATTCAGCTGAATTTTAGCTGTTGTGTTTCCTGCTTGAACAAAATACACTTATTGGACAACCGTAGGAAGAAAACTTCAGAAGAGAACAGTTCCAGTAAGTACATGCATACTGGAATATTTTATGAAGAACTGATGGCTTAATCTGATACCGTTTCTTGTTTCCGAGGCATTAATTTTATACATAAAATGATCTAAAATCTACTAAAATAAACTCTTCCAAATCTTGTTAAATTTTTGTATATGAAAGCTGACTGTTTGGAGATTACAGTGCATTAATCCCAAGGAACATGTTCTGAAATAAGTTATTCTGCAGAAATAATATGTTAGAGTGACACTGTGTTGGAGAAGGGTGCTTTTAAAATATTCCAGTGAGTCGGAATCATTAACCAGTCAGTAATGTGAAATGTAGAAACACTGCATCAAAACTGGGAAATGAAGGTATCCCTTTGTAGAGCTTTCTCTCATTAGGGAGGATTCCAAACTCTAAAACATGGAGTAATGGTTTTAAAGGACATAAACATGTTTGCTTCTATCTTAGGAGTACACTGTGCCTCCACTACAAGGTGTAAGTTTGGTGGAATTTAAAATCCTACTTTTACACTGCTGGGCTGAATACAGTCTCTGAGTCGGAGAATTACTTTGGTTTCAGTTTCCTTTCTCAGCTTTCCGATACTCTGCGTGGAGTGGGTGGAGTTACTGGTGTGTGTGATAACAGTATGGTTTTGGCATGAAAAAACAGGTTTATTTTGCTCTGCACCCCCAGTTTTTGATGATATATGCTTACCATAGTGTCACTTTAAAGAACTAGAAACTAATTTTCCCTCTTCCGCTGTGAGCAAAGAGAAGGGTCTCTTAAGAGCAAAGGCATCGGAAGGTTTCCCCAGCCTGCTCCCCACTTTTCTCTCTGCCCTCGCAGTTCATTAGTTAAATTGGGAGAGCAAAGCTTGAAAGACAACAGTACGCAGCACCAGCTGTAAGAAACCTTTACTGCTGCTTCTTATTAAAGTATATGCTTTAGGAAAACATACAATAGATTAAGGAAAACATGTTGCTAGGATGGCTTAGATAACAAAGTGTTTTTTCAGAAAACAAAATTTCTTCACTGGAAAAAAGTCTATGAAGTTATTTTGTCTCAAGAACAATCTGCTACCAATAAGAAAAAGTACGTGGAGTGGCATATTACCACTAGTGCAATGACTGTAGTTGGCTGTAATTCCTTAACAAATATTTCAGAGGAATATTTGTTTGTCCTTTGACATAATTTTGTCAAAGGAATTGAGAATATAAAGTAANGCCCCTCCTCTCCCCTTCTTCAAAGTTTATGCAAAAAGTCCACTTTTACTAAGACCAAGAGAACTTGAAGTTGCTCTTCTACTTGTCACTCATCTCTACAAATGCTGCTGACTTGCTTGATTTTGTTTAATTTGAGAAATATTAATGCATACAAAATGTAGTATGGAAAACATAATATGGCAAAGATCTTCCTTTCATGTGCAATAGCAACAGCTGAATAACCACACCAGCATATTTCCACCCTACTGTCTCTTTGCAGTGTTACTCAGACAAATTGAGTATCTAACCACATCTAAGGATGAAAAAGGTTGGATCTCTATGTGCATTTGATTTTGCTTCTCCACCAAACTGCAAACTTTATGAGAGCCAGTTGTGACTGTGTTTTGTATTGAATGGCCCATACGACTGCAAATTGGTGTCCAAATGATGACAAATAGATGTCAGCTGCAATTTTTTATGTAGTGTTCTCTATTCAAGTGGTTTAAAAAGAGGATTCAGATAAAGTTGTTCTGTAAGAAAAAGTAATCTGTCTCTTAGAAGCAGTTAATACCCTATGTGTGATCTGACTTCACATTCCCCTGATGTCCCCTAAGTGAACTGTTACATTACATGTGGCAGATTACACAAATGAAGAAACTAATGGTGGACAGCAGCAAGGAAATATGTGTTCCTCAGTTAATAACATATTATGAATCAGTAATGTTGTGATTTTTTTTCCCTTAAAGAATGGAAAATACAAACACTGAAAAAGAAGAGAAATTACACTTACATCAACATATTGAAAAATGGACAAAAGAAGAAGTGAAAGAATTCTTAATTGAAGTTGTTAATATTGACCAGAAATATGCAGAAATCTCATATAACCAAGATGTAACTGGTTCTACTTTGAAACTGTTGACTAAAGCAGATCTTCTGGATATGGGCATACCTCATGGGCCTGCTCTTCAAATCATTCATTTCCTGAAAAAGCATGGCATTGTAGCTGAAAGTCCAAGCCAGGCTGTGCATCAAGAAGGCAGTGAACAGAGCCTTGATGGAGAAGAGGGTGTAGAAATTGCAAAGAAAGAATGCAAGGAGAAATACAGGTCATTCGATTCCAGTATATTGCAGGATTTTGAAACCAAGCCTGCAGAGGACAAAAGAGCAATGAAGACAGCTGATGAGGAGAGTGTATCAAAGGAGTTACTGTCAAGCAGCCAGCGCCCAACCAGAAACATGTGTATGCCACATCCTTTTGACAATTTCAGTGATGGTACTCGATATATACAGCATAATATTCTTAATGTTCCTGAAACGGGGCCACTCAATCTCATTGATCCAGCACATGAATTCAAATTATTGACCAACACAGAGAATGCACTAGAAGAGAATATTATGATGAAATTTAGCTACGAAGTCTTTAGATTTGCTGCAGCCTGCATGAACTCCCGCACAAATGGCACTATTCATTTTGGAGTACGTGACAATCCACATGGGGAAATTGAAGGAATAAAAATTACCAAGAAAGAAGCCTACATTAATCATTTTAATACATACATTGAAAAGTACTTTAGTAAGCAACATATCAGGATTGCAAAATATTGCATTAGAGAACCTAGATTTGTGGAAGTATTATTACCAAATGGAACTCCATCACATTTGTTTGTCATTGAAATAGATGTGGTTCCCAAACACTCCATCTGTGATACAAGATACTTCTTTACTAACACATATGAATTTAAGAGCAAGAATTGGAGAAAAGCTGTCTTCATCCGGGATGGAGCTAGTTCAAAAAATATTCAAGATACGAAAGAATTTAAAACATTTACACGTACCTTGACATCATTAGCAGATTCTCGTAAAAGAGCAGAGGAAGAATATAACTTAAAGCAAAAGAAGACAATGACAGAAGGACTAAAGCTAGTTAGTCTGCTCACTGGCAACAGAGACATGCTAGATGACTCTTACTACGACTACTACATTTTGGTAACAAACAAATGCCATCCAAGTCAAACGTTACACTTAGACTTTTTACAGGAAATAAAATGGTTTGCTGTCCTTGACTTTGATTTTGAATCAGGAATGAATGGTGTATTTAAGACTTACCAAAAAAATCAAAACGCCAAAATTCACTTCCCATGCCATTATGAAAACAAAGTGGGTTCAGTTTCTGAACAAGCTGAAAAGCTGAATCTGCATCAGGAGACCAACTGGATTTTCTGCAATGGTGGATCAGACTTCAAAGGCAATAAAGAACCACCATTGGATCCCCCTTCATGGCAACGAGATAGGGCCGCAGAAGTCAGAAAAATGATTTCATTTCTTTCACATAAAGATGTAAAGCAGAGTGGAAAGTTCTTAATAGTGTTTCTTTTGCTTTCCCGAGTGGAAGATCCACTGGATCCCCTCACTGAGACATTTGTTACATTTTACCAAGAATTAAAGGGACTAGAAGGCATGGTGTGCATTTGCATTGGTACAGGTACATACCAGCGATGGAAAGATCTTCTTCATGCAAGAGGCATTAGAGAGGAAGCACTTTCAAGCAAATCTGTCTCTAATTTAACCCTACAGATGGTAAATGGTACCATCACAAAAGCAAAATCAGTGACAAAGTCTTCTAAAAGACTTCTGCCCTCTGTTGGCGGTTCTACCACTGTCCTAAATAAGGAAGATGACTTCATAACAGCACTGGAAATCCTATGTGAAAATGAATGCAAAGACACAGAGATAGAGAAGGATGAAGAGCGATTTAAAAAATTCATGAAAGAGCGGGAAAAAGATTTTTATCGAGGTGGTAAAGTGTCATGGTGGAATTTTTATTTTTCTTCTGAAAATTACACATCAGTTTTTATCAAAAGGGACCGTTTTGAAAACCTCGAAAATCTAATTGTGTCTTTATCTAACAGTGCTAATCAGTCACCTGTAGAAATAGTCAACCTTTACCACCATCCTGGCTGTGGTGGGACAACATTAGCTATGCATATCCTCTGGGATCTCCGGAAGCAATTCAGATGTGCTGTTCTGAAAAACAAATCAGGCGATTTTGGAACACAACTGACAGCTTTAGTCACCTATGGAGCAAACAACAGCAGTGGCTATTTACCAGTGTTACTTCTTGTGGATGATTTTGAAGATCAAGAAAATGTCTATCTTCTGCAGAAAGAAATTGAGGAAGCTATAACAGAAAAATGCATTCCATATGTAAATCCTTTAGTGATCATTCTAAATTGTATGAGATCTCAGAATCCTGATGAAAGTTCCACAATCAACCCCCTGAACAGTATTTCTTTGAAGCAGATTCTTTCTGAAAAAGAGCAAAGAGCCTTTGATCAGAAACTAAAAGATATTGAAAAGATGCATCAAAATCCTGACAATTTCTATTCATTTATGATTATGAAGCAAAACTTTGATCCACAGTACATAGAAAAAGTGGTGAAAAAAACATTGCATAACTTGAATATAACCTCTAAACCAGCACAACTTGTTTGCTATCTAACACTGTTAAACTCTTATGTAAGAACATCTACACTTTCAATAACACTATGTGAAGAATTCTTAGGAATCAATTCTCGAGAGACTGGCAACAAAGATAAATTAATAGAAAAAATGGGAATTTGTTCCAATATTCTAACATACGTTCAGATACAGGAGTACACAAGATACCGAGGTCTGCGTATCGTTCATCCATTGATAGCACGGTCCTGCCTAACAGAATTTAAACTAACCTATGACTTGCCTAAAAGTGAAATTACATTGCAGTTATTGAATGAGGATTTATTTTATGAGACTTCATTAAAGAAAGACAAACTTATTTGTGATATACAAACCTTGCTGATTACTAGACAGCGCAAAGAACATGGTGATGATTTAGACACATTGTTTTCCCCATTAATTGAAGCCATTCAAAGAGAAGAGAAGACTGTTCAGGTGGAATCTGTGTTAAAACTAGCTTCCACAAGATTAAAACAAAATGCTTTCATTTGCCAAGTCTTAGCAAGATACCATTACATCAAAGAAAAGAATTTTGACTTAGCATTATTCTGGGCCAAAGAAGCCAAAGGGCGAGCACCACACAATTCATACATATCAGATACACTAGGTCGAGTCTTTAGAAGTCAGCTAAGGTGCTGGCTAGACTACAGAGCCAAGAGTGCATACTTAACAGCTGTAGATCTAGAACATTTGCTAGATCTTGCTCAAAATGCTTCACAGGCTTTCAGACTGTCTCAGCAGCAAGCTGAGAATGAACACAATAAACAGCATTTGCAGCATCAAAAGCTTAAAAGAAGGCTTCAAACCTACAATACTTCTGGTTATGAGGGAGAGATAGAGACTGGTCTTTATGTTATTGATGTCCTTGAGCATGTTCCTTTTATCAGCAGAAAAGTCTTACAGTGTCGGGAAAACATGATGGCATATCTATCAGAAAACTATGTTTTAAACATAGGTAACCCTGGCACAGTGAGTGAAATGTTCACAGTACTTAAATGTTATTCCAGCTTCTTAAATAACTTGCAATCACGATTGAAAAGGGCATTTGAATTTTTTGAAGACTACTTTGTGTTTTTCAAAACACAGATGAATGAAAAAGAAATTGCAGAAGCAAATATATACAAGAAGGTTCAAGAATATTTTACTAAATATAAAAAAATATACTGTGATTCCAGTATTGAGCAACTGAGAAGTCAACAATTCTTAGGGTCGTCCTTGACTCAGAAAATAGAAGCATACAGAGAGATTGTGGAGGCTTCCAAAGCAGACTCTTTTTCTGGACTTTTGGCATACCTCTACAAAAATCACAGAAATGATGACAGAGAAATAGAAGACATAGTTTATGCATACACATTTTTGTGTGATGAGAATTCACAAGCAACTCTGAAAGAAAAACAGAACTTCATTTTGGCAAATATTGTTCTAAACTGCATTAAACCTGAATCCACTGAGTTGCATCATTTTAAGGAGCTGAGAAGTCAACTTCTAAGTATTCTAGAGAAAGTGGGACCAAATACATACTGCGTGGAGCCTTTCTTCCTTGCTTCCTTGTTGTTCTGGCCTGAAAATAGAAAACAACTAAATGAAGATTCCAGGAAAATGGAACACTACATTATACGCCTAAGTGAGTCTTTCAAATCGCTCTATGGAGCCGTGAGTCGTACCAAGCAACCTCTGGCTCATTTCTACCTTGCAAAAGGCAGTGGCCTGAACAGATTTGTTCACAAAAGAAAAATAGATAAGATTTTTAGCTCAGTTCCAGAACCGAAATTGAATTTCCTCTGGCAAAGTGGAAATATCTGGAAGGAAAAGGCTGTTCAGGATCTTTTGCTTCCTTTGGATGGAAGAGCTGAGGGCACAGTTATCTACGTAAATTATGGCAGTGGTGAACCCTTTAGGATACCAGTGAAGCCTGCTTCTTCATGCCTACTGAAAAATGGCCCAAACTTACAAAGAGTGTCTTTTTACCTTGGCTTTTCCATTGCTGGTCTCATGGCATACAACATACAAAGTCTGTAATTAAAACTTAAAGCAACAGGGATTGCATTTTCACAGCTACAAAGCTTTTTCAGGCAAAATTATCCTTAACATTTTTTGGCTAATAAACGCAAATGACAAACTCTGACTGTCCATTACATTTCCTTCCTCAGTATGTTAGTCTTCCAGAAGTCATGCAGAATTAAATCATAAAAGAATATATATATATAAAAAATTTGAAAATGTGATGTAAATTAAATGCCATGACTCTTAACAAGCCTGCTTAATTAGCTTTTTTTACATTACTTCTAAGAAAGGATGTTTCACCACTATGCTCATACTCTTGTGTAAGTAGTGTAAGAAGAATGAATGTATATTATAAAGTATGTATCATGCAACATTTCCTGATGTTCCATTGTACCTGCTGTCATCTTAGCACAAGAGGGATTTAAAAGACATTTGGTTTCAAAGCACTGTTTTTTCATTTTTTCTCTTTTTGTACGTTTGAATAATGTCATGCGTTTGTATATGGGCCTTTACTAATAACCAAGCTGTACATCTTCTGAGAGGACAGAAGCACTTTTACTTCCTCAGGGCATTTCTAAATCTATAATTGTTAAAGATACAGCTACTTTCTGTAAAAAGTAACACCTGTTGTTGAAAACAAACCCGTTTGAAGCTGATATTAAATAGATTTTATTCTTTTGTGGTGGGTCTGCTACTGCTTTATAAAACAATGATCCAGTTTGGTCTTTCTTTTCATTATAAATGACATGAGTTCCTTCCAGTGATAGATTTCTTATTGAGTTCACTTCTTGCAAAAATATGCAATTTAAATACTAAAAATGATCATTGACTGCACTGGCTTGCTTGTGTGTATAAACCTGCCTGCTATGTTTGGACACAATCACTGTTCCAAAAAAGTAAAATATACTAGTGTGAAACACCAGAAATAAGAAGTTACTGCTGCCTGCTGGGAAGGAAGCAGTGTGCAAAGTGTAGCATTTTTCACTATGTGCATGCGACTCATGAAAACTAGAGGAGTTTCATGCAATTAACTGCTTGAGAAAGGCCTGCAGGATGGATCTTTTATCAGCCCACAAGTCCTCTTTGCTCTTAGCATCAGGCAAGGAGGCAGGCAAAAATAAATGACTTCTCAGAAGAAGATCAATAAAAATACATTGACAAAAAGAAAGAGAATAAAGCAGCATGCCATTCTGCTGTAGTGCAGCCCTTTCAGTTGCATATATGGAAAAGTAGGTTTACTATAAAACAGACTGCTCTCAACAAAATATGTCTGTTGGCAACTTCCTCTTGCAGTGACCGTCTCCCACTGACTGACTGCACACTTTGTTTTATTGTGTATGCACTTCGCTTCTAACAGTATACTTTTGTTTCAGGTAGGATGCTATAGGATCAATTTTCATAGTAATTCATTATTTGTTCTAATTAGTTGTTAGGAGATCACTGTACAATTTAACACTGTCTATTTACCCTTCCAAATAAAGATTTACAGCAAAAACTTTGCCATGTCTTCATGGCAACCAGAGATTTCAGTCTTCATCTCAGTCACATCACTTAAGAATTGCAAGTTTAAGTCATGTTTGAAAAGAGCAGTAGCTGTGAGGGACAGAGGAAATGGAGGAGACATGGAGGAGATGATATTGGGCACGTGTGAAAGGAGACATTGCTGGGGATACAGCTAGAGACATGCTTCTGGAAAGGAATGACCCAGGCTGGGGCTGGGATACCTCTGAGAGACTGAGGCATGACACACACTGAGGTGTACGAAACAAGTTAGAAGGAAGGAGCAGTGGAGAAGGGGAAGAAAATTATAAGAAGAAAAGGTGGCAAAAATAAAACACTGTGCACTGATACCAGCCTCCTCTGCTGCCTGTCACCTCACCAGAAGGATTGGGAAGGACTGAGTATAACACCTGCTGAAAACAAAGTCAGACACACAGAGGAAAGATGTTGGAGAAAGGGGAAGAAAAGTGTTTGGTAATGATGATCTTTAAGGTCCCTTCCAACCCAAACAATTCTGTTATTCTAAATGTATGTTTAGTTGGCTTTTTGATTTCTCTATAGTCTAATCAGTAATTAAAAGTTATTTTTAAATTGACAATAAGTTAAATTAAATCCTCATTTGAGACTGTTTTGCCCGTAACGTATCCATTTACTAATAACCCTTGTGATCTGGCATAGTGGATTATATGCTAGGCACACTACAAGCCTGTGTGAGTTTACAGAAATACAGTTTTTATTATTTTTATATACCAGTCTGTTTGTTATAAAATTGTATTTTTATTAGCAGTAGCGCATTAATAAATATAGATATTTGACAACATCCTTAAATGTGCAGTGTGGAATTGTATTTGATGATACATATCATATACAAAGGTTGACAGAATTGCTCTTTACAAGTACTTCCTATTTTCCATTACTTTGTAGGACCATTTTCTTCATGGCTTATAACTTTGTTAATATTTGTATTTGAAAACTAAGCTCTCCCGGGCCAAATATCTGCCTCAAACTTATTTTGTATTAATTAAAGCCAAAGGGCTCAGTAGCTTCCAAGAGTGAGGTCAAGAAAAAAATATCTTGTATTGCTCATGCTAAATAACTCTTCCAGCTTTTTCTAGCATGCTCAGGAATTCTTTGGAGGAGTGTTTAAAACAGGTTTTTCTATGGTAGGAGAGGAAAGGTAGAGGCGAGGGGAAATTCGACTGCATGAACATTACTTAGTTGCAAAGCCTGAAAAGACTGCAGTTTGTGTATGGACATATGCAAACATGGGTTTTAGTAGCACTCTGTATGCAGACAGCAGTCCCAGCAGTTGCAGGTCTAGTCTGTCATGGGCCAGCCCTAAGCTATTGGTGCTGAGACTAGAAACCTGGAGGAAAAAGCCTGATTCAACATGGTTGTACAGAAGCCGAAGCCAGGTGTGTGAAGAGAGGGAGGGAGGTTGAAGAAGCTGTTTGACTTTCACAAGCCATGGCAATGCTGTTTCAGCAGCTCCCTCTGTTGTGTGGTCCAGCTGTCGGAGCAGCCAAGGTCCCCGCTGCACCCAAGCAGCCTTGGTAGACTGCACTCTTGCAAGAGTGCAAGGCCTCAAACATCAGTTTAGGGTGTGGAAGTTTAGGGCACTGAGGATCCTTCTCTAAAGTCAGAAGTGCACAACCTGGAGAGGGCTTCACAACTGGTGGAAGAAAGGAAAATTTCCATTCAGGAGAGGGTAAGGGAAACAGGAGCATGGCTGCTAGAATTTAGGATAAGAACAGTGGCAGGGACTAGACTGCGTGTGAGGGAACAAGGGAAGGGAATGTGGTGATTCTGTCCTCTCTGCAGTTCTGCCAGCTCCTGCTGATGCCACAGTCCCACTGACGTCTGAAAATCAATTATTTGACATTCTTGCTACTGATAATTCCCAGATGTAGTTCTATACAAGACAATTAGGACTATGTCCTTGAAGGTCTGCCTTTTTGTGTAATTAAGGTACTTGTTATAACTTCCAGATGTACTGCTTATCTATCCTAACTATGCTTCCTAACCACAAAGCTTCTATAGTAAGAGTAACATCCTCTAAAAGGGCGCTCAAGTCCAAAACAGCATCCAATCAGCAGAAGATAGGTGGAGCCTGGGTGTCCTTAGAAAACCTGTGCCCATACACAGGCAAAGTGAGGAGGGGGACACCTCCCCAAATGACCACCAAAGACCACTGAAGACCCTTGCGCAAGCACAGAAGATACAAATATGTTTGTGTAACCTTGTAATTACATTAATCTCATGAATATGTAATAGGTAGGTGTGCCTTACGTGTTAGATGGGCATGTATTGAAAACTTTTGAGTTATAAATAGCGGATACTGTGATGACTCGGGTGCGTTTGATTTGTGGAATTACCCACCTTGCGCCCTGCGCAGAAATAAAGCAATGTCTCCTCTCTAAACACTTGGGTTTTTCTTCAACGTGTTTCAGGAGATTTTAAATCGATAACACCATCCCTAAATAATCAAAGATTTTCTTTCAACACAAAACTGTTTGGCACAAGGCCTTCTACAGAAAAAATATGCTTTGGTTTATTTCTGTGGTTAGTTTTTGTTTGTTTTCTCGCACAAATGTGCACGACACTTAAAAGCTTAAGGTTGAAATAAACTAAAATATCTATGGAACAGGAACATAAGGGAGGACAAATTTTAGCATAAATGAGAGCTGGGCTTCTCTCCGGTGTTGATGAGGCAGGCAATGACACAGCTCTGCGTGGCATAAAACATAAAACACAGCAACAGAGGAACTGTGGAGAGCCCATGCTGGGCAAAGGGGAGCAGAGTCCGGCCCAGAGTAGGCAGCGGAGGAAGGCCTGAGGAAGAGGCCTGAGGAAGAGGCCCGTTCCTGCCAGCCACTGCAGCACCTGTGATCACTACAGGTGCACGAGATGAGCCTGGGGGCTTTGGGTATGCTTGATGACTCATGTTTACGCAAATAAAAATAAAATAACTCCTAGCATCAATCCCCACAGACTGCCAGGCGCGCACAAAATGGCAGGCGGGGGGAGCCGCGGGGAGCCGCTGCCTCAGGGCTGGCGGCGGCAGCAGGCGGCGCTGTGGCTCCGCGCACCCCGCGCCTCCCGCCGGCCCCGGCGGGGGCCGCGCAGCTCCGCCCCAGCGCGAAGGGACGCGGCGCTGCCGGCAGCGGCGCGAGAGAGCCGGGATCGTCGGTCCCCGCAGCTCCTCCCCAGAGCCCTCTCCTCGCCTGAGGGTACAGAGGAGACTGCCGCCCAGATGTGACTGGGGTGCAGCCTCAGGAACACCCCTCAGCCAGGGGGAACTCGCTCCATCAGCTGCACCAGAGCTGCGACCAGCAACGCCCAGCCCGAGCGGGACAGGGCCTCCTCCTGCCACCGTCCAAGCGAAGGCGGGAAGGGAACCTGTCTGAGGGTGTGACAGCTGCCGGGGCGGGTGGCGGGCGCTATCCTGTCATCACTGCCATTTTGGCAGGTGATGAGCAGAGAGACCTGAGCCCGATGGGTGCGGTGGGCTGGGTTTTGCCAAAGGGAACAAACACCATTCTGCCCAATAAATACCCACACCAAGTACTTTCTGCAAGGCCTGGTCTGGAAGGCTACATGGGAAGTGTTAATGCAACCTGAGTAATAAAGCTGTGCTTCCTATGCTGGGGTCCCAACCGTGGTGGGAGCTGGGCTTGGCCAGGGGCCGTGCCCGTGCATGGGGAGTTCCACACTTCAGACCTGGAAGCACAGCCACCATCCAGTGAGGGGAGCGCTGGCCATAACAAATCCTTATTGCTTTAATTTGAGGGCTCCGTGCTGCAGAGAGGTTTTTCAGTTTCCTTTTGCCTACTGGAACCACAAGCCTTTGGTTTGTGTAATTTGTCACAAGACAACTTCTGACTTCCTCTTCATAGGCGTTTGCTTGTTCCTTGCTTAAAAGCTCAAGATGAAGAACTTTCCTGCTCGGCAGCTGTGTTCCCTGAGAGGGATGTGGGGCTCTACCAGTTCTTGCAGAGCCTGTGCTTTCAATGCTGTGTCTCAACAGAGACTGAGCCAGGCTGTAGCACTGACTTCTGCGCAGCTACGGCTGCCCTAGGGGAGGCCTGGCTTCGCAGCACGTGTGGGAGTGAAGGCTAGCAAGCTACAACACCAAGGAATGCAGTAAGAGTGGTGAATTTATAATGGTAATAATGAAGAGGAGTGAGAAAGAAGTGAAGAAAGAAGACCTGTCCTTTTGCTAGTTTCCCACCTTCTTCACTGGTAACTCCTGTGTTTTGAGTCTTGTAACTTAGGGAAATGAGAATGAGAGCACATGCTGACTTTATAAATTCAGTCAAGATGGATTGACTTTATGCATGTGATGGGAAGCGTGTGCTGCAAAGAAACAAAACATGGAAAGAATTACAGAAAATACCTCAGACATAGTCGATACTGTGAATGCAGTGTTGCATGAATTACCCCCTCATGACAAACTGATCAGTGGAACATAAGAACCCAACAGCTGAGATCCTTGGTAAAATTTCCACAGGGATCAGCCTATAAGAATCTTCAAGATAATGATAATCAGTGTGGCCACAGGGATCGTTTGGGAGTTGAATGTTGGTACATGGATGTGGTCTCCCAAAAGGCCAAGTAGAAGACGAAAAAAAAAAAAAAAAAAAAGGCAGGAATGAGAATCTTGTTAGAAGGAGAAACAAAATGAAGTTTTAAAGTCTCCAGCCTAGTTAATCTATTTGTAACAAGTCTTGCAAGTATGATTTCTACATTAGAACAAGAAAATACAACTAACATTTGTGATTAAATTTCTTCAGCCTGCAGTCATTACGAAAAGGCAAGTATCACAAGAAACAAAATGAGCACAATAGCAAAGATAAATCACCCTTCTTGAGAATAAGATGAAATCTCAAGAACTTAGGGTCTACAGTCTGCTAACAAGACACATTGAGGGAAGGGGGAAGAAAAAGGGAAAGGGAAGGGAGGGAAATGGAAAACATCTCATTACCATTGGAATTCATAGGCTTTCCTGTGATAAACACACAATACTTTTTATATTGACGTGAACATGGTAATTTGTTGAGTAAATTCTTGTTTATAACAAATTAAAATGAAACACTTAATATGCAATGGCTGTGTTCAGAGGCAAAATATTTATTGAATTAAACTATAATTTAAGGTTGTTGCTTTTCCCTTAGCAGCTGGGTTAAGAATACATTCCCGTTAGGTGACTATTTCGTCTTGCCATTTCAACTGCTGAAGAATTCACCACAAATTTATAGTCTTGAATGAGACAGGCATTTAAAAACCAAGATCTCAGAAGAAAATTATGAGTAGATTGTTAATAGGTGCTGGCAAATTTCTGGTCCAATACGTGGTTGCTTGTTTTGTTTTTATTTAGTCAAATTCATATATGATGCAAGCAGGATTCTTTTTTCTTCTATTTCAGATGGCTACGTCTATGTTGTCTTCCTCAATTATTATGTCCCAAGAGCTTGTGAAGTTATATCTGCTTCATTCAGTGGCCTTGCTAGTTTCCCTATGGTTGGTTTTTTTACCACTATAAAGCAAAGATAATTAGTGGCCAGAGAGCTGGATTCCGTTCTGGCCTATAAATCTTCAACTGAACTGGTGCTGAAGTTTCAATAACAAAATCATTATTGTGAATGATTGCTGAGCCAGAGAATACCATTGACTGACATTCAGATTCTTAACTGAATTTGCAGATGCTGTGAAGTGAGATTTGGTGGCAGGCCTGTGAGAGGCATTGAGATAGGATCTTCCTATAACATCTTTAGAGAGCTCTTGTTCCAAGAAGCACTGCAGTACAGCTTTGCTTTTGGGCTTGGGGAAACAGAGACTGCAGAACTGTGCAGGCAGGAGCAGTGTACCAGCCGCCATTCAAAGGAAATGAATGCAGTGTTTAAAACAATAATCCCTTTGGCTGGTTTACAGGGGATCCAGTTGGTAAATTAGCCTGTGTTCTTTTCATACCACAACTCAACCATTTTCAGTACCTCAGGCCTTTTATTTTTCAAAGATAACTCTCCCAGAAGGAAGGCAGAGATTGTACAGATACATTGCCCCTGTGTATTCCTAACACATTATGCAACCACCTCTTGTGACATCATCTCCCATGAAGAGAGATGGATACGCAGTCTGATACAGTTTGTGACTGTGTGGCATGCATCTCTTTAGATATAACATACTCTAAGCCATGTTTTCAATTTTGTTATCATCTGAAGGTTTAATAGAACGTTTTCTCTTTTTACGTGATGCTCTGAGCTGCTCACATATTAACAGTGTACAGTATCTGCCTTTAGAGCTGAAACTCACTCAGTGTTGTTGCATATCTTTCATTTTACCTCTATCTTTGTTTTATAAAACTCTCCCTATGCTGTCTCTTGGAAAGAAATACACCAGACTTGTGTCCCCCAACAGAGCTGTGGTCTCTAAGGAAACACGTGCATTCATTAAGGAAAAGTATAATGAATATGGTTTTGTTTTGTTAACCAGTGCCCTAAGAAACATCATTTCTCTTATATAAGTATTTTACCCCTCCCCTCACTAGCAAATATCAACATATTTCTGTTAACTGTCATATGGGTATGTTCAAAACAATTCTTATGAGATAAAATTTTGTCTTTTGAAATAACAAGCAAATTGGCACTTGAATGTAATTTCTGTAGTATCTTGGCGCTGTCTTCTCTGGTTACTGGTTGTTGGCCTCCTCCTCAAAATGTTCTAGTATTGAAGCCAACACCCATGGCCACACACTGGGTGTGCTTGGCAGCTGCAGGGCCCAGATGCCAACCACTGGAATGTATTTTATGTACCAGTGTCTCTGCCTGTGGCTTGGCTTCCTGGCCAGCCTTTAGCAAAATCTCTTTGGGCTCATCTGGCTCCAGTGCTTGCTGCTGTTGCAGCTGTGGGACTGAAGCAAAAGCAAATTACAGATGAGCTGTCTCACCATTCCAGGAACTGCTTGCATCAGCTCCTAGCAAGATATATACACTGAGCCCTTTTAGCCTCTGAAAGAGATGTCCCTCTTGCCTGTATCCGTTCTGTAGAGAACTAGGTACACGGATTGAGAAGGGTCTGAAATGGCAGAACATCCTTGGTAACCTGACAGAGGCCACTGAAAGGTGTTTCTTGAGGTCGGACACGGAAGTCACAGTCCACTGAACCCCTGAGAGAGGTGAACCAGCGAGACTCCAGTTTCTCTATCAGATATCTATTGCAAATTCCTTTTATCTCAGGCTTGAAGGGTGTGATATGAGCTTGGCACCAGATACTGCATGGTAGCATGGTGATCAAGGCATGGATTTCTCTCTAATGTTCCACAAGATTTAAAAAAAAGAAAAAAAGAAAAAAAAAGAGAACACTTGGCAAGCAAGCTGTCTTGTTGTCTGAGTATATTTAACAAGCACGAGAGAAGAGTACATCTCTGTTGATGATCAGTTGGTTTAGTGTGCAAAAATATAGCTTGTTACCATATGCTATTTACTGAGTAGCTTTTTGTAATGTCGTTACTAATGTTTTTATATTTTGTAGGCCTTTCAATCTTAACTCTTTCATTAGAGTGTTCCACTGTGGTTTCTCTGCTCCAGTACCCTCTAGATTTCTACGTTTGCCTGGAAAGCTGGTGCCTCACTAAAGACATACCCCACAGAACACTAGAGGCATGTTTTGCTACGCACCCACGATACACTAACAGTGATTGGCATAGCTGCAGTTATGTGCATCTAACTGCCAGAGAAACATACCTGGAAGCTGTTAAGAAGCTATGATAGGAAGATATTGATGTATCAGATACTGAAAAACACAGTAAATTGAGATTACATTGCAACAATTAATTGAATTCCTTTTAAGTTTCTAAAACACTACAGGGATTGATTTTACATCCCTTGCTTGTATTTGGTGCACTCAAGGGTAAATTAATTGAAGGATAATCTCTCAGCTTGCCAGTCTGTATTTAAGAATGGCTGTAATCTGAAAAACATACACACATAGTTAACCATCTCATTTTCTGAATTGTGTTTAAGAACAATTATGTTGATAGTAAAAGAGAATACATCTACTGCATACCCTTTTGGACAGTGTATACACAAACAAATGAAAAGGTGTGCAGGGTAGTACTACCTGCTTGATTGGAAGGTGTCCTTTAGGGAAAATAAATAAATAAAAATAAAAATAAAGAAGGACTTTATGTTATATTATTTAAGTAATACTTTGCAAATACGTATCAAAAGGTTGTGGAACTGATTCCTTTTGGAACTTAGTGCTGATAAAGCTATGTCCTGTGACAATATCAAGATTTACTTCATTTCTGTTTGGTGCCACTGGGAGCAGAATCATAATATGATCACAAGGAGATGCAAATGGTGCATACAAGAATGCAGACCATAGTGCCTCCATCTCCCAGCAGTTCATTGCTCCTTCAGCACTCCACTGTGTAGCAGGGCCCTTGCGTGTCCTGAGATGTAGGTGGATGTGAGGTTGTCCATCCAGCGGATTGTATTGTTCATGGCTTCATTCACTTCCACTTGGTGTTGTTGGCTTTCATTCTGAATCAGGGCAGGCTCAAAATAGGAAACACTGAAAAAGAGACTGAGAAATAAAATAATTAACTTTCTCTGTCCATGTATTCCCATGTGCTGAAATTTGAATTCGTTATCTCTTGGTGTTATAAAGTTTGACCGTGCCTAATCTTTGTGCAGATTTTTCAGTGCACTTTTTCAATAAGGCAGTTTTTGTATAATATTGAAATATAAAATTCTACAGTAATATTTAATCAGAACCTTCTAAAATCTTTTTCTTAGAGAGTTCCTATCCTGATATGTAAACTGGAGGAAAAAAAATATATCTGTGAAAACCTATATATTATTATGAACTCAACAAATCTGCTCCATTTTTAGCACTGAAAATCAAGCAAGACAAGCAACAAATAAAGTCACTCTAAGAAAAGCATTGAAAACAATACTGTAGACATTTTGATGCCCTGTAGAAGCACTTACACCCCTCTAGCCTGACTGTTAGGGTCACACAAGGTCAAGAACAATATGGCAAATATAATTTTACTATTATTCTCTGACTAATTCTTTCTAGGGCAGAGAAAAAAAATCAATGTGAAGGGCAACTAAAAATTTCGAAGCAGCTTAGTTTTGTGAGAAGGGATGTTAGAAGCAGAGATGAGATGTAGAAAACGATGGTGTAGAAGAAGCCATTTGTTATCTGTATTTTACTTCTTATATCCCAAAGAGTATATCCAGTGAAATTAATCATAGAAAACAAGCATCAGGGAGTGATGTCAGCTACACGATGAGGAGCTATTGGAATGCCACTGAGACAGAAAGCTTTGCAGTGTTTTTTATAAAATGGTTCAGATGTTTGTTTGCATCATATAGAAGTTTTTTATGAAGTTAAGCAAGAAATGTTCTATCAGTCAGACTCTCCACCCTCAGTTTACAAGATCCACGTAAGCTAGCCAGGTGTGCATTCATCTGCAAGGCCTGTTGTGACACAGTTCTCAGTGATGAGTGTTTCCCTTCTACAGAATTTGATTTTCACTGAAAATATACTGCCATTGTTCTCAAGCTGTTTATCAAGATTTACATCATATATTTTCTTTTCCTTCTTTTAAATGCCCAAAAAGGAAAATGTAGGTCTATATGACTATATAGGGCAAAAGTGAATTCAATATGAAGAGTCTTGGAGGCATTAGGTCTACTTGCAGCCCATGCCAGTCATTTCTCTCTGACAGGAAGCAAGGATGAAACAAACAAAAAGCCCAGCAAAACACGTAGCAGTCTTAAGGAACTCCGTTGAATGCCCTCTCGGTGTCAGAAGAGTCAAACTTTTCATGGTATCAGCTCCTTGTGGTTTGAGAGCTCCAGGTTCCTTCTCGCTTTGATAGTTCAGCCATTTGTTGAGTCTCATTTCATCGTGATGTGCATAAATACAACCAGTTTTCATGTTTCAGCAAGTGGTACCTTGACATCCATGCCATCATGCCTTTAGTGAGTGAGAAGCCTGCTTCTTCTCTGCAGAGTGATTGCAGTGCTCACTGTGTCTTTTCTGACTATCATGTCAAGCGGAGGTCTAGACTTCTAAAGCAGTTTTAACAACACATTTCAACCAGTTTAAAATGGCTTTTCTCCAGTTTCAGTAATCTTTTAACATTTGTTGCTTATGGTTTTGTTTCATTTCCGTGCCTTGCAGTAGTCCTTCCATTCACACACTTGAAATAGTAATGTTTTTTTTTAAATCAACAAACAGCAGCGAGAAACAGTAGAATGGAGGCTCCAGAGCCTCCTTGCACTAGTTTTACCTCCATGTAGTTGCGTTACTTCAGTGGAAGTAATCCTGAATTCATGACAGCTATGTGAGTTTGAATTAATAAGACTAGAAAAAACAGCATGCTTCAAGTGTATACAGCTGTTTTTCAAGTGTGGAAAAAAAAGAGTCCTCTTTATGTTCTGCATGCAGCTAAAATCAAAGTAGGTGCATATCTATTTTTCATACAAATTACAGGGGAATACACTGCTGGTCAAGTTTGAAGGTGAAATGTTCGTTCATGTTTATTCTGAATGGTCATGAAGAATCCCAGGTTACCTTCTATTAAAGTAAAATTTGCATGAGATCAGCGGCCAAATTCTCCTTCCCTACTAAATAGCACTGCTATCCATTAGTGGTTGCATATACATATACAATGGGGATGAATACGTTCGTAGATATTGTATGTATGACATACCTACATACACAGTTTTACAATATGTGGATTGGTACTGCAAATACGTTGATACCTTCATAGATGTGTGCACAATATCTCAATGCTGTTAGTGAGCAAGGGCAAAACATATTCTATAAACTGTGTAATGAAGGGATGACATTGCATAGGGAACATGAAATCTGTCGGATTTCCAGCAAAGTCATTTGCAGCATGACAGCTTGCATCCATCTCCTGTTTCTCAGAGGCCGCCACAACGGTGGGAGTACATCTTCTGACAAGTCGCAATAGACAGAGATTTTGTTCCCATTCTTCCTACCTCAGCCCCACTCATTTTTCTCCGGACTACCTTGACAAATTGTTGCTTTTCCTTTTACATTGTCACTTCATCCAATCCAGCCCCAAACCTTCACTGGTTCAGCATCTTCTCTCTCTCACACCCTGAAACTTTTGCTGAGTGTGCACGTGTGTGCCCACGTTGCTTTATATTTATTGTGTTACTGAATCTTTGAGGTAAAATGACTTAGAAAGAAGGGGCCACATCTCAGTGCAATCTGTCAGAGCCAACATGCAGTCTGCCCATGTTTTTCTTTTTTCATGGTAGAACACTGCATAGCCATTGGTATTTGTGTTTACTGGAGTTCACATCTCAGGAAGCAGTTCAAAACAATGCAAAGGAAGCGAGCGTGTCTCCAGAGAGAAGAATATGGAGAAGTTAAATAGTTAATTTCTAGTAGGCACAAATCACATTTCCATCAAGTGCAAGCAGTCAGCTGTTATTGTAGGTCACTAAGATACAATGAATTATTTTCTGCAGTTCGTGGAAAACATTAGGCAGCTGTAATAAAGTCAATGGTATTTCCTTCCTTACTGAAACATTACTTCAGCAAATCCCCTTGTTTTGTTAAAACACCATTTCATACTTGATAAAACTTCATTGACTTCTTCTTTTTATACTTTTTTATTTCTTTTGTTGACTTCTGCAGATAGAGAAAACACTGAGGGGAAAAATTTCAGAAGTGGCTTTTTGTGTTCAGATGGATGATGACTGATCTGAACTCAAAGACGCTATAAACGGAAGGGGGAAGGGAGCACTTCTGTGGCCTTTATATAACGTAGATATTCAGTCCAGGAAACATACCACAACATAAATGTCTTTTTAAGACATTAAAATTCAGCTTAAACAAAAGCTAGAGTATTCATCCATAGTTCAACACATTTTTTTTGGCTTATGTGCTTATCCATAGTTACACGTAGTAACATAAAATGTTACTGATTTTAAAGTTTGACTTGCTTTATAAACATCTATTTAAATCCTGTATACGGTATCTCTAATAAATTTCTTTGGGTCAGACAGTAATACATCCTTTACTATTGTTTTCTTTTAAGATCCAATGAGAACGAAGAATCTAAAGGTTCCTGGGAATTCTGGATTGAGAGACGGTAAGATGGTAAGCCGGGACACTAATCAGTGGTGAATCTCTCAGAACAGTGCAAAATGAAGAACAATAGATGTTGACCGTACATATGCAAAATCTAGTCAGCCAGCTGGCCGTTCATTGTCAGGGTAACACATTTACTTGCTGCAGAAACAGCAGCCTCAGTGTTTCAGAAATATGCACAGTCCTATGGATTGGCTCACAAACAGTAGCAGCTGGACCTCGAGTTAGGTACCCACACTTTAGTGAGCATACTAACATCGCAGCAGAGGAATGAGAAAAATGTAGGAATTAGTAAGGGTTAGAGGGGCATGTTTGAATGGGAAGTTACAGCATTTTCACTAGCTGGATGATACAACTTGGATAAAACCAGCAAAGACTTTTGTAAATGTTGCATTAACGATTGGCAGCTAACACTGTTAGCACTGTATTAACAAGATGGAGTTTCCTACCCCCCGACTTTGAAGATACTTCAGCTACTTAAAAGTAGCTTGAAAGACTGGGTAAACTGGGTCTGTTCAGCCTTGAGAAAAGAAGACTAAGAGGGGATCTTACTAATGTCTATAAATATCCTAAGTGCGGGAGGCAAAGGGACATGGCCAGCCTCTTTTCAGTGGTGTGTGGGGACAGGACAAGGGGAAATGGCCTAAAACTGGAGCACAGGAAGTTCCACGCCAGTATGCGGAAGAACTTCACAGTGCGGGTGACAGAGCACTGGAACAGGCTGCCCAGGGGGTTTGTGGAGTCTCCTCCTCTGGAGATATTCAAGACCCATATGGACACCTACCTGTGCAACCTGCTCTAGGGAACTGCTTTGGCATGGGAGTTGGACTCTATGATCTCTAGAGGTCCCTTCCAACTCCTACAATTCTGTGATTCTGACTCTGTGAAAATATGTATCTAATGTGAGTCTGGAAATTATAGATGTCGCAGAATTTTTTCCAGGAACAGTATCCTTGACCGTAGAGAGCTAGCAATGGTTTGTACAGGTTTTGTACAGGGAGTATTGATATCTCTCTAGAGAAATGAGCTCTGTTCATGCCTAGAAAATAAACTAACCAGCCTGGAACCTAGCTCTTTGCCACCTATTTACACCATCACAGCAGGTCATGGTAACTTTCAGGAGAGGATTTCCCTGACAGAGAAGCTCATGTTTTAAGGGGTCAAATCGGTTGGCATTACACTTAACTCTAGTTTATAATGTATGGCTGTTGTGCTCTGTTGTCCCCAAACTAGTGTGACACAGCAGCCTGTAAAAATTGTAGGAACTGTGGGGAGCTCACCTCCTCATGCTGCCACCTCAGAGACTTCCTGGGTTGCTACTAACCAGAAGCTGTGGATTTGCAATTGGCAGATAAGAAGCCCAGCTTCTAGAGTAATCAATAAGGTACATGTGCCTAATCAGCTTCAGCACGTTTAAAACTCTTACAACAAATGTACTTAGGACCCTGAAGTATTTTTGAATATTTAGCCCTCAGCTCCTTGCCTCGCCCCAGTGAAGTAAGATCTTCCATATGGCATCCCAACTTTTATCCATCTCAGCTATACTATTTAGTGTCAGCTCTTTGAAGAAGAGCTTCTCTTGCTTAGGGTATTTACACAGTGTCCTTCATCCGCCCTAGCTGCTGCGCTCTATTGCATCCGTGATCAGATCTCTGTTTGGCAACCTCTTAGCATTGGGAATGCTGGGTACAGCCATGGTCACCCACTTAAAGAAAAAGTCTAAATGCCATTGCTGCAGAGTAGGATTAGCATGGTCTGAAGGGGACCAGAATGAAGCAAGAGGTCAGCTTGCTCAAGTTAGCAAAATATTGAGGGCTGAAAAAAAATGTGAAAGCTGGAGGCTAATGTAACTTGGTACGAAGAATTTTATTTTCTGACTTGCTCCTTCATTAACAGTCAACTGCGTATTTTAGAATAAGATTGATTAATTAAGAAAAAAATCTGCATTTCTCCTTCTGAAAGAGTAGTTTTTGTTCGATTGGTTTATTTTCCACCGTTGGCAAATCCATTTAAAAAGCAGGTGTGCTTATAGTGTGCTTTTCTGTACTAAATGCAATGTGAAACAGTTACTGTTACTGCTGCTATTCCACATCATGATTGTTTTCAAAATTTCTTAAATTGATCAGTAAATTCTAAAATAAATATGCAGTATATTTACAATGCAGTATACTTATGATAATGGAGCTGCAGTCCATTAAGAGTAAATTGATGTAGAAGTCATATTCAGATATGTTTTCTTCTGGTCATTGTGCTCACTGCTGGAATTTTAGTTCCCTATTACCAGAGCTTTCCTCAAGTTCCCAGGCAGTGACAGTGGTCAGTGGCTCGCTCTGTGTTGATGATATTTTAGGCATGCAGTTTCTGATCTATTTCATATTTCACAGGACCCTGCATACATACAATCAAGCATACTTCTGCAAATCTTCTCTGTTCTTTTTTCTACCTGCATGTTCTTACTGCTTTATTGAAAGCTGTGGTTACTAATACAGCGTGCTGCACTTAGTGAGGGCTGATCTTTAGGAGGCTCCTCTAACAGGAAAGCAACCAATTCAATTGAACTGCCCATTTCAAGGGTGGAAAACAAAGAGGAGGAGGCTTCAGGCCAATGTGGCTGCATCACCAGGCAGTCCTGAAGAGGTACAGCTGTAGCTCTCCAGGCACACTGGACAGAGCTGTGCCTTGGTGTTAGTTTATTTGATGTTTTAACAAAACAAAAACCTGTTTATCTCTAACCAAACATTTCCAGAATCTAGTCAAGGTGTTACTAGTCACAACTGTTTAGTTAAGACAAAGCAATGTCAGAGTTATCTGCCTTTTACTTTGCTTGTCTTACCCCTGCGTTCTACAAAATGTTCAAAATCCTTTTTCTTTTGTCTTTTATAAGGTTCATGCTAAAACCTGGTTTGTGCCTTAGCTTTTGCAGAAAGCAGACCTGCAAAAAGCTGTTACATTTGTAGAAAAAAACACAACTGATATTCACTAAGATGTAATAAACACTAAATCGCATGTTGAAAGCCGCCTTCTTGCAGCTTGTTTGAACTGACTTGATTTGCCAGTACTCATGCCTCCATTCTAGTTCTGAGAGCGTTTCTACATGAAAACCTTATCTTCCCTGCAGTTAAACTGATCCACTCATTGTCTCATCAAGGTTAAGATCACAGAGGGTCACTGGGTCATCCTAGGTAATCAATACATCACAGGCCATCGCTTTTCCCTCATTCACTGCTGTACCCTATCTTCTATTCAGCCAAGCCATGCATTCTAAGAAGGTATCCTGTTCTTCTTCAGACAAGAGATTTCCACATTTCCCCAAGGCAGTTTGCTCTCTGTTTAACTGCCACCAAATTATACTTTTGTTATTCTGTTTCTTCATTGTTCTAAGCAAGTTATTTTTCAGTCTTCTGGTAGCATAAGCAAATGTGGATTCTTCTTGTACATGATTCTCAGAAAGCCTGGAATAGCTTTGTTTCCATGCTCTCCTGTTGCTCAACATTTTTTATAGTATCTGATACCACAGATGAGATTAATTTCACCCAGGCCGTGCTGCACCCATCTTCAAGCCATTTTAGAATCACTATTATATGAGGGCTGCTCCGAAAGTAATGCCTACTGTGTTATTATGTTGGCCTGTGATGTCAGAGGCGGATGTTGGTGGTGTGGCAGTAAGGGCTGAACCTTCCCACCAATATCTCACTCCATTTTGGTGCTGTGCAACAGATGGCACCGGTAATCTGGGAACAGAGGCTCGGTAATCTGGGTCTGTTCAGCCTTGAGAGAGGAAGGCTGAGAGGAGATCTGATCAATGTGTACAAATATCTCAAGTGCAGGAGGCAAAGGAACATGGGCAATCTTTTTTCAGTGGTGTGTGGGGACAGGACAAGGGGAAATGGCCTAAAACTGGAGCACAGGAAGTTCCGCACCAACATGAGAAAGAACTTTTTCACAGTGAGGGTGACGGAGCACTGGAACAGGCTGCCCAGGGAGGTTGTGGAGTCTCCTTCCCTGGAGATATTCAAGACTCGCCTGGACACCTACCTGTGGGACCTGCACCAGGGAACTGCTTTGGCGGGGGGTTGGACTCAATGATCTCTAGAGGTTCCTTCCAACCTCTACAATTCTGTGATTCTGTGAGGTGCTGGCGGTGCGTTTCAGCAGTAGCAACAGTGACAGTGGGGCAGCTCCACTGGAACAAATTTTTACAAGCATGGCATGACGGATCTTGTTCATGGCTGGCAAAAATGCACAGCTAATGGTGGTGACTATGTTGAAAAACAGTGTTTTGTAGCAGAGAATTTGCTCTATCAACTAGTGTTATTGTGCTCTTTGTTGTAGTTTCCATGGAAATAAATAGGAGGCATTATTTTCAGTGTGACCTATGTAATAGAAAGAGTGTCATCGTAAATGGGCTGCTAGCTTTAGCACAAGTGGTAATGATGGAAAGAGTATCTTGGGAAAATGGTTCTGCTTTGTCAATTCCTTTGGAAACTCTTGTCAAACCTGTTTGTAACCTGCTTTAATGTGTGATACACTGGTCAGTGGCAGTGCTCAGCAGACCAGCGGTTTCTTCCAAGCCCTACGATTCTGTCATTCTGTCATTCTGTCAGTACCACCCAAGACCTAAACATCCTATGAATTACACTGCTTCACCTGTCCAGTTACCTTGATCAAGGAAACTTGGAATCTTGTTAAAGAAGGCAACAGCTTAGCCTAAAATCCTTAAAATTAAGTAACGTATTGCTTTATTGGAATGTATGAGTCCTATTCCCATCCATTGACGCTTTTAAATGAATTCTATGCTGTGTTTCCTATTATTGTGTCTGGGCCTGATGTCGCAGTAGCCCAATTGCTCAGGCCGTCCTTTATGTCCTTCTTTCTAATATTCAGTCAATGTTAGCTCATTTCTACTTTTCTAGTTTTGGGTTGTTTTTTTCCCTAGGATTTGTTAAAAAACAATGTTGGCCTATCAGACTAACACTTCAACTAATTCTTTAAGGGAATTTTGGGAGCTAGCTATCCAGCTTGCCGGTTTCAAAATGTTTATTTCTAGAATATGTGGTTTAACATCCTCCATAATTACGAATGGGCTGCAAACTACTCCATCATCAGTGCATGAGAAATGTGTGATCCTGCTTCTCTCCTGAAAGGAGAGAAATATCTGCTGAGTATTTCTGCATTTTGCACAATGCACACCAATATATTCACTGGTCTTTTAGAACCTAATCATAGGAGTAAACTGCTGAAAGAATTGTTCTGACTTTTCAATAACTCCTTATCGCCTCTCTTTATTTAATGTAGCATTTCTCCCTGAGCTTTCTATACTGAGAACTATGGAGGACATGCATTTCTTTAGTAACTATCTGTAGTGTTTTTCACAGCAGATATCTTTAGTAGCTGTCTTTATGACTGGCCTTGGTTTAGCTTTAAGCAAATGATGCTCCAGAAACTTAAATCACACCATGTTTAAAAATAGCCCATCGTAAATCCTGTGTTTAAAATACGAAACAAACTTTTGTGTAGATCACTTGGATACCTCATTTGATAGATTTTCTCAGGAGAAAAAAAGCACATGGCCCCACCCACACATTGCATTGTGCCCCCTTACAAAATGTTCCATCACTGCTTACTCATGTCAGTCAGCTTAAAGTGGTTTCTTCTTCAGTCACTGTACCTACGAGGAGGTCTGCATCACTGTAGTGCTATTTCAGTACTGTGTAAACAGCTCAAACTGCACAAACCAGCTTTAAAATGACTGTTATATAGAACTCAATCACACAAGGTCACCATACACAACAGCAATGAGTAATTTCTCAGGAGCTCACCCTCAAAAATCAGCCAGCAGGATGGATGTCTCAGTACTTCACTTCAGTCTTGGTGGGAGAGTTGAATTTTAGCACACTCGTGGTTAAGGACGTCTCATGTAAGCAAGGTGTTTTGTAAGAACCCATGCACGCACACACACACAACTGCAGTCAACTGTGCAGGTATGAAAATATCTGTGAGCCAGCAAATCCAAACTGAAGGTGACCATCATCCAAATGTGAGAATAAGGACCTCTTTTTTTCTTTTTTTAATTGAATAAAGAAAGAAGTATAAGAAGCAGATTTTTTTTTTTTAAATATTCCTAAAACCGAGAAGTTTACTGTGGCAATCCTTTGAGACGCATGCAGTAGCTCAGGTATGTAGATGGTTGTCAAGCTGCGTTGGAAGGACCAGTTACACACAAAAAGAAGCTAACTCAGATTTTCATGTTCAGTGATGTATGCTCATGTAGCCTGTATGACCTCTTAAGGTACAACTTTCTGTGATGTGCATCAGCAAGAGGGGCTGACATCAGGAAAAGCTGACTTGAGCACCTTGCAACATCGGACCTTGGGCACGGGCAACTCCAGGAGGCAGCCTGACCACATCTGTGATCAGTGTCGTGTGCAGGATTTCTCCAGCTGAGTTTGGCGTTCTTTGTGCCCTCTGTCAAATGTCCCCACCACAGCTGCGTTTCCTGGTGCCTTTCAGATGTACGAGAAGCACAAACTAGCTCTAGCTAGCTTTTGTTATGTGTGAGCAAGTGAAGGTCGAAACCAGAAAAGACATATCTGAGATACTAGCAAGACAAAATATTGATATTCAAAACACTTGAAACTCTCCATTCATACTGGTACTTTGATTTTAGTTTGATGGAACATATCCTTTTCCCAGTAGCTTTGGGACTGTTTCCATCAAACTTCTTTATTTTTCCAATTACAGTTTTAAAAAATTGCAGTACGAAAACATGAAGGCAAAACAAATCAGATCTTTTCTTATGCTTTGATGATTTTAATCTGGAAAAAGCATTTTTTGGAGCATGAATTACTTACCTCTCTACTCTTCTTTCAGTTCACAAATTCTACTTCAGGTTGTTCAGAAAATTGTTCAGAATTTACATTGTTTTTGTAAAGACAGCTTTTTCTCTATTACACTTCTCAATATGGCATTTAATTGGTAAGTTTTGTTTAAGGCTTTTGCATAGATGTCACTTTCCACAAGACTTTGGTTGCCTTAGGAGTATTTATGGTAGAATGGATTTATGCTCAAGGAAGAATGATGAGCAGCTAACTTATTTGTAGTGTCCATTGCCTTTCAGACATACTTTTTAAGTGACACATACTTTGCTCATATTACAGATGCTTCATTCTTGCTTCTAGTGAAGAGAGTATTTTCAGTAGAAGAAAAATCTGTGTTTTGCCTTTCTCTCACAAGGTAAACTGCCTTCATGAAGCCCTGTTTGCTCCTGTAGGCCTGGAATCGGTTAACATTAGTTTAGGTCACTAGATTTGCATTTGGGATCTAAGGGCTGTGAGTTTGCATGTACATAGTGACAGCACAGCTAAGATTTAAATAGGTTTGGGTTTTAAAGTGAGACTTCAGAGATCAAATTAAATGCATTTTAAAATTAAACAGACACTATACTACATTCAATTCTGTTCCTTTCTCCTTTATTCCCTCTGCTTGGTATCCCCCTCTCTATTTTCTGACTCAATTATTGTGAAGCTTTATTTTCTCTTTCTCCTTTTATTGTTTTACCTTCGATTCCTTTTATTCTTTCCGTAATTGTTTTCTTTCTTTCCTTCTTTTCTTGTCACTTTTTTTTCCTTTCAATTTATCTGCTATTAGTTTTATTTCAATTGGAGGATCAGAAACATTTGCCAGAATAAAAAAACCTTACTTTTACCCAGGTCAGAGCATCAGCCCCACCATAAATAGGCCTGATTTTCAGCTGAGGAATAGGTTGTGTAGGAACCTTACCAGTTCCAGCTTGCATTTACTCTGTATTTCTGGCACAAATTTCTTCCTTTTGCAGAGGATATGCAATGACAAAGGTGTGGTATTTATCTCTCTCTATACATCCCTGTGCCTGGAGGCATTCAAGGCCAGGGTGGATGGGGCCCTGGGCAGCCTGATCTGGTGGGCGGTAACCCTGTCCACAGCAGGGGGTTGACACTGGGTGGGCTTTAAGGTCCCTTCCAATCCAACCATTCTGTGATTCTAAAGGTGGTCTAAAGGAGGTCTAGAAGTGTGTAGTTAGGAGTGGTAAGGAAACAACATCTGAAAAGATGGGTGTGAATGTGTAATGTTATCTGCCATACTGCTCTACAGTGATACACAGTGCTGTAAAAGCACTTCTACTAGTGCATGCTAGCGAGCTGGAGTAGCAAGCTACATCTACCACTGACAAACTCAGCTTCCCATACTTCCGTCTGTAGGTGCTTGACTTCTTGGAATCCCTTCTCGGCAACAGTGCAGAGCAAAGCTTGCTCAAAGTGAAGTGAAAGCCATACACTTGTTTCTGCTCGCACATGGCTGTAGCAACACATTTCCTTTTTTTGCCTCTGTCTCTGCCTTAAGATTTCTGCACAAACCTCATGACCACTCTTATTGTGACTGTTCATGAGCCATGTGTTGCATGGCATGTGCATGGACACATGACAAGGTACATTTTTCAACTTCAGTGACATGATGACTTTCATTCTGTTCAGTTGTGTAAATTGGCACTTGCTACATAATTACTAGGGAAATAGATGGGTGGACCGTGTGAAACAGCATCGAACAACTAAGACTGCGCCGAAGTGAGATCACAAGGGAAAAATACGTTATTCCATATATTCCCAGCTGTGATTTCAAAGTCTAGGGGATATTGTGTACATAGGCAATGAAATAGAAAGCTCTCTTTCTGTTCCGCTGTGGCGTGGGCATTTGAGCTGCAGTTATCAGAAATGTTCAGCCTTTTTCTTACTGGAATTTTGACAGTTCCTAGGAACACTTCCCTCTTATGTAATGGAAAGAGTGCAGCACACAGTACTTCTTCTGAGGTTTGAGAGTCATCATAAAACACTATACACTTCCACACCTCTGCCCCTTTTAAAGCTTGATCATGTAAAAAGTTGATCTCTGTCCTGCTAATAAGCTCCCATTAAGTAGGGGAAGGCTACAAGGAGGTCTCCCCATAGCCTTCTCTTCTCCAGGCTGAACAAGCCCAGCTCCCTCAGCCTGTCTTCATAGGAGAGGTGCTCCAGCCCTCTGATCATCCTCATGGCCTCCTCTGGACCCGCTCCAATAGGTCCACTCCTTCCGTGCTGGGAGCCCCAGACCTGGAAGCAGAAGACAGAAGAATCCTACCTGAGCCAATACTATGATGATGGATAAAGATGTTTTCAAGATGCTGAAAGATCCTAATCTCAGGCAAAAAATATTTCTGTTTGACTATGGAAATTGCCAGCGGTCATTAAGACTGGGTGTGATCTACATAGACTTTTTTTTCTCTGGTTTATTGTACAAGAGGATGTGTTAGTGTTTGCTGCTACTTCTTTGCCTTTCTTCAAAGTGAAAGAGGAAGGCAAGAAGTGCACTGAGACTTGCCTCTGGCCTCACAGTGAGCTAACCTGTGGATCTGAGTTTGCACCTTGGCTATGTCTACATTAGGCACTTTTATCTGTACAAAAAGATGTTTGGGCAGGATGATGTCTTTAATAACATTTTTATCTCTAGTATAGATACAACCAAAAGTGCTTTTGACAGCGTTATTGATTTCACCTGGAAAACTGCCATAACCAGGTCAGTGAAAACATTGCACCTCCACAGAAAGGATTTGCTGCTGTTATGCTCCTATCAGCAGATGTAGCAGTGATATTTTCTCTAATATAAATTTTTTTGTAGACTACTCCTGATGTAGAAAAGGTAAGCTACCAGAGCCATTATTACTTGTTTCCATCACATTTGAAGCACAGCAGTAAATCCATGTACTGAGCTGCATTCTGGTGGCATAATCCAGCTTTTCCTGTCAAAGTAGTCAGGAGAAAACCAGTAAAAGTGAAAAATATGCTGATGATTAGTGACCTCAAGTATTTTTGCTTCTTCTTATTTAAAGTATGGATAATACTGCAGATAGGTCTTACCTGTTATCTGTCATTCTCTGAGTGGGCACCAGCCACAGCAGAATGAGCTCTATTATTGTTGTTGTTGTTGTTGTTGTTGTTATTTTCTGTTGAGCAGGCTTCTGTATAAGAGCAAGATTAGAGCCTCAGCTGCCAATGAAAGTGAACCAATTTAGCATGAGCACCCATGCTTGATAATATTCATATATTTATGAATATGTGCCCAGTTCCTAAGACTGGACACCTGATAACTCCTTGAGAAGGGTTAGGGCTTGCAGGGAGCTGAAAGCAGAGAAAAAGTGGCAAACTGAGAAGCTTGTTGAGAACAAAGTTAATAAAAATCCATGATTCTGATTTAGAGATGCATGGCTTAAACAAACATGCTCTTTTTTTGCTTAAATAGGTTCACTGTTTTGTTCAGCTGATATATGTTGTTCATGCATTTATTTCTGAAGTACAATTCCGAAGGGTAGCATGAAGCTAACAGATCTGTCTGGGGTGAAGTCTGTATCCTCATTACTTGTCTGAGTTGGGCCAAAGAAATATCTTTAACTGTTCTTTTCACTTCTGATATTAGTTTTTGGTTTTCATTAGTGTGTGTTTGTCAGCTGAGGGAAGTTCAACAAACTGAAGACAAATTTAAAAGTATCATGCAAGAACCAACTGGGGCTGAAAAATTTGTATTTAATGATTGGAGATGTGGCAAGCATAACAACCTGTGAGCAGTTTGTTGCATTCTTTGTAACATTCTGTGAAACAGAGGTGGGGAGCCTTGCTTTACACTGCTGGGGTCACAGTTAAATCCACGCACATTGAGGAAATGACAAATGCAAAGCCTGCAAATGTAAAGAAGAATCATACCTAGGAGAAAAGCTGTTAGGCTTGAAAAACTTTTGGGGGATTTTATAGACTGCATTTAGTACAAAATAATGACCATTGTACACAGACTTTGGCATAGTACTAGAAGGTAAAGGAAATTTTTTGGAATTCAGTACTGTGCGGAAAATCCGTACCTGGGATTGCTGTTGGAAATCAATCCCCTTCAACTTCTTATGCAGAAGTAGGGTTAAGAAAACTGTGAAGAGGAGGAGAAGCACTGGTTTGAAATATCTTCTGGTGAGTTTAATCTAGGTTATTTCAGTGACAGACATTTGGTTTCAAAGCATCAGATGAAGCTTCAGGAAAAACAGGTAACACACGTTTTTGCCAGAACCAAAGATCAGCTTGGCTGTGTTTCTTGGAACGTGAAATGACTAAACATATTTATATCCGTGTGCTCAGATCAATAGCTAAAGTTTTGCAACCCAGCTGATAAAATATATCCTCAATCTGACAGGCCTTGAGTAACTTGCACACAGTAAAAGAGTATCAAGTATTTATTTGCTAATGAGGAGAAATGCATATTTTCTTGTCTTCTGCGGATGTGAGAAATGGATATTTTCACATATCTATGTCATGAGTGTTCGGAATGGACAGCAGGGCAAGACAACACACACTGTACTCAGACATTACCCCCAACTTAATAAAAGAAGTTTCCACTCTGCTGGCCTCTTATGACATTTCTCTCTTGCTGCATTCTTGTCTTTTTGAAATTTTTCTGCTGGATGTCATTGTGTTTGTGTGGGGAACTCCCACACAGCTGTGGTCAGCACTGATACCTGCTTACCAAGTTGGAAAGTTGATTGTATTTTTAGCCAAATGACAGTCACTCTGCCTTCAGCCTGCTACTGAAGATGTGGGTATCAAAGCTAAATGCTCTTTCCCCTGTACCACAGAACTACCCCAAATATGTGGGGAGCAGACAAACAAGTCTTGCATTTGAAGAGTGAGGATCCCACAATTGCAGCATTGCCCTGCTGCAGGGCTGGTCTGTCTAGAGCTAAGGGTGTGCACTGAGAAGCGCTTCAGTACAAAGTAGATAGCCCAGCTGCAGCTGTACCCTCGTACAAGCTTGCAATTCCCTTACCTTCCCTCTGCTCCATCCTAAGGCATTCTGCCTGCATTCTCACACTTTTTGTCTTGCTGTACCTGTAAAGAGAAATGAATGCTTATGTTGTTCTCACGTGACTTGGCTAATTCACCCACAAGTGTCTCAGATGGCTCAGAAATCACCCAGAGCCAGGGAATTTGCCCAGAGCTATGCTTGCATTCCTTGCTGTCAGCACCAAGCAACAAAAACTTCCATCCAGCTCAGTTGTGACTTCCAGTTTATTGCTACAGAAATCAAGAAAGCATTCAGATCCTCACACAAGACATCATCAGAGCTGCATATGTAAAAAGCAACTGCATAAACTGGAGGTCTGCAGAGGTGGCTCACCACAGCTTGTACTTTCCATGGGCTGGGGTTGAGAGACTTTGATCTGGGCATTGCACAAGAATTTAGGAAACAAGAAATAAAGGACCTTGGCAATTGTGTACACTGCTGAGATCTTAGTTATGTATGGGAAACACCAGATTCTCGGAATACGTAGCAAGGAATGGAGGACTCGTGATTGTACAGAGATCACTGCTTCCCTGCTCCAATCAAAGAACAATTTATGCCATCTGGTACAGAATATCCACTGATCAGAGTATCTCATGTTCAGTGCTGACACCAAACAGTGGTTCCTTTAACAGACTGACCATGTTCTTTCACCATGGCAATCTAAAAGCTTTCTCATAAATATTTATCATCCTTCCAATCTGAATCCCTGAAATAACCACTGCAAATAAATTTGTTGGCCTTGCCCACCAAGTCCTCAGTGCTTGGACTATTTTGCGTCTTCTTATGTCACCCTGTCATTCCATACGGCACATCAAAGGTGCCAGCCTTTGTTTTCCATTTATATGCCTCTCTCAAATCTGTTTTCTATGTTTTCTTCCCTGGTGTTTCCTAAGCATAATCTTCATAATCTGTGTTCCTCAGCTGGATCACTGGACCTTTGTCTTTCTGCACTTTCATTCTGCAAGGCCCTTATTTAGAAAAAATGTTATATCTGCAATAAACTGCCTGAACATAGCAAGCATGAGGGACAGTTTAGAAATCTCTTTGCTTTCAGTTTTAGAAACGCCTTCTCAGAACAGACATTGTCAGGATGCATTCAATTGCTATCTGGCAACATTGTAATTTTTTCTCCTTTAGTCTTCACAGGCTGTCTTTAAAACAGGGCGCTTTCTTTGTTGCATTTTATAGTCTCTAGGAAAACATGATTATTTATTTTACTAAGTAGCTCTGATAAATAAATATTCAACTGTAACAACTCTAGAAAAATGCAAGCTCAGTCACTTAGATGGAAGATATAGAAAGAGTGGTAATTCAAAGCTTTCGGTACCAAATGTGGTTTTACAGACTTCCTGTGTTAGAATTTGTTCTGGAAGAGCCCTGAGCACCACACAGGCTCATAACTTCACTTGAAATGAGTGTGTCAAATTTTTTTTTGGCCAAATTTTGAGTGTAGTGAGGCCAAGGGAGAATTTGGCTCTGTGTCTATAGTGATAGCCTGCTGGAAACGAAAGTAAGACACTGTAACAATCTGAGTTAAACGTCTTGGGTTTGTCTTAGACATGTTGAAAAACATCAAAAGACAGCTATTCTTCGGAATAACAAATAATTGAAGAAGTGACCATTAACATTTCTTCCTTCCAAACATGGTGTACAGTGTAAGGACTTTGTGGATTTTATGCCAGTTAATTCTGTTGACTTCTATAAAGAATGACTTCAAAACCATTGCCCTAGCTATCACAGTAAGGTTATACCAATTGCTCTATTAGATTAAGATGGACTAACTTAAGATTTCTTTGAGACACAAATATTAGCAGCTTACTTACACCCCATCCTATTTGTTGCCAATTGTTGAAATTCATAGCAGTGAGTTTGATTATTTTTATGTGATCATATTTGAAAATGTGCACATTCTCTGTCTTTGTCCATATCCCCCGAAGAGTTTTCATTTACTGTCATAGAGTCAATATTTTGACCACAGGAATTAATGCTAGTTTTTCGTGCTTAATTTTTTTAAATAAGAATTCTACTTTTTTTGAGGAAAAAAAGGTTGCTCATCTCCAAAGCTAATAAATATGACGGTAGCCAGCTCTCTCCAGCAGCGTTAATTGTTGCTTGATTTGACAGTGCACAGGGAAACAGAGAAAACTGTATCTAAAATCCTATGCCATAACATTTAGCAGTTGAATTTAAGGAATTGTTCTTTGACTGACTGCAGTGAAGCTCATTTCCCTGCAGTTCTACAGACGTCATTCTTCCAATCACAGACAAATAAAAGAAAATGCTCTGTATTTTATCCTGATGTGAATAGTGATCTGAAAGGGAATATGTTTTTTGTGTTTTTTAGGAACACTGGAATTGTGTTGTGATTATTTTTTAAGTTGATAGCATTAATTCAGAAGAACTTTGTTTTTCAAGGTGCACTCAGAAGCAGATTGTCCTAGTATAAAACTGGCAGAGCTGCAGTGGGCTTTTTCAGGTTGGGTTCCACGAGTTCAAATACAGAATGAACCACGCGAGCTTCTTCCATGTTAGCCAGCTTCTTAGAAACAGAGCATTTAAAACTTGTTTTTGTACAGGTATTCAGCCAATGTATCTGTTAACACAACATCTTCTAGAACAGCATTTAGTAGCAGAAATTCAGCTTACATACAGCATGCTTAGAGATTATTCAGTTTATCAGCACTTGGAATTTTATTCTATGATACAGTTTTCTTAATTTACTTTCTGGGACATTGTATCCCTTCTAGATCATCTTTAAGCAGATTTGGTTTGGGCTTTTGTTCCTTTTTGTGTGTGTTTTTATTTTTTTTTCTTTTAATATTAAATTGAACTTGAAGCACATAGAGTGAGCTGGACAATAGAAGTCGTGCTATATATAACCTGCTACCATGTTTTTGGCTTCCAACATCAGCACAATTACAGAGAACGAGGAAGTTTGTGATCAAAATCCAACTACACATCAGTGTTTTAAGCAGCCATTCACAGACTGAAAGCTGAGATGCTATGCACGTCCATTCTGTTTCTAACCCATCTTCAGGGTCACTTGTGCCCGCAGTCACCACTGTGCCGCTACTTTGTACTCTTACAGAAGTACTCTGTGGCTTTAGCTTCTTGGTGCCCTGCATTTGGATGTAAACTCAAATTACTTGAAAAACAAACATCACTCAGCCTTACATAGCTTTGTACCACTCCTCTACTACAATTACTTCACAGAAAGCCACACAGTCCTCTATAAGTCACCACCTTAGATAAAAGCAAACCTTTATAACCAGAGGACTGACTCCTGGCACTGGAAACTGCAGAATGATTGATGAAAGCAGCAAGTTGCTACGACAAAGTGAAGCAAACACAAGATGGGATGTTACATGTCCTTCCCTTCTCCACAGAACTCTTCTGATATTTATTGATGGGAAACAGACATTGAGATCAGCTCCAGGTGCTGGAGTCAAGAACAGACAAACACCAGCAACTCTGTTTGCCCAAACTGTCCTGCTTCTGGATGGTGTTATTTGTTCCACTAACAAGCCTGTCTCTCCTCACTCTAGTCCTCATCCCTCTGCTTTCCCCGTTATTTATACAAGGCCCAGCTGTCAGCCCCATAATTACTCAGCTGGTCCTAGTTTTCCCTTGTGCTTCCAACACTTCTATCTTAGAGTCTCAGTCTTATCCTTTCCTTCAGAGACTGCTCCCACAGCCAATGGACCTCATTTCTTCTCCATGCTCACTTTGATTCTACTGTGTGAGCAGCACATTAGGGGGGCTTGAGATAACATCTTCAATTATGGTCTAATCAGCACCCAGGCAGAAGATTCTTATGATCATTGTCATAGGTATAACTGTAAGCATGATCAGATGAGACATTATTTCAAGATTTAAACAGTCAAACCCCAGGTTATTCAAATTCTTACAGCTTGGTGTAATTTAGTAAGTTTTTCCTAGCCTCATAAAAATCATGTACCTCACACATTCCTGGTGCAAAATATGGTACTTAGATGTGATCATGAAAACACTTGTAAGAATCTGTTCTGTAAAACAATGTATTTGGGGTGGTCTGTTTCTAGGAAACATCCGAAATGTTTCTGCTGCAACATAAAGACTAACCAGACTGAAGCAGAGGATATGGTTAATGTAATACCAGAAGTCACATTTTAGTAAAATTGTAGACCGCTAGTAGCAATCTTGCAAAGTGTCAGAGAACTTCAGCTGTGGATGATGTTACTGGTTTTATCCTACAGGCTGAGGGATCTCACTGTAGTGCTGTTTGTGTTAAGTACCAGCTAGATCGCTTTCCTTATGTAGTCTCAGTAAGAATTAAAATATGCCTCAGAAATACAACTTTTCAACTGCAATTAGTTGGTCATGGACATGCTTACTTTTCATCTTTGACAATTTTTAACTCACCTTTATTATATTAAAGCTGAATTGCAAATCTAGTAAGTTCCTAATAAAGGATTTGAAGTTTATGGTATGGCTTCTAACCAGATGTAACATTTTTACTGCTATACCTAAAGTCAGGTGTAGGGCATTCAGCTCTGTAGCATATTTGTAATAGTCATTAATCATTTGTTAGTCTTTATAATCCCTTTATGAATGTTCTCTTTTATGCAATATGCGAACAAACTGAAGACTGGACCATGAGAAAGCTTACATCGCTGCTCTGTCATGGGTTGTGTTTGAAGAATTGGATGTGACATGCAATTTTTGAGATCTTTTTAGCAGAATTTTGCGGTTATTTTCTCCACCTCTTTCTGCTGCTCACTACTTTTATATTCTCCTTTTCTTTATTCATTTCACTTCCCATCCTTTTCATTCCTATCCCCATTATCTCCATCCTACTCAATCCTAAATGATGCTAGACAGAGGGATCATAAGGGAGTGCAGAAAGACTTTTGTCAATAGGCAGCTGAGGTTTTGTTTAGATTTATAATTCTGGGGCCATTCTCTACAGGCAGATCTTGCAGAATCTTAGAGTTCCTGTCTCAGATAGATGTTATTTAATTGTTTTTCTGTATAAACTAGAAGACAACTGCTTTGTTTTACTTAAATTGAAAATGGGTTTGGATGTGTTCCCTGCCAAAGACACTCACCCTGGGGACAGGCAGATGGATGGAACTGAGCCCAGGCCACCCCTCTCTGCACTTGCTCCCCTCCTAGGCTTGTCTCTGCCCACATCACTTTCACTAGTCTGTCTTCAGGCAGATCAGGTAAAGCAGAACAGGCCAGAAATGGCAGCCTGACCTGCTGGATTCTCATCAGAAAGCTTTCAAGTGATGACAAAGACCAGAAGATTCTCAGAACAGGTATCTGCTTCTCTGTAGAAGAAAAAGTCAAGTTGTGTTCTTAGATCTATGCATTCAGGGTGATGCAGGAGGGTCTCCTTCAGGATTTCTATCAGCATGGCCCAGGTCAGAAGCAGGACTTTGCTGCCGTCTTTGTAGTAATTATTGACCTAGAATCTCAGTCACTTTCTGGTGGAAGGATCATTTCCTCCCCAAAAGCAGTTCTTTCTGCAGTGACCTCAGCTGTAGAGGAAGATCTGCCAACTGAACTTCATAGATGTTACTCATATGTGATACTGAGTGACTCCAAGCCCAGTAAGTGGTTATTATTATTGATAAGCAAGCCATGGGATGTGAGTTAATTACTATTGAGATAGGACTTCAAGAGAAAAAAAAAAAAAAACACTAAGTAATAACATGTAAAGACCATTCCAAACCACAAAGTGAAGAGTTGGTACCTTTCTATCCTCCCACAGAGTCTGCCATTCAGTTTTCAGCCTCTGGGCTCTGAAGCTGCTGAATCTCATTCCCTGATTTGTTTTCGCTATCAGGGAAAGAGGAAGAATACACATGCATAGTTAAAATTTAATTTATATTCCAATGTGTATCAATTATTTTTTTGTAGATTTTGAACCAAAAGCCCACATGAGCATGTTTTGCCACCGTACACAGTCCTGGTCACTGGATTCTTCTTAAATGGTGGAGCAGAAATTTAAGTGGTTATTGTTGGATTCTCTGTAGTGCAGCGTGTCCAAAACTGCACTGAGATGATGTCAGAAAATGCTACATTTTTTCCCAATTATGAAATGAATTATATGCAGCTAGCTCACTACAGCCAGTATTGTTAAAACAGCTATTTTGGCTGATACACTGTTGTCCAGCCAGAAAACACAGGTGCTTTGTTTTTAAGCTTTTTTTTTTTCAAATGTTTCAAGGTTCTATTGACCATCTCTTTCTCACTCTCTTCAGACTTTAAACAGTAAATGTAACATATGTTGAGAAATCTCTGAAGAGTTCGATCTTCTGCTAATTCTCTTCTAAAAAAGAGGGAAATGCTACAATGCTCGAACAACTGATAATATCCATGAGAGCATGGGTAAACTTCCATGTGTTTAGAAAAGAACACAGTGTTATTTAATCATTTTTAATTATTCAATTCTTTTTAGAGAGAAGTTGATGTCTCTCTCATCCAGTTTTACTCACAGGCCCCATAAATGGGTGACACCAGTTTGTCTAAGCCCCCTCAGCTGTGCCCAGGCCACTGCAATGCCAGAGAAGGAGAGCAGAAGTTAAAGTTACGGCAGAGATGAACTCAGTACTTACTAGGGTGGTTTCAGGTCTGCAAACACAGCCAGGTTCCTATAGAACGCTGTGCGGTCTTATTAAGCCAATTCAACTCTCCCAAATTTCTTGTGATTTTAGTTTTGCATTTGAAACAAACAAGCAAATAAACAAAAAATAAATAAAACAACCATATTCACTTTCTGTTAGCTTTCAATCATCCTTAAAGAAGTTAGTTTAGATTGATCCATTTTAGGAATCTGGTTATCTCATCCAGCTATATCATCCTAATTAAATATTAGTAGAATATTCAGGGAACTGAATTATTTTGTTTTCAACAAGGAGACAAGTATCTCCTGACATGTCCTGGGTAAGGAGCGCTGGTCCAAGTCCTCTGCTGGTACAAATCAGTATGGAGCAGAATCTTTTCAATGTCTTTCATCTGTAGTGCTGTCTCCCTGCTTATCATTATCAGTTATGCCAACTATCAGAGGAAGAATGCAGGCAGGGATTTTGTTATCTCTACCAGCAGATGGTGACTGCTGTGGATGTAGGTTACAGTCTGAGATGCTGTTCTCCTGCCTCACAGGGAAAAAGAGACTGCAGGTATGGTAAAGGAAGGACAACCTCCAATTTTAGTGTTCTATGACCCATAAATGTTCCTCCAAGGAAACTGATTTTCTTGTTGCTGAATACTGTGCAAGATTAAATTCCTCTGCATCTGAGAAGAATATTGCTCAGGTCAATCAAGAGATACTGAGCTGAGGTGAGGCTGATTTTGGTTTTTTGTTTTCTGCAACCTTTTTTTTTTTCCTTTTCCATTGACTTGAAGTTGGATACAAATAACATGTAAAAGCTCAGGTCATCCCCTCTTCATCTGCCCAAACCATCCTGATTCCCAGCAGCAACCCCACACTGTTCTTGCCCCAACTCTTCCATCCCATACAGTGACATAGGTCCAGCACCAGCCATGTAGCCAACAAAAAATAGGTGTGAGGAGCTTCTTATCTGAACTGGTGAAATCGTCATCTTAGTAACACCTGTGAGAGGTGGGAGCTGTACAAAATGCTTGAAATTTGGGATGCAAAGCTGTGAATTTGCACAATCAATGAACACATTTGATTTCAGCTTGTAGATACATACAAGATATCTTTCATATTTGCTCCAAACACATGAAGCATAAGGTATGTTCTCCTGAATCATATCTCCTTGTGTTTTCCCTGTTCTGAACATACCGTATCTTGTTCTCACTGACTAATAATGCAGTCAGCTATGGAATGAACTGAAATTGGAGCGTTTTCAGATCTCTCTCTGAAAATACAATGCCTGAAATAGACAGTCATTGGCAGCATTCCTCAAGGGGACATGCTAATCCATTATTTATCCTGTTCACTCAGGACAAGGTGCAGCCATCAGGGTATTGGTTCCAATACTCAGAAGTCTTCTTTACATTCAGAGTAATTTTTTTTCCTGCCAACAAAGTCAATTAGTTGGAAAAAAAAAAGAGACTAAACCAAAAAATGTAAACCCTGCAATAAAATACTTGTAAATCTATACAACTCATGCAATCAAAGACCGAATACAGAAATTGCATTAGCTGAAGTGGACTTTATTCAGATTTTGTCAAAAAGAAAAACTGTGTGACTTATTGAAATACAGATGTATGCCTACAGTTGATTACAGATAAGAAAACAAATAATATTTAAGACTTTATCTGTGGAGTTATACAGAAGAATATTGCTAAGGTGCAGATTACAGTATGTTGATTTTAATTTAGTAGAACTNAAAAAAAAAAAAGGAATAAAGGAGTATTACACGGGGTCTTTAAAAATTATTAGCTGTACAAACTGGTGCTAATAGCTGTTCTTAGACAAACAAACAAATTGATGTCTGGTGATACATCTTTGCATGCTAAAATAAGAATAGCTCTTCTTAAAGTAATTCTAAATACTGAAGAGACAAATGAGATATTTCCTTAAGAAAATATCCAGTGCCGTTAACAAACGCAGACTCCAACCTACTGGCAAACAATCTGAAAGTTTTGAAATGGTTCTCTCAAGCTTTATGCATCTCAGCCAAGCACAATTAATGATTGGTAGGTTGTTCTGTAATACTGTGAAACAGTTGTAAATATAATTGTTCATAGCAAAATCAAAGCATAAACCTCTAACAGATGTCTCTTTAGATCCTGAAGAGGCATTGGAATGAGTCAACTGAAAGTTCGTCTTCTACATTTTACAGTGGATACAACATCTCATGGTGACTAGTTTCTCACAAGAGCCTCTTCCATGGGATTGGACTTCTATATAACAGGCATATTGATGTGTGTCTGCAAAGGGGATAACACTGAACATTTTACTCCATATAGAGTAACATGCCAAGAACATCACTTCCTCATTATCTGATTTTATGTAGCCATCTTTTACACAAGTATAAATATTGACTACAGGAAGCAATACACTTACAGATGTATCCAAAAATTGGACATTAATATAAAGGGGGAACACTGACTAACAATGCTTAAGAAAGTAGAACAAATGTTTCCTGCTGCACTGGCTGGTTACAAATGAATTGGGCTGTATTTGACTTTTTAGTAGTCTCTAGAACTTAAAGATATGGATTTCAGTTGAGCTTGAAGTAGTTTCTAGAAGATATATGATTTTAAATTATTTCCTCAAAAAATGGTTAACATTTACTAAACTAAGTTGACTTTAGAGGAATGAAGTAAAAATAATAGGAACTGATGAGGCAAAAGGTATGAAGAGGTGTCACCTACTTCTTAGAGGAGCAAACTCTCTTTCCATCTCATGGGACTGATTGCATTTTGCAGTAGATCTGTGCTTGGTTGGTTTACATTATCCCAAGCTGAAATCAAATCTCCTTTCAAACCTCTTTGCAATCTCTGCACGATTGTGTCAGGAATGTTACACTGAACAAAAATTGACAGAAGCATTGGATATGGCAGGTCTACTGTATGCAGAGTGATTATAAAATGATCCTATACTAACTTCACAGTTGTTTTGAGCTTGCAAATGGTTAGAAAATTATTTTGAACAATCAGTGCCTGCCATATATGTTACTTTACATTTACATGAAGGTTCCTTGGAAATAACTTCACAGAAAGTATCCAGACCTTCAGAAAGTCTTCTGGCAACTCAGAAAGAATACTTGAATTATCCTTGGATTAATACTTTTTTTTTCCTACTAACATTTTTTTTCTACTAAAATTGCATTTTTTGTAAAAATGAGCCGGATGTCAGTTGGATCTCCTACCTTACAAATTCCCACCCCCTCCCAAATAGGCCATCAGGCTCAGGCCAGACTCTGCTTTGAGGAATACAAGGCCCAGGGCAGAGCCAGCCTTACAATTAAGCAGCTGAAGATAATGGACATGGCACTGGTACTTGCAGTTTTGATACAGAAGGCTGAAGCTGCCAATACATAGAGAACAACAAAACCCAGTTTGTCTTTCAAAACTGAAGTTGACTCTTTGGAGAGCTCTACAAACCTAGTGCATTTATTTGCTGATAGCCCTTTCTTGCACTTCTGAAAGAAATACCTATTAAGTAACTCACAAAAGTGGACACAGTCAACATAAAGAGGTCCAAGATAATTCTTCTGAGAAAGCAGCCTTCCTGAAATCTAGAGCTAAATTGCATCAGACAAACTACCAGCTCTGTTCATAATTTACTTTGTTAGAATGCCACGACAAATACAGTTAAATCAACAGAAGCTGACCTGTGTGTAAAGACAGGAACTACCCCCCAAGGAACTTGTCATCCAACCAGCTTGCTCACCTAAGCTCTTTGCATATTACTGTGAACAATTTTTTAGTCGCAGTCTTTGCTAGTTTTAGATACCACTGTTCAGTCACAGAGGTATCCAGCATGATTAGCTGATAGCTCCTTATGATTAATGCACAGGCAAGGAACTTTATTTTTTCTGAGCCCTCTTAGACACACTGGGCAAACTAATACACAGTGTAATGTTACCCAGTAACAAGGAGTAAAAGAATCACTTGACTGGGAGCCAGGTAAAACAATGCTGGAGACCAGACTGCATGTTCCTCATGCTGCTCTGACCCTGGAGACACAGGTTTGGCAGGCTGGTGGGCTGTGGTGGGCAGTGATTGCCATGGACCTGGTTTGGTGCTCTGTGGCAGGTAACACAAGCACTCGTTTCAGAGGCTCATGACTGGTGAGCTAAATGGAGAAATATAGAATCATAGAATCATAGAATGGCCCAGGTTGGAAGGGACCCCAAGGATCATCAGGTTCCAACCCCCCTGCCGCAGGCAGGGCCACCAACCTCCCGATCTGGCACTAGATCAGGTTACTGAGGGCCCCATCTGACCTGGCCTTGAACACCTCCAGGGATGGGGCACCCACAACCTCTCTGGGCAGCCTGTGCCAGCACCTCAACACTCTCAGTGAAGAACTTCCCCCTGATGTCCAATCTAAACCTTCCCTCCTTCAGCTTAAAACCATTCTCCCTTGTCCTATCACTGTCCGCCCTCATAAAAAGTTGGTTCCCCTCCTGTTTATAATCTCCCTTTAAATACTGGAAGGCTGCAATGAGATCCCCCCGCAGCCTTCTCTTCTCCAGGCTGAACAAGCCCAGCTCCCTCAGTCTGTCCTCGTAGGGGAGATGCTCCAGCCCTCTGAGCATCTTTGTGGCTTCCTCTGGTCCCTCTCCAACAGTTCCACATCTTTCCTGTATTGGGGGCCCCAGACCTGGACGCAATATAGAGCAAAGGGTCTTCTTGGATGTGTTCATTAGGCAGCATGAATTGCAAAGACATGCTTCTTGCAGAGAGAACTACACCACCTCCTCTGCCCCAACAGCCTTCCAGGCCTGGAATGTCTGTGTATGTGACTTTGTGTCTCACTGATTGGAACATGGCTCTGATGGCCTGGAATATCTAAATAACACCAGTGCTTTTGTTTTGTTACGTTGTTTCACTCTAGACAGGTATGCTAGATCTGAAAAAAATCGTGTACCTCTAGCAGTTAGGAAGATTGAAGTCGTTTTATTCTTTCTGGGCCTTATCATTAAGATGCATTCAGTCAAATCTTCAAAAGCAATGGCAACAAGGATATCTTTTCATAACTAAAAGAGAGCAAGTAATGCCAGTAGTGTCTGGCTAGACACCTCTTTGGTTCAAAGGAAAGACCATATTCAAACTGCACACATTCAGTGGTGTAAGATATCCCTGGCTTAGTTATGTGTGGAAAATGTGTCTCGTCCTAGAGGCATAATAACTACATTCAGCAGTGCTTGCAAGAGAAGTGCTGAAAAAGGGATTGAGCAGAGAAGACTGAGATGCAATTTAAATGAAGGTATGGAAAAAAAATATTGCCTGTATGTGGTTTTGACAATTCTGCAAAAGAGGCTAGCAATTCAAAACTCACCCTGGTAGATTTGCTGTTGAGCTCCATGTAGAAACCACAGCATGGTGCAACACTGCATTACATGGCTGGGAGCTGAGCACAATGGGCTAATTGCTAAATGCATGAGAGAAGAGATGCACAACTACAAGGCCAGCTGCAGACATCTGACTTAAAACATTTTATGGTTTTGCTTTGTTTCTTTAATAAATATGAAAATACATTAGAATTTCAGGAACAATAACCTAGAACTGGGAAGACAGAAGGGAAGTTTAGAAGCAGGTTTTTTAAGTTAAAAATAGGACAGAAATGACCTGGTAACAAGACCCAAGGCTGCCATATCCCCATCTGCAGACTAACTCATTCGCAGCCAGCAAGATGCTCAGGCTACTGAGATGAAAAATGTGACAGTGCTCTCCTTGCAATAGGCTGAAATAACAGCGAGTTATTTCTCATCTATCTAGGATATCTAGCTCAGCTTTTGCAGTTCTTACAGAATGAAACAAAGAAGTTTATCTCCCAGCCTGCGCTGAGGAAATTGTTATGAAGACTGAGAGAATGAAAAGAGAGCTTAAAAGAAATAAAGTCTGTGGGAAAGACTTTTTTTTTTAGCTTGCCCCGGGACCTGTCACCACAGATTTTGTGGTTTAGGAACCTGAGCAGAGCAAACTGTCATTTCCCTCCTACCCACATGTTGATGCTCTTTGCCTATAGAGGGGAGGCTGGTGCCTCACTGTGCCTTGTCCTAACGCAGATTTTGTACACAACTACACCACACACCCAAACCAAAGAGTGCAGAAAGACTCTAAGATCCTCTGCTGGGCATAGCCGTAGTACTATTTTTGCTTTGGAGAAGTTTATTGGAAACAATAAATTTTCCATTTAGTTTTGTTTTGTTTTGTTTTGTTTTTCCTGAATATCCTATCACATACAGTTTAGGCTAACAGTCATTTTATTTAATATTAGCCCAACAAATAATTCATCCAAACTAGTTATCAGTTATGGTTGTTCCCACATGCTTGAGACATCCTACTGAGGCTGAAGGAACTTCCTCCTCAAGGTGGTCACTGTTCTCCAGGGAGTCAAATGGTGTTTTGATGGATCTTGTCAAACAGGCACATCACTTCAGATAGCCAAAATCAGCTTAAATAGAACCTACTCACAATGCTTGAGACACAGATCAGTGACTCCTGTAGAAAGATTAAGGAAAACCAACAAACTCAGTGGGACTGATTAAATTTTAGCATCTGGCATAAGTTTTCATAGTTAATTTTAAAGGGAAGGCTGTTCAGCACCTTGCAGAACCGTTCCTTGTTTTACACCTAAATCACACGTAAAGATGTAAGTACATGAATATTTATGTGCTGAAGAAAGATCAGGTCATAAAGGCTTATGAGAAGTGCTGGAGCCCAGCTGTCAGAAACTCCTGCCGAGCAAACCATCTGTCTATAATCACACATCTATCAGTTTTCTGTCCGTAATTACATGTGTCTGTCAATGGCCCCCTCATCCTGAATGCAGACTTCAAAGCATTCAGGTTTTCTCCCCCAGACCCTAGTCTTTCCTCTCCTTCCTCCTTATCCCCTTTTTCCCACTGCATGTAACTGCCTGCATACCTTGATGAGCTCTGCTTTTTTCATTTCTGAGATGATCACACTGATATCACACAAATGGAGAATCTGCATTTAGTCTAAGGAAAGAATTGTGAAGATGACAACACACCAGTTTTGGGTAGTGTGACATTTTTATGATCCAAATCAGACTTGCCTTCTGCTTACAAGAAAACTGCTGAATGTCAGATTTGAAGTGATTCTCTAGTGTTCTGTTACATTTCACTCCTGCTTTATGAGCTCTCAGATTTACTGAAGTAAAATTGGGAAGGTACAAAACTGATGCAACATAAAGGCGATCTAGGACGTCTGCAGTTGGTAGTAATTCACATAATGTGTGCCATTCCAGTGCTGACAGGGGTTATGCCTTATATGATTTGTATTAAGGGAAAGCATGAAATGTAATCACGTAAAATCTAACATATGCTGCTTTATTGTTGCTTAAAATATGCAGTTTCAAGACAGGACCTTCCAGAGCCTTTTTCTTTTCCATGGGGTAATCTCTACCTTGCTCAATGAGAGCATGATGCATGCCTGTCCAGTACATCATCAATACAACTGCCAGGGCCACAAAAAGAGGCAAGCTTGCATTATCTAGCACGTTTTCTCATTTTCTTGTCCAGTAGTAAGGAAGTGAGTTCAATACTCAGTTTTAGATTTCCCATGAGACTCCTGCTGGCTTGTCCAACATCTCCTGGCTCTGTAAAAGAAACTGGATTAAACTTTGTTTCGTAATGATTTGTATTGAATTCATGCTGAGAAATCCCAGTTCCGTGCCTGCCACTTGGATTGGTTGCACCTTCTGAGAAACACAAAAAACGCCCTTCTTTCCTCTGATCTAGATCCACACCCTTCACAAACTACAGGCCTCTTTTTTTAACGACCTCCATAAGCCCATGAATGAAATGGTTATAAACATTTTTCAGCCTTCTCCAAGTAAAATCTTCAGCTTGGATTCTTCCTTCTTGTTAGGGTAACGTGTCAACACTTCTAAAAGACATATAATGAGTATCTCTGCATGATGATATCCTGAAGATCCTTTATATTAAACGTCTCAGAGAATGGCATTGTCTAATTATTGGTCTAGATAAAGAAGTCATTCTTTTGTGTGTACATGCAGTCACGAATTGCCAAAACACACACTTGCTATCACTCCCCAGAGAACAGGGGATATTAATAAACCTGATTATGAATTTTCCATGTTCACTGTCTGAAAATTTGTCTGTTTCTTAAAGTACCAAAGTGGTCACCTTGACCCTGGTGTACTAGTTTAGTTTTGGGTTGCATCATTTTCTTTAATCAGAAGGACAGTGAATGGAAGGTACTCATTTGGACCCATTTGTCTGTGTTGATAGGATTCATCGCATCTTCATTTAGCCACCTCAAAGCTAAGTATCTTGTTCATCCTCAACACTTTATTTACAATGAACAGAGGGAAAGAAGCTCCCTAAGGCAGCTGTGCAAGGTAGGTTGGATGAACTGCTTTCTGGAATCACCCATGTTTTTGCATTGAGTGCAGATGCCTGGCTGACGCTCGACACAGCTCTGAAATGAGTGAAGTTAAGATAAATTTAATCAGCCTGTGCATGAGAGTTCAATTTCATCGCTGCTGCTTGGTGAGAGGAGGTTCACTTCATGTTTTGCAGTTTTATCTTGTGAAGATTAGCCATGTTGACACCATTCCTCCTATCCAGAAGAAAAACAAACAGATAAAACCCTCAAAAGTGCCTGAGCAGCAGTATGAATAAAGAGGTATTCAGAACGTAAAGGGCTGTGCACAAATACTCCTTGCAGTATTCACTAGGCTCTGCTGATGTCTATGTGTACATAAACTGACTACACCAGTCAGTAGACTTTTCCATATTATGTTGTTAATGTCCCTCAAGCCTGAAAGGTTGGGCTATCTCTGAGAAGTAAAAACGTAGCTAAATTTCCATGCCTGTTTTTCAGGTTATAATACAGACAAGATTGCCAGTGAATGTGTGGCAGCTGTGGTTTTTGTGATGTGGACACCTGCCCACTAGACCCTGAACTGACACCTATCTTTCATTTCGCTGTTGTACGCTCCTTAGACAGCAATCACTTTCAGTTGGTGCTGCACTGTTCCACATACCAGTCTGTGACATGGACCAGGAGGCCCTCGCAGTCCTGTGCTGATCCCCAGAGTGATAATCTCTTCCAGTCCATGGTCACTTACGATAGAAAAATGTTGTTCTGGGCACAGAATGGATCTTAAGAAAAAGGAACTGAAAAACTGCACGTGCTTATTTGCAGAAGTATGTGTTTTAGTTTAATTGTATTCCTATTGCTTTGGCCTTAAACCAAATTCTTAGCCTTTGTCTAGCCAGCCATCTGTATTTTTGTTACAATGGATAGAAAATGCAAACCACATGAAGTGAGGCTCTGACAACTTTTATCTGTATTTTCAGATTAACCAGAATAAATGTGTTTAGTCACTTATAAATTACACTGCAGTTCAGTTTAGATTAGTGGAGAAACTATTGTTTGCCAAAAAAAAAAAAAAAAGGGGACGAAAATGACTATGGTCCAAAAAAACATGATATTTTTATTAATTGAACACTTACTTCAAACAGTTCATTTTTCTGAACCTTGGTGGTCCTTGGAGCTCCTCCTCACCTTATTCCTTGCTCTCTCCATCCATGGAAAAACCTCAAAGATTTTAAATGATCTGGTTCAAGTACTCCATACTCAAACAGCTGTGTCGAAAAAAGAGCCCCTCTGAAGTGCTCTGTGAGCCGTGCTCCTCTAGGAGCAGCTGATTTAACATCTGCAGCTGCTGCTAGCAAACAGAAAACCGGTCTCCTTTGTAACTTCATTTTACTGCACGTGAAACCTCAACTGCAAATATTATTTTTAAAAAATAATGCAAGTGCAATCTGATATGCCCAAGCAGCAGCACTTTATTGCTGCTTTATCAGCCAGAGTTCCTTTGAAGGGATTCTGGTTACCAAGAAAATTTGCCAGATCAAAATGGTTATGATTGTTCACTTATTTAATCAGGTCCTAAAACAATGCATGTAATTGTATTGCCAGTGATATATTATTAGGAAAACGTTTTGTTGCTATGCAGTTCTTCCTGCCTTATTGATGGTTCTTTTCTACTTCAGATTAGCAGTAAGCCACACAAGCAAATCTTATGTGCATGGATAACAGATTTAAAATCACAGATTGCTTGGTTGTTTTATTAGATGTAGTGAATCTGCTAGACAGAAACATCTTCCTTGCTTTTATGTATTTCTTGCTGACAGCCTTTTTCAGTGTGGCTTCTAGAGGTCATTGTATTAGGCTGCAGGTAAGTCATTGTGGACTTTTGAAAGGGGATTTTGTACTTACTGAAAAAATATTTTTTGTTCTAAAACAGTTGAGTGTTGATTGTAAGAGATCAAATATTAAGAAATAAGATCATTTCGGAGATTCACAAAGGCATGTGATCCAAGAGGCTGCCCACTCTCGAGCACAACTTTGTGCTGTACCCAAATGTTTGCTCATTGCCACTTTTGAATCTGCTGTGATCTGCCTTCATACGTCTGTTGAAGAGGCATCTGCTAGAAAGTAGGCAGTATATTTTTCTGTCTTTTCTGTGGTATTGCTTTGATTTTGGCCTGCCTAGAGAAGGTCATACACATCATGAGTATCTAGAATTCTGCTCGGTGTTGTGAAAATTGGAAGAACAAGTTCACTGTTCAGATTCATTCTGAAAGTTCATTCTGTGTGTTCAATTGGGCATAAGCCACAAGACTGTCCAAAATCTGCCTGCAATTTCAAGCCGCTGCTTCTGGGTGATGCTCGTTGCTGAATTTTGAAGCCTATACAAAGGCAACAATTCTTGTCAATTCTTGTTATGATTCATGTCATCCTAACCGATTAATTCAGTGAAACATAGCATAATCACATGAGGCTAGACATATGCCAGCAGAATGACATTTGTGAAACAACCAGCTTTACCATATTTGGGGGGCTACATTTTTGGGACAGAGGGCTGGGGAAGCTTTCCTACCCTCATTAGTTTCCTGGTCCTCTTTCCCCAACATAGGAAGAAAATTTGATTCATCATTCTCACCAGAATAATGCGTTTAATGAGAATTAAATTCCCTGCATACAGCAGATTTGCTTTCAGCTGTCTTTACCTTCTTCTTGAGGCAGGCCCCGGGCACACCTTGTCTTGAAGCTGACTTTGAGCAACGATAACAGCAGAGAAGTCCCAGCAGCCTGATAGACTTCGTCCACATTTGTCTTTTCTTCCTGCCCACAGGTCATTCAGGGAAGATGTCAAAGGTGACAGCTTAAACCCCTTACACCTGGAATTTTGCATCTAAATATTTGTAATATAGCTGACCGTTTATTTCATTTCCAAAGTAAAATATGACCTTTTAGTTCTGAATTTCAGGATTCAAAAGGTAATGGTGTGGGAAAAGAATACTGCTGCCTGATTATTTTTTATAGTGCAAGAGAATACATTTATATTTTAAAACTTCTGTGTTCTTGTAAGCTGATGACCTCTGTCTATGGTAGATATACATCACAGCTAAACACAAGGGTTGTATGTTGGCTTCCTGAGAGAAAACATGACTAAAGTGCAGGCTTTACTGATAAGAAATATATTGAGTCATCTGGAGTTATTTTGAATCTTTCTTGCTGTATTTTTCACTTTTAAATGNTAAAAAAAAAAAAAAAAAAAAAAAAGGTTGATTTGTTAACACTAGCAGGAAGCATTTAGGAAAAGAGAGACAGAGAGACTTCCAGGGAGAAATCTGTGACAATATTAAAAAAAATAGAGGGACAAGGGTATTTGAAGTAATATAAAAGGCACAATACCAAAGTCATTCTTAGGCAAATAATACAATGAAACCTCATGAATTTTTCATCCTTGACAGAATAAAAGAGAAAGGTGGGGAAGATTTTTTGTTGCATATCTTCTCCGATTGAATCATGCTCAAAATGCAGAACTGTCTTGGATGTAGAAAAAATACTTTATTAAACACATTAAACATCTAAATTGAATGTTGGAAGTATGAATTGTCTATGAAATAATGAGAATTTTGAGTCTGAATTCCTTAATTCCTTTCAAAGTCTCAGCTAAAACATGTTGGGATCCAGAGTGGCTGGTGTGCTTTTTAAAATGTCAAGGCAAAACTCAAGAGACATATGGAGTACAATTCCCACTAACTTTCAATGGTTGAGAGGTACCTAACTAATAACTATTTCTGCAGAAATATTCCGTTAGTCCCATTTTTAATAGTGCAAAGGGAAAAGGCAGAAGTCCACATGCACGTTCATCTGCACAGTGTTCCCTGTGCATGAACACAAGCATTTTCGATTTAGTGTTCTTAAGGGGGTCTAGATGGACTTGTAGTTTAACTGCTCAGAATCTAGAAGTTTCCAGCTAGACCTTTCAGTGACCTCTGCTTTCAAAATAGGAATGCCTAATTAAGAAAATTGTTAAGACTAAATTCAGTTTTGGAGTTTAGTGATTTTTAAAACCAACAAAAATAAATTTGAATTCCATACCTCAACCTGTTTTCAGTGTTTATGTTTTAACAGTCAGTTTTAAGGAGAGCTTGCAGATTCCACATTTGGTCAGATTTTCATGTGTGTGGGTCTGTACAGATTAGTTTTGTGTAAAATAAACTCACAGTTTATAGTCCAGTCTATTAAGTTACGGTAGGTTTTAAAGCCCAGCAGTTGAAGATTATAGTTGAAAAGAAATCCAGAGGTCCCAGCTAATTCCAAACCTTACAATATCAGGTGCTTCTTGCTGAGGTGTGGGACTTTGTGGCAGTAGGTTAATCTCCCTGTCAATATAACCAGGAAAAGCAGAAAACCAAGTTTCAGTGTATGCCAGTGGATACAGTAAAGGAAAGAAGGAGTTAATTTATGAGAGAGAATTCTTGAATAAATAGAGCAGGAAGGGTGGACTTCATGTAAACCAAAATGGAATTGGGCTGCTGACACTGAAAATAAGAAAGGTCAAATGGAAATTTTTTAAGTTAAGATTGAAGGAAAGTTGGCATTTGAGGAAGATTTTGGAATGCTGCATCCTTGATATGAAGTTATAAAACCTTACATCCTTGTATAAAAGGTAGATACAGCTGAGGAAGGAAGCAGTGAGGAACAGGTTCAACTTGTAAACAGTTATACAAAGTGACCCAAGACACCCAGGCCCCAAAATTATCTCATTTAAACAGAATATTAGGAATTTAAAGAGAGTAGTTGGTCCTTCAAAAAGAAGAAGTTGTGTTCAGATAAGGAAAATATTCAAGTATATAATCTTCAGTAAGTTAACTGGAAAGCCATAATAAGGCAGGCCAGATAATATTCTGAGTAACAGCTTGCTGAGCTTTTTTCCTTTTTTCTTAGGGTTCTACACACACCAGAACTCAGGTGTATGTTCTTTATCACTCTACAAAGTCTATAAATTGGCAATCTGTTATCTTGAGTGGAAGATGAAAAAGTATCTCCAAAGTTCCTCGTTACATTTTCAAAAAGGGATATTGATGCTTCCATTATAATCTTGGCTTATATATTCTTTGGAGCAGTGACCACTTTCTGTTGCTGTATGTTTTTTCAGATAGGGAATCTAATCCTCTACCTGAGAAACAAGAAAGCAACAGATAATTTTTCAAGGTTCTAAGGAGACGTGCCTCTGTTCCTCCTCCTAAATACCTGTGCAGTTACGTGCAAAGGTGCTGGATCAGAGCTGTCTTCCTGTGCCATGGCCATACTGCACAGGGACTCCAGATGTTGCCATCGGCACAGAAATGTGTAGACAAACCTAAAATAGAACACCATTGAGCATTATCTTTAGTAAATCTAACGTAAGTTTTTCTTCTTTTAACCAATCTAATCTCCCTCTGAGGGAGTATATTATTCTGTTTTACTTTTGGCCTTCTTTGGCTGGCTGACCTCCCCTAATTAAGCCAACCTATTGGAGGGCCAGCATCTCACAGCCTCCCAAGACACGCAGCCAGAAAGTCATGTGTCTTTTCTGCTTGATCTGACCTCAAAATGAGAAAAAAAGGATTAATAACAAGCAAATAACTCTCCTAAGAGAGAAGGGAGAAAATCCAGCTGCTGGCAGGCAGACAGCTGAGCAGAAGAACACTCCCCCTTGCCTTCATCCTGGCTTTGCCTGCAGACCCTGGGAGGGGGCCCTGGGTGCTCGCAGGGACACTACGGTCCCACCAACACAAGCTCGCTGCCACCCCCATGGGACCCACTGCAGACACACGGCAATGGCATGGCAATGTTGGGTGTTATGTGACAGAATTGTCATTTTTATGACTATCTGTGCCAAAGAATGCAGGAGAAAAAGGGTTTAAATAACTTGGGTCGTGCAGCACTGAGGGCAGCTGAAACTGCAGGACACCAGGTCTTGTATTGGCACTTATGCCAACATGTTTTAGAGAGAGAATATTTCTAGTTACCTCCATACCAAGGAAAATCCAAATATAGAAAACGTAGACACAGTTGCGTTGACTTTTATATGTTTCCTTTGATTGACTTACTTAAGCTGTGGAAGTGCTATTAAATCTGTAAGCCAACATACCGCGTTTACTGGAAGATTTTGTGCATATTATGGTATGGATGTAGCCATATTGGAATGTGGATCCAGCCTGATTTTTTTCTGCACTCTCAAAGAGGCCTTTGGTATTGTACTTTTAATCACTTCTTCCAGAGAACATGATAGACACAGGGAAAAAAAACAACCACCCAAGCACATTCTGTGTAGGTGCACCTGCTCCAGTGAGTGACGAATTTGTTCGGTCATTTTAACTCCACACATCTTTATTTCAATAACAAAATAATTCTTACAGAACAAAGTGAATTCTGGAATAGTCTACGTATTTAAGAATATAAAGGCATTGAGAAGTTTACCTACTGATTATCCCACATACGTACTAGAGTATTCCTCTAAATACAACAGGCAAAGAAACAACATAGCTTTTACTTGAAATAAGACATTCAATATTTCAGACTATTTCAAAACTGTATTTCTTCTCCAGCAACAACTTGCTGTTATGCCAACTCCTAAATAACCATAAATTTATTTTTTATAAACCTTAATGAATGCTTGGCCAAGATGCTGTAACTATTGGCTTCTACCTTTGAGCAGAAATGGAAAAAAGTGTGCACTGACTAAAATGGAAAAAAGATCATGGCAAACCCAATGTTGCGTTTTGCATGTAATGTGAAGGAAGCCTTGTTTTCATGGTGTTGCAGTTTTCAGTGGTTTTTATCTTACAGTGGTTGATCAATTTAAGGTAGGTGGCAGGCATTTGGCCTAGTTCCCAGGCTCCGCTTTCCTCCCCAAAAGAAAGGGATCAGTCAGACACACAGACAAGGGGCATCATCGGTGGCTCTCACATTCCAAGCATTTTAGCACAGATTAGGTTGGAATGGTTCTACTGTTTACTGAAATCTCCTAGGTGTTGCATTTTATCCCCCTCTGGCCGTGGTTATCCAGGTTGAGCTCCTCAGGTCAGGACCTCCGTAAGAAAAATGGCTAGTAGAGCCTCGAAGGGAAATGCACAGCACAGGTCAAGGCTCAGTATTAAAATGCAATTTCAGCAGCTTATTGCAAAGTGTGAGTCCCCAGACAACAGGTAATTTAGCAGTGAACGTTTTTCCTAAAGCTTGCAGCAGGGCAAGAGCTGTTTTACATGCATTCCAGAGGAAAAAGCGAAGATAATCTTCTTAACGAGGACAAAACCTCAGCACTTTTTGTGTCTGGATATAACCAGCAGATAATTAAGTGTTATTTTTAGCCCTCTTTTTTCCTTTATGTGCAATAACGTATAGATTACAATGTCCAATAACTAATTCAAATTTGGCTTTACTGTTGTTATTGTAAAAATGTGACAGGTCCTTTTAAGAGATAATCTTTAAACAATAACTTTTTGTAAAGATGAGTTATATGTTTTAACAAAGTCACTCATTTTACCAGTACTCAGGGATGGATTTTTGGAGATGATGGGGTGACACACGAGCTCGATCTTCCTGGAATTGCACACGCACGCAGGGCACGGTGAGTTGTGAGCTCAGCTGTTCACTTGCACAGGTGCCAGCCGTGCAAGCAGAGCGGTGCTGCCATCAGGGGAGGGGCTGCGAGGCTGTGGAAGCGCCCACTGCCTTCCTGCTGATTATAGCTCTGGGGATAGGAAGAGCCTTCCTCACCTCCTCCCCCTTTTGTTCCTGTTGGTTATGCTTCAAAAATAAATTGATCACCAGGTCAAAATGCTCAAAAGGAAACTAGTGTTTTGGGAAATTTAAGCAGAAGCAGAGCTTGAAAAAATGGGGGAGCACATTTTTAACAAGAAAATTCACCTTTCAGGTACATAACCTGGACAATTTATGAACAGTTTCCCTTGAAAATGTCAGTCTTTCCACATCTTGGCTATTAGCAACCCTTAAGAACACAGCTGACGATGCTCTGTTCCTTGAATGATGCATGGCGGCATGATGTCACAGACATACACATGAGCGTGTGTGCGCACATTGGTGATCGGACTGAACCGAGCTGACCCTGTGGCCGCCTCCCAGCCCCGGCCTCCCCGCAGCGCCCTGGGAGGTATCACACATTGCAGCCAGGTGCCAGCGCCTTTCTGGAAAGCATCATTACATGGCCCCAGACTGCCTCAGCAATGCCTTTCTTCCTCAGTTCGCCCTTTAAAAAATGAGTGAATTCAGCGAGGAAAGCTGCTTGCTTAATCAAGTTAAATTACAAGGGGATATGCATGCGATCTTTTAGCTGAGAGCTGACGGAGTGGTGGAGCAGGGACACTCTGTGAAGGCTCAGAGGCGTCAGAGGGCTGAGCACAGCTCCTCATCCTCAGTAGGGCCCAGCCAGAGAGGCAGAGAAGGAGTTAACGCGGCCCAGGAGGGGCAGGAAGCCGACCAGCTGTATGCAATTGCAGCTGTTGCTATAAAAAGGCTTTGCCTTAGAGGATAGGGAGTCGCACTGGAAGGGAAGGAAATTCTTCTGGTGAACTTAGTTCAGTTTTGTAGGGAAGGAAGTAGGTTCCTGATGGTTGGGGCGGGGGTCTCTGAAATGTGGAGGATTGCGTGGGTTTCTGGCTGGGAAGAAGAGCATGACTCTGGCCAATGGCTCTTGCCTGCTGCTGCAGTTGTCCGGCACTGTGTGTCTTAAACTTTCTTCAGAAAACAGTTTCTGTAGAGCTGCGCGTTTGCACTCAGCAGAAAATTGTTGTATGTAGTAACTGTTGAGTGCAGTAAAAGGCAGCATAACTCGTCCTGGTTCTTTTTGTCTGACACTGTGCAGAAGCCTGGCCCTGCTGCAGGAGGATGTTGTTTTCTTGCGGGGCTGCTCTCATGATGTCAGTGCAGGTTGGTCGGCGGGGAGGGAGGTGCTGGCTGGGCACATCTGTAGCAACAGCTTTCCCAGAACAGGGCTGCCCTCATAGGAGGGATCAGCTGTGAAGGGAAGGAAGCACCTTTCTGCTGATCCTTGAGGAAATGGCTTTTCTCTTCAGGGGAAAGAAGAGGGAAAGGTCTGCTTTATATAGCCCTATAAATATTCTTGCACATACAGATGCGTTTAAAAAACAGGTTTTTCACTTGACAGTGATTTATTCCACATGTTGCTGTCCTCTTCCTCCTCACAGCCTTTACATAAATTCTTCTATGATGGATGAGCATGTCCTGCTAGTACAAATATATTTCCTTGGGGTTAAAAAAACAACAAAAAAGGAAACTATAGGTGAGAGCCTTCCTTCTTTGTTTCTGAGGTGAAGGCATGCACACAGATCAAGCAAAACAAACAGTTTAAAAAAATAGCAATTTCTAAAACACTTTGGAAATGGCACGATTGTTACAGATGCTGGAAGGCTGCAGGTACACATGGCATGCAAAGCCCTCATCCGTTCTTGGATGCTGGCATTTCTCTGCTAGCTCTGCGTAGAGGCTGGCTGGCTCCTGCTTTCCTTCAGCTACTCTCTGGAAAACAGAGTGAGTTTTATTCATCAAGAATGCACTGCTTGGGTATAGTTTGTAGCTTGACAAACTAAACGTAGCAAAGTGTTGCAAGATTAGAGTTGTCCTGGCTGGCTAATCCAGACTCCTATAAGACAGAAGACGAAAGTAGTAGAAAAAAGAGTAGGGATGAATAAGATCTTGATGGGACCAGGAGAAGTTGTGACGTAGGATGCAAAAGAAATAACGGGCTGACTCTCATTGGTATTTGAGATCCTGACACTAGTAGATGAGATTGTAATGGAGATCAGTATGAGTGAGACACTGGTGTTTGCCTTTCGCGTTGCTTGGGCTGTGACTGGTTGCGTCTAGCACAGCTTTCCAAGAGAGTGCAAGGGTGTCTGAGCTTTCTCTTCCACCACATCTGGCTGATCAGCAGGCAGTCACACCTCTAGTGTCTCCTCAAATGTCCGTGCTCAGACCTGCTCAGGACAAGCCACATTGGGAATGCCAACTGGCTTTACAGCATGCAGGGAAGTCCCGTTTCCACAGGCATCGTGAAGTGCACGTGGCAAGGTGACCATTGCTTTGGGAGATGGAAACCAGCAGCTGACTGGCAGTTTTGGTTCCTTCTTTCTTCCAGCCCAGTTCTTCAAATGGGGCCCATTCAAAGGAGGCTGCTGAAGGAGGATCCTCTGATTTGCACAGGGTTTGTCTTGCTGTGCCTGAATGACTTTGTGCTGACCCTTGCAGAGGTACAAGCATGTGTGTAATTAAGATGCCATAGTTTAGTAAGACAGTGTTAATTAGTGAAAATGTTACACATCTGACATCAATAGTCCTCACCTATCCCATGAAGTAAAATATGACTGATCTTGTTTTAGTAATTTTACTGTGTTCAGTCATGTAGTTTAATGCTGGGCGTACAAAGGAGTGTTCTTGTTAACTTATTCCTGTCCAAATGAAGAAAAATAATTTTGCCCTTAACGCATATCCTACTTTCATTAAAATTAAGCGTGGGCACCGTTGACAATCTCTGCCTATATCAAGACGTATTATGGTATATTTGCTCTTAATAACTGAGGTAGGGGGAGAGATTAAACTCTTTTAAAATGGCTTATTTGTCGGTTGTTTTTTTTTTTCCATTTAGCCAAGCTGGCAAATCTGAGGCATCTGGCTATCTTTGTAGACTTCATCTGAAGTTCTAGGCTTGGTGAATTATATCAACAAAACAAACATTAGGTCAGACAGATGCTTTAGTGATTTAGTTGACAAAATAGCAGAAGAATAGTAGCCAAATGACCTCAATTTAATCCCTGATTAGGTCATTTATTATTATTTATTTCTTACGAGAACATTGTGATTAAAGATACTCATCACTTGGATTATGTAGTTCCGTCATTCATTTGAAGAAAGCCAAAAAGTGGGATTGTTGATTGCTAATAGCTGAGCTAATCTCCCAAGCTGTTGGCATGACAGACAGTATTCTTTTGACATCAGCCAAAATTTTCAACAGGGAAATTCTGTGAAAGTTTTCTTTCTTCTGAGAGCTTGGTCAGAGCTGCGCTCTGTGGACATCTGGGTCTCAGTCATTAAAGCAGGAAATCACTTACACTTACTGGGCTCCTGTGTTAGTTCAAATTAGCGTGTGGCATCCACCTCTAACATAAACTGGAATATAACATACTGTGTTGGAAACCTCTATGCAGGTACTTTTTTAACAACCTTAGAAAATAATTTAACAATTGCATTCACTCTCACGAAGCCTCTGTAATGGATCACAAATAATTATATCCATATTTAAACTTACATTTTTGGAACATAGGTGCCTCTTACAGGCAGTTTTCCATTAAGTTTGTTTTAAGGATATAAAGCTTGACGTTTCTCATGCTCCAGGTCACAATGTACACTTTCATAGGAATCTATAAAACATATGAATAAGGTTGCTCTTAGAAACATATGTTGCTTTCCTGTGTATATAATGGTAAACTTTGAAAAAGAATATCCTACTAGTAGGAGTTTTGGGTGTACAGCAGGAAGCTTTTCAGATGCTTAGATGCTTCAAAATAAACTAAATAGGCCGGCATATTTGTTAGTTGACTTTCCCACCAAAAAGCTGAGAGTAGCTGTTGAGTTCAGATATTAGCTCTGCTTCCCTGTAACCACACAAAACATTGGATCAACTTTTCCGGACAAAATTTAGAAGTCAAATTTTAAGACTCATGCCATTAGCTGATGCATTCAATGAAGAATTTCCAAGTGAGAAGAAAATTTTAATCTAGAAAAAAAAAAGGAACAAATAACAAGAAATTTCCCTAGAGTATTCCCAAAATCTTCTGTAGATCCTGCATTTGTTTCTAGGTCCCGTTCTCTTTTTTATTCTGTTTTTTTCTTCTTTTTAAATTTTTTTCTAGATGTTTTTACAGATATTTGTTTCTTATGGGTTGCTTTTTACCATTTTCAGGCCTCTAGTTTAATAAATAACTAAAGAGAGAGAGAAAGTGAGGGAAAAAGAGAAAGGACAGAGGGAATGAAAGAAGAAGGAAAGAAAGAGAAAAGGGAAAGAACATCAAAGAAGGAAAGAATGAAAAGTATGCAATTATTAAGGTAGCTGATACAAGACCCACTGTTTCAACACTTTCATTTAATGGGTCCAATTCATACTTTATCTGGTTCAGTTGGCATTAGCAAGGAAATTCACAAAGAATCCAATTACTGTTGGGTGCTGGAAATTGACTTTGCTAAAGTCAACAGCCTGAATGTGGAAATTAGATAGTTGCTCTTTTTTTCATTTTGGCCCTCCTCTAATAATAGCAAAAATCAGAAACCATTTAGAAATCTTTTCAATTGTTTATGAATCGGTTATTTTGTAAAATAATAAAATGAGGTTCTTCCTAGATTTTCCTACTATGGCATTGTAGATTTGCACAATCTACTCAATAGTCTGCTTGTGATCAAATTGATTCACCAATGAAAATTTAAGACTTGTCGTGTGCTTTTTTTCTTGTGATTTACAGTCTACTGAATTTCTGAAAATTGATCATCTGTTGTACAGCATTGAGGTTTATCCAGGTAAGCTTTGGTCAGGCAGTCCTGAAATGATATGGAACAAAAAACCTAAGAAGTCACAGGTAGCATAGCTGAACAAAATCTTTGGTCCATGAATGCAAACAGAAAGCTTTAGGACAGCCTTTTACTTGAAGGATTCCATGGCACTGTTCATAAAAGTATGGATTAATGTTTTTGACTCTCATTATTGCATTCTGCCTAAATCTCCCTGTCACGTCAATTAAATACGCTTTTCTAGTTCCCATGCTGAAACTTTTATGTGGTGTTGCTGGTATCAGTGTCACTGTTGCCGACAGGTGGTTTGCTTTGCCTGGTGTGTGCAGCAATACCTGTCTGCAGCATCTTGGAAAGCATTCAGGAGTCCTGAGGAATGCAATACTACATGCATGCCAAACGAAAAACCTAGCAATGGGCTTCAATATATACTTCTTTTCCAGTCATTTTATGGCACTCTGATGCTTTAAAAGGACTTCTACAGATGACATGAGGTATGTTTAAAACAAGACATACTTTTTTTTACATTAAAATAGTAAACCACTGGAACACACATGCAAAAGAAATAATTGGTTGTCAATCTCTCAGTTTACCTAAATAGAGATGAGGTGTTTTAGCGAAAATTACAATAGTCAAACACAAGATACCGCATTCAGCACAGACTGTTTAACAGACTGTCATGTAGTGAGAGTAAGAAGATGTGGCTTGTGCTGCCAGAGATCAAACTAAAGTGCTGTGCCTCTTCGGTCCTCAAAATCTCTAATTAAAATGCGTTAAAGCTCATCTTTGCGCTAAAGGAAAGAGACAACGGTTAGGATATACAACAGTGGCCCCAGCCTGAGCTTGGCTAGACAGACTATTGCAACCTTATTTTTACACAAGTCACAGCATTTATGGCCAAGATACCCATTTACTTCTTTTTCAAAAGATTTAGCCTTTCTCCTTCAGTAACCAAGCAATGGTGCAACAGTAACCGAGAAAGTAGGGAAGCCCCCACTGAAGGGTCTGTTTCTCCTTTAGCACCAGGGCTTGCAGTCTCATGTTCTGGTATTGTTCTTGCAGACTTAGAACGTGTCAACAGATGCCTGACTTCCAAATCTGGTTAACTGGTGAAACATTTTCTACAAATACCAGGGCAGAAAATTCTGGAGTGCTACTATTGCAAAATCATGTTGACCAACAGTCTGAGCACATTCTGTCCTGGAAGATATTTTGTAGCAACCTAAGAGACTTTTGTGGTATTACTCACTGGGATGGGAAAGAAAGGAAATTCTTAAGAAATCAAGTTGTGAAAAAGCTGGAATTTTAATGTAAACAATATATTCTTTAAAGTTGTATCTAGAACTTTAAAAGCTGCTGCATTTCTGTTGTCGTAATGGTACGAATGCTATGAAGTGATCCAAGAAAGCTTTTGGGACAACTGGACTGTGCAGCCTCATCACAGTCCTACGGGTACTGTAAAGTGTAAGTAAACATAATACACCCTGACAGGATTTGGGTAGATTATAAATGGGTAAAAAAAGACAACCTGAAAGATGTCATTTACATAGATTTCAAGAAGTATTAATGAATTAATGAGGAAGTCAAATAACCATGCATCACTGGGCAAACAGCTTTAATGGTTTAAAATTTTGTTAAATAATAAAATCAAAGTAATAACAACAGGTGCTCTTGAGTGATAAAAAAATAATAGCAAGACATGCCAGGTGCGGCTATGGGCAAAGGTGTTATTTGAAGCCCTTAGAACTCACACAGTGAAAGAGGAAGTAAATTTGAGGTTTGAAAAGGTGGTGTATTCAAAGGCAAACACCAGCTGGAAGGATAGGAGATGGTGCCTATTTTAAAAGTGCATTGTGTTTCCAAAGGATTTGATAAGACATGAAGAGAAAATAAAAACTTAGTTTCCCTAGCCTTTTTTTTTTTTTTTTTTTAAATTAGAACAAGGTAGGCATGGAAAAGTAGTACGGAAAGTGGAAATTGCAGCAATTTCTCTTTCAATTCTTGTATCATGACTAAAAGTGATTGAATATCAAAGACAAAAACTATTTTTGGATCAACATATGATCATACTTAAAATATGCTGCATCTGCTCAAACCTCTGATTCTTCGTGAAGAATGACATAGAATTGCAATAAAATGTATTTCTATTTACTGTCAGCAGCACTATGTTAGCAATGGTCCTTTGGGTTTATGGGGATTTTAAAAGCAGTACTGCCTTACCTAGATTTTGTAACAAAATGTGTCCCTGTCACAACAGAACAAAAAGCTTGCACAGATGAGTTTGTTTCTGGTAAGGTGTCCTTTGTGTATCCACGTACCTTTATGGTCCTACGGCATGGAGTGAAAAGATGGATAACACGGAGGCTACGTGGTCCCAGGTACACGTAGAGTTCATAAAGATGAATATAATTTTAATCCTAAAGAAAATGAAAAGTTGAAAGACACCTGACCACAACATTCACAGCTCTCAGGGATTTCACAACTCATCGGCCCATCTGCTGTCTCCAGCTGTGCATCAGTAGGCCAGAAAGTAAAAAATGACAAATACAAAAGCAGTGAATTTCTGACAAAGAAAAGGAAATATCTCCTTCAGCAGTGTGAAGTCAGACTGGAATTTAATACTGCAAGAAGTAACAGGAAAATGGCTGGATTTTAAGGAAGGCCTGTTCATTAGCTGTTTGTTCATTAACATTTGTAACTGTACAAGCCAACCCTGTGATAAGAGCGCTCAGGCTTCCTGCCCCAGGGAATAGGAAATCGGGACTAAATCTCCCTGTGTGCATAGTTTTGACAGTGACAAACAATGCCTAGCTGGGAAGATGCTCGATTTAGTGCTTGCTCGCAGATCTAATGCTTTTCTGCCTCGAGGCCAGACCAGGGGTGCGAACTGCTGCCATCCCCGCGCTGGCCTGAGCTGCAGGCACAGGCTGCTCCACGCTCAGATCCCAGGGAGACAGCAGAGGGAACAGGATGTCTCTGCAAAAGGGTATTCAGGGCACGCAGGTGTGAGATGAAGATCTAGTACCCATCAGGCAGTGCACTGTCCTGCTTAATTTACCATCAGCTCTTTTAACGTTCAAAGGTTCCTAAAATTATTCCCATGTAATTTTCTCTCAATTGCCCAATCTGAGTGGCTCTTGTCTTCTTTCCCATCACAAAACACATCATCACCTCTTTCCAGCTTCTAAACCTTTCACCTGTGCCCATGACGCACAAATGCAGTGCCCTTCTGCGTCAGTTGTCATCTTCCTTCTTCCAGTGCTTTTTTTCTCTTCACATCCACTTTACTCTTCATGCAAGCTCCCTTCAGGCTATTTTTTCACAGCCTTAAACACCATCACCAGAGGAGTTTTTCCCACTTTCTCTGCACAGCATGCCTCATCACTGGACATGCATCTGGTTTCGTTTTCCTCTGATGTTTAGAATCAACAATAAATGTGTAGTGTTTACCTGCCTGGCGTGGGAAATGACACCTGAGACCCAGTCATCCAGAGCTAGCATCAAGTGTGGCAGTTCTTACATCCAGCATCCATACATAGTGGCTCAGAGAAAGGTATGTCACTTGCTTTACTGCCTAGACAGGAAACCATCCAAGTGTCTTTTTGCCTTTTCATCAGTTCCACATCTGTAAGTTTACATTTCCTATGGCAGAATCAATTGCATTTGTCTTGAAATTGTGCCTGTTGGGAATAATTCAAGGAGCGTTGCTGGAAATCAGCATTCACCTGTTAGATTCCAGCTCCTCCCCATTTTCAGCCTTTAAATCACATTAAAACAGATGAAAGACATAACATGTTTTGGTCTGGTGTTTTTGTTTTAGTGGAAATAATGCTCAGTGTCGAGCACAGGGCAAACTACTGATATGTCAACCCCTTGGAGGTGCCTGTGCTACAGACTCCAGCACCCACATACAGAAAAATCAGTGTGTGGCTCAGAAAAATAGATGAGGAGTGAGTGCAAGTAGATGAGATGAGTGCCCCCGGCACTGACAGACCTCGGGGGGTGCAGGGCTGGATGTGCCACAGAGCATCGAGACCCACCCAGAGCTTTCTGCCACAGCCAGACTGTGCTGCAGGTCTGCAGGGCAACGTGCCAGTTTGTGCCCGTACGTTTGAGTTTTTCAAAGGAGGGTCTCTGTTCTGCAGCACTGTGCTAGCTTATGGCAGTACGTAAATGATCGTCCTCCCGATCATATGCAGAAATGGAGGAGGGAAAAAGATTTAATAGGGATGAAGCAGCTCATGCCCAGATTGAAGTTGTCTGTAGGATCTGTATCATTCGATGCCTTTGAGCTTGCATGAAGCTACAAGTTTGAGGAAGTGACTTTGTGGCAGAGTTAGAGGTAAACAATATCAGTACTGTTGATGGTTTACAGGCTCCGTATGATTCCCCAAGCCCACAACATAGCAGCTTCATCAATTGTTCACTGTGAAAATACTACACTGCGTGTACGCTGTTCCTGCATCCAAGAGAAGATACAACGAGTAACAGCAGAAACAAGCCCCCAAACCCTTTTCTTATTCCTGCTCAGTGAACGCTCCTTATTTATTGAATGAATTGACTATAATGCTAAGTTCCCAGAAATTTCTGTGCATTGCTCTGCAGGGACACACTGTGACATTAGGGTGAGCAGTTCAGATACAAGTCTACAGATACGACCCTGCTGTACTGGATCATTGCAATGTCTGCAACAGCAGCAGTGAGCTGTGAGCTGCACAGCTTCATGAGAGAGAAAAAGTAACCACAATATTCTCAACTTAAGCAAAAAAGCACGATAAGACACAGCACCAATACGTGTCAGCAGGGTTGCTGCTACCTGACAGGAGTTCTGTCCCTAGCACAAGCTGCCGCAGGCTTTCTCTGTAGCAGCCCTTGCACTATGCACACATTTCTCAGATTTGTGCAGAGTCTGCAGCAGAGCCTCAAGGTGGTGTTGGCCATCCCAAGGAGAGGGATTACTTTTGCACATTCTGCAGTCCTAAGTTAATGTACAGTCAGCATGAATACATCTTCACCACAGCCAGAATAGGTCTGGAAAGAACGGCCTCTTGGTGTCCCAGGGAAATGATGGCAGAAGGAGAAGGATCTGACTAGCAGGCCCCAAGCTGAGCATTGCTCTGTGCGCTGACAGCAAGGCTCAGAGGCTGGCCATGAGCACATCCAGCATTTCAGCAAACACTGGTATAGGGCCAGGACCTGTACCAGTAACAAACTGTGCCATGTAACAGACAGAAAAGGTTAGCTGTCTGACATCCTGAAAGTTCACTTGTTTTGAACAGACCTACATAGTCCCCACAAAATTTTCTTGACTCCAAGACTATACCTCTGCCAAATCTCAAAGCCTATCTGAAAACCATGGAGATACGGAAATTCTTCAAGTGAAGTTATTAGTGTTTTCACGTGGTAGAAAGTATTAGGCATCCTCATGAGAAGGGAAACTCACGTGGCCCCTGTGTCGCTGTTCAACTGTTCATAAAATAGCGAAGCAGAGATCCCTAGGTCCTGAGGTCAGCCTTCCCCTGCACAGGCACTGTGGATCTTCTTTTCAGAGCAGCTGCAACCTGGAAATATACAATCAACTATCACAGCCTGTTATATGTTGTGATGGACGTATTCATGCATGGCTCTGTGTCACAAAGTACAGGTTGCAGAGGGTGGGATGAAAGGACAGGTACTAAAAGGATGTAAAGCTCAGGGATGAAACTTGTTTAAGTCAAGAACACTTTACTCTCATACAGTTAACAGCAAGCACATCAGGCAGTGCAGAAGGAATTGGCGGTGAAAAGGATCCTTTTCAGTTTATATTTCATGCTTCTCTTTAAGGAGGGGTCCCCTCTCTTCTTTTATTTTTAAAGCAATGTCTTTTACAGCTGTTATTGTCCTCCCGTCCTCCCACCAAAGGATGGGATAGGCTGCAGCTTGCCCCAGGGCAGCAGCAGCCAGGAGCTGAGGGCTGAGTGCCCTGTAAGGGCCTGGTGACACCGGCTGGGACAGCCCTGCTCCGGCGGGTCAGGAAGATGGGTCCGAGCGCTGTGGGGACTGAACAAACCACCAAATGTTGGCCAAATTAATCCCTTGGTGTCAACTATCTGCTGTACTTCAGTAAGATAGAAAAAAGGCTGAATCTGGTGCCTGGTGTCTGGCAGCTCTGTCCCAAAGGGATGGTGACCCGATTTTTGGAGGTACCCACAGCTCCCCTCTGGGCTCCTGAAAACCTGGTTGGGGGATAACTGTAAATTATCCTACAGCATAAGGTGCCTTTTAAAGTGCTTTCTAAGGCTTTTTTTTTTTTTTTTTTTTTTTTTATCCCTGTATGATTTATCAGATCTGGAAAGAATTTTTGGTGGGAAAAAACCTACAAGCTTGATCATTTAGCTGCTGTGTTAACTGGAAAAAAATGAGGAGAAAAACAAAATGATACATTATTACTGAAGCCTCTAACCATCTGCCTGTACAAATATCAAGAGCTTTTATGAGAAAAAGAAGGTACCACACCCAAAGCTTCATTTTTCCTCAAGCAACTGCCCCTGTTATGGCCAGGAAAAAAAAGGATTTGTGTGCCCTGAGACAAATACACACCTCTGTGCTGTTCGTGTGCCATGCCCTCTTGGATACGACCAGGTCTTCAGTTGCGGTTTTGTTTGTCAATGAAAATAAGCGTTTTTCTGAATTCAGAGACCAGGTTTGCATCTTTTAGGCCTCAAGACAATTTGTTATGGTTTATTGAGGACACTGGAGAAAGACATCTTTAAACTGGAGAAATATTCTGGTCCTAGTTCATCTGCTATTGACAAATGACACACAGAAGTTGCAGAGGGGTACTGGATTATGCATTTAGTGGACCGAAATGAAAATCCTACATTGCAATTAGAACATCCATCATATCTAGCATATTGCATATTGCACATTTATTAATAACTAGCGGAGTACTTCTGTGCTTTTCGGAATTGCTTTTGCCACCACACCTTAAAAATGCAAAACTTTCCTTATCCTACTGATTCACTCCTTCCCTTGGGCAAGAAAGGAGTCTCTCCCAGTTCACTGATATTTCCTCTTTATTTCTGTATGCACCAGAGACATGACTGACTTAACAGGAATGAATATGATTCCAAGAAAAGTGCTCTTTAGAAGAAAACTACTAGTCCAGAGCCAGAAGAGGGAGCCTAGAGAGCAAATATTGCTCTTATTTGTTTGCCACTGAATTAAGTCTGCTTTTTTTTTTTTTTTTAAATAGTTGTTCCACAATAGATCTGCATAAGGGCATAGAAATCGAAATAATAAGAATTGTCCTCCATAAGTTCCGCTGTTATGCGAAATATCTTCAAAGAGTAGGATGCACTGACCGTTGATGATCAGACTTTGGAGAAGACACACATAGACGGAGTGCAAAGCTCAGCCTTTATCATGGATCTCGACCATTCCATTCATCGTACTTACTCTTCCTTTTGCAGATGTTGATAGAGAATAAAAAGCATTTCTAGTTGTAATCTTGATTTTCCCTGGTCTCACCTCCAAACCCCCATTACAATTAATTTTTTTTTCTCTCCTTTATTGTCCTTTTCCTTATTTTGGCCACTTGGACAGAAGAGTCCTCCGTGGTGCCATCTATTTGCTCCTTTGTCCCATTCCTGTTTTATATGGGTTACGGGGAGCACTCTTGTGAGACACGTGGTTGTCCTGCCAGCCCCAGCCATGAAGAGGATTCCCTCAGCTCCTCTGGATTCCATCAGAGCCACACAGGATGTCCTAAAGCTGCATCTGTGGTTCCAGAGCCACAGACTCTCTATTATTTTGTATTCTGGGAGCCAGTGTTCCCTCAGAAGAAACAAGTGTCTTTAGTCTAGATGTGAAGTTCACTAAAATCGGTTTTCCCTGTGGCTGGGGACCCTTAGGTCATCAATATCAATCAGGCATGATGAAGAAGCAGAGGGAAAGAAACAGCTGATGAAATCCATCCTGAATCGCTGGTTCACAGAAGTGAGGCATACTTTTGTAAGTCCTGGTAGGCACCAAGAACAAAGCCATCCTTTTCATTCATTTCTTTCCATGGACAAATGCAGCACATTGTCCAGAGGGGCTGTGGAACCTCCCTCCATTCTTGGAGATGCTCGAAAGCCGCCTGGACGCGGCCCTGGGCACACGGCCCCATGGGGCCCTGCCTGAGCGGGGTCTGGGCGCGAGCTACAAAGGCACCTTCAGACCTCAGCCACTCTGTGATCCTGCGGATAGAAGAACCAGCTTCAATTTTTAGACATAGTCTAAATGTGATTAAAACCAAAAGATAATGATTGTTTTTCTGAGTTTACTTTGGTTTCTGTTTTTTACTGTCTTGAAAAATACGTTCACCCGTTTGGATTTTTGTTTACTTTTAGCTTCTCTGCTTCTTAGTTTTCTTAGATATCAGATCTCAAAAGTGCACAAGACCATCTGACAATATCTCTCACCCAACCAAGCACACAGAACTTCTAGGAATCTCTTATTTTTTCTGCATTGCAGGGGGGTTTCTAGATCAAAGGGGCTCTGAAGGAGTCCAGCCCATCTGCAGAGCAGGACTCACCTGGCAAATAGCTGCTTTCCCAAGCTGATCACAGGATGTGACTCCAACTGCAGCAGTCGTTCAGGTGCTCAGAGAGATGCACCTCATGGTTTAGCAACATCAGCGAGAAAACTGCATCTCCGAAGCTGTGTGTTTCCAATTACGACAAAACTTCGCCATATCATGACATCTTCATGTCTTAGCACCATTACCGTGTTTCACTGCAAGAAGCCTGATTGAAGGAATCATTGTCATTAGAATCCGGTTCATACAGCACTGACCAAAGCCTTGGTCTGTGGGGCTCTGGTGTTTAAAGTCGCTACTGAGTTAGGTAAAGCCGTTCCAACCAAAATGCCAACAAAGATCAAATGATGCTAAACCTAACCAACATGCATTATTACAATTCACATTTGTTATAGAAATAGGTACAAATCTTTTGAGGTTCTCTTCTTATATTAGAAGGAGCCAGCTTTGGAGTTGTGCTCACTCCAGCTCTCACTGCAGTCAGTGGCTCTGCCCAAAACATCATCAGTGTAGAATTTTGCCCACAAAGTGCTCGTATTCAGCTACTTTTTTTGGCATGCCTTGAGGCAAAGTGTTTTTTCCTGTTTTCTAACATTAATCTCCCACCACTGGATAGAACGAACCAACTCAAAAATAACGGAGAGTCCTGGGATCCATTTCAAAAGGCAGGTAATGGAACCGGGAGCTAAAAGCAAGCCTTTGATAAGGAGCAAACTACAGCGATTTAAAGGAATGTTTAATATAATAGTGTATTTCCTGTAACTCGTAATCCCCACTTCCTTCAGTCTGAAGTATTCCTTTACCTTTTACAATTTTTGTTCTTCCTTCTGGGGTTTGTGAAAGAAGATACCTTGTATCATTATTCCTCTCTAATTAAAATCAGAAACAGCCCAGAACTGAGATGCCTGGCAGGGCGAGGGAGCAACACATGGTGGAGGACTTTAGGCACGGGATCCCAGAAGCTAACGAGCACGGCATGCAGGCTCTTGTTCATCACTGGAGAAAATGCACAGCTAATGGTGGTGCCTATGTTGAAAAAAAAAGTGCTTTGTAGCTAAGAATTTGCTCTGTCAACTAGTGTTGCTGTGCTCTTTGTATCTCTTGTAGAGTCCATGAAAATATGTAGGAGGCATTGCCTTCGAAATGATGCCAGGTGCCTGAGCTGGTATGGATATACTGCAGGAGTGGGTTTTAGGCTTTTCCCTGCCAAGTAAAATGCTGAATTCCTGGTAACTTTTTTTCATTTACTTTAAAACTCTAATTTTACGGTTTCATTACAAGTAGTAAACTTAGCTCTCATAAACTCTGTCTTTCTCAAGAACCATGTATATTTTTCTTTCTGCCAAAGCATAAAACAACTAGGAAAAAATCAATTTCCAAATATCCAAAGTCCAGTGCGTGCAACAAAAAATGTGCTTCACGTCAGTAATTTCTGTTAACCTGTTAGTTCCACGGTGGGCATTCAGAATAACCACTTTGCAGTTACGTTTTAAGTTTGTACATTGGTTATTACCCTGCAGCAAAGACAGTTGTGTGCTTGATCTGATGTGTGCAGCACTGACAGCTCACTTTGCTGAGTCAAATTTCTTCTTGTGTAGCTGATAAGCAACAACCACAGTTACTGGTTTCATTCCTATGTTTTTTTCTGTGCTGAAACTTTAAGTTAGAGAGCTGATATAGCATTAGTGCACAGCGAGCCTGTCACAGCGCTCCTAAATTTCCATTTTCTTAATTTGTTGTTGGGTTTTTTTTTGGATGATGAAAACCAAAAATTTTCTTGATGGATAATAAGTGAAATTAGCAATCCTCAGATCCCTTTCTTTTGGTACATGAATAAGTTTCCAACCCATTATGGAGATATAAAACATGACTTTGGGAGCAGGAGCCTCAAGTTAGACATCTAAATAATAGACCTGTTTTATAAAATCTTTAGAGTTCTGAAAAGCCTCTGAGTTCCCAGCAGCTCCCCTGGAAGCTCTTGCAAGCTGCTGAGTAGATCTTTGAAAGCCAGGCCTCCCATTTGCATGCTTTTCTCCCCTTGAACTTTAAATAGATTTTTTAGAGGAGCTGTCACATCCCATACAAAAAGCTGTCGCTTTTGATGCATCCCGGTGTCCGTATTTTTCCAGCTAGCTCTGTGCTCCAGGCCTTGTTATGGTGGTTCCTAATTAAAAACAAAAAACACTTTAGATATCATAACTGTACATGCAAATAGCCCGACTAATTAACTGTTGGTTCGGTTCTAAATGTTACTGAGCCTCTTTTGCAGGTGCAAGGGACAAGAGCCTTCTTCACCCTCAGTGCCCGGGAGTTCAGCTCCTCCTCACGGTGCGGGACTCCCGGAGCACAGCTTTCTGGCAGGCTGAACCCAAACTCTTCAAGAACGAGCCCTTGTGCTCTTGTGCATCAGTGCCAGGCCCTGTGTAAAGTGAAAGAGCCTCTGACATGCACCCTTCTCCTTTCTCTCTCCATACCTCAGAAGGAGGCTTTGCCTCTCAGTGCACTGTGGTTTCTGATAGCTAGGGATCATTTGTGTTTGGAGGATGAGAACATATTCCGTATTCTGGAAAATGTGTCTGTGTGCTAGAGAAATGTTAAATGCATTCTTCAGTGGCGTAAAGCATGGTAAGAAACTTACAATAAAAAAAAATCTGTCATTTGATCCCAACCATTTACACTGGTTTTAGAAGAGCAAAGAAAGGGATTCAAATTTTCTGAGGAGACTGAACCTTGACAGAAGCACTATTTTCTGTGGTGCCGCATGACTTATTCTCCTTTAGGCATGGTTTCAAAAGAAAAGGCCGCTCCTCTGCAGCACGTTTGTATTTAGCCTCCTCACGTTCATGCAATAAAATGTGAGAATTGCAATAAGATTCTTATTCTGGGTAATCAGCCTCCAATAACAGTGTTTCACGTGTGGGGAAGCACCCTGACCATGCAATAAATACCAGAACACCTTCAGTTTTTAACCGCAACAATGGGGCTGTCTGTGAACGGCAGGTGTTACACAGAGCTGCCGCTCGCAGCCGTTGAGAGCTCTCAAGGACTGTGGAAGCAGTACGTAAACGCGTGCTTGGGAAGAAACCAGTCTGACTTCTGCCTTCAGATACACCTGTGAGAAGCCTGTTGCTCTGGGTAGGTTTTTTAAATTGCTATCTTAATGACTTTTGAACTGCATTCCCATTGGGCGATCGTTTCTCGTCCTCAAACTGCAGCCCCAGACGCAGCAGCCTGATTTACTGAACTCAGTGTGCTGAAGCTCAGGCAGTAGGAGAGTGGGAGTTTTCAGGTCAGTGATTATAAATCTGGACATCTAAATTCCTTGCAAGCTACATTTTGATGCATGAGTCTTTCCTGGAAGCTGGCCACGTATAAGAATAAACTGAAACATTCAGTCATAGCATTAACATAGAGAAGTTCACTTCTGAGCGGTGCCAAGGGGCAGATCTGGTAGATGTTTTCAGTTGTGACATGAAAACAGATTTGGGGATTTAATCAGAGAAGCAGACAGAAAGATTTCGCTAAGAGCTGCTCTTGCACCAGTGATGGAAAGGCTGGAGGAAGCCATCTGTGTACGTGTCTCTGCTGTTGCTTTCTGTTCTTGTTTCTGGTTTGTTTTTTCCCTAAGTATTTATAAATATGCGCAGTAAATTTCGACATGGCCAAGTTTCTAGGAAATCAAAAAAATAGGTATGTTAGTCCAGAGCTTGGAATCTCAGACGTACATGTAAGCCAGTCTGCAGTGAAACTCTACAGTAAGTCACGGGTTCTGTCTGTCCGTCCTGGTGGCAGGTGCTGTCCAGCCAGGATCCAGGGCTTCCCTCCTGTGGGAAGGGCGGCACAGAGAACAGGCGAAGGTGCCTGCCCGGGTCCTGCCCTGACGCGGAGCCCTGCAGCGCTCCCAGGTCTCTCATCTAAGAAGGAGCCCCAGTATTCAGCACAATGTGGTTCATAATTCTTTCATTTATGTAGGTCGCTCTGAGAGTGCTGCCTTCTATTTATTTCCATGGAAACCACAACAGATACAAAGAGCACAATAACACTCTTTGATCGAACAAATTCTCAGCTACAAAACACTACTTTTCAATGCAGTCACCACCACTAGCTGATTCGCACAGATGAGCTGATCAAGATGCTCTTCATTTTGTGGCGTGACAGCTGTGCATGGCCATCTGGAATGTGGCTGGCTTGTCTTTCATGTCACTGTCACCACTGCTGAAATGCACCACCACTGCCTCACTGTGCTCACATCCTCTGGTTGGTCTCCATCAACGCTCAGCAAGCAGTGATGAATGTCAATGGGTGCCATTTTTTCTGCATGGAGGAATTCAATTCCACCCCTTTGCTCCATCCACACTCCCATGTCAGACACCATTGGGTCAGGCTGCCCCTCTGCTGCTGTCTGTCACACGGCAGCAACATGGAACGGGATATGGGTGGGAAGGTTCCACCCCTACTGCCACACCACCAACATCTGCCTCTGATGTCATGGGCCAACACAGTAATAATAATAATAATAATAACAATAACAATAATAATAGTAATAATAGTAATAGTAATAATAATATAGGAGACATTACTTTCAGAGCAGCCCTCATATTAAATCTGATTTCTATATATTTCTATTATCACAAAATACAGTTATGCAGTTCAACCCTCAGGTAATTTTTTTGGCTTCTTAATGCCATCTCTTTATAATTCTTGGTGAGGTTTGTCAGTGATGTTAGATCTTGTTCAGAGCAAAATATTTGAGCTGTGTGCGTACATGCATGTGTGCCTGTGTACACCCACGCTCAAAAGGTGATGCAATTTCCCATTAAAGCTTGGGATACTCTTAGCTAGGAGGAGATAAAAAAGATTTTTATTCGCTGTCATGAAATAAAGAGTGTGCTCCCTGTGTAGGACACTTTGCAGCCTTCCCTCCATGGGCTCATGGGAGCAGTGGTGAGAAGGTGCACACACCGACAGCCTTTTGCTTGGCCTTGTGTACTGACAGGAGGGAAACGGCAAGGAACTTGAACATGAGATTTTTAACCCCTAGTTCTAGGCGTTGGACAGCCTCTTCTATTTTGAAAATATAATAGAAGAGCAGGGAACCGACAATACAATGCTTAAACTCTTCTCCAAGGCATATGTTATCAAACACTCCCATAGGCTGCACTGCTAAGATCTCTGTTCTGATCCTGTTGAGCTGGATGCTGTCTTAGAAGTTGGGTTTTGCCATTATCTTGTACCTGAGATCCCATGTAGAAATTGAAATTGTAACATCCTGACATCCGTGTCCGCTTTGAATAACTACTGCACATTGCTTACGCCAGCCATGAAAACAAAATATTACTTTTCTAAACCAGTTTAAGGAGAGTATCTCTTGATGAAGGCCGGACGGCATCCACAGAACTGACCATCCACCGGCGGTGGTCCTGCTCGTAGGGATCTCTGGCAGTCACCCACTGTACATACATGGCGTATAATTACATTTGATAGAAGCTTTCTGGTATGTGAGGATAATAAACAGTTCATGTATTTATGAATCTGGAATGTTCCTTAAATGAGTTACTGCATGCTCAACACCAGTTTCCCAAGCCTTTTTCATACTGTAGTATTGCATTACATCTACTAAATAGATTAAAATGTATCGCAGCCTTAAGGGATACATTATTCCTGCGGACAAGCAAGGGCATTTGTGCAAGTAACATTGATTGATTTTAATAGAAGTTGGTTATGCATGTAGATCCACGTGCAGTGAGATCACGTTGTGCTCTGCAGAACACTGGCAGAAGTGCTTTCAGCCTGAAAACACACCAGCCCTCTACTTGCAGTCCGACTTTCACTTGAAACAGTGAAGCAGAGGACAGCAACATTTTATAGCTGCTGGTATCTACATGACTTCAGCATACATTGCCTTTTAAGCCTGCTGCAGAAACGGTAGGGTCTGCACAAACTTAGTATAACAAAAACAACAAAGTGATGATTGGGATTCACTAGCACTGTACTTCTAAGCCTATGGTCATGGCAGTCTGGTGAAGTTCCCACTGACTGGAGAAGGGGGAACATAACCCCCATTTTCAAGAAGTGGAAAAAAGAAGATCCTGGAAACTACAGGCCGGTCTGTCTCACTTCTGTGCCTGGCAAGATCATGGAGCAGATCCTCCTGAAGGCTCTACTAAGGCACATGGAAAATCGAGATGAGGTGATTGGCGGCAACCAACATGGCTTCACCAAGGGCAAATCGTGCCTGACAAACCTGGTGGCCTTCTATGATGGAGTCACAGCAACAGTGGATAAAGGGAGAGCAACTGACGTCATCTACCTGGACTTGTGCAAGGCGTTTGACACTGTCCCGCACGACATCCTGGTTGATAAACTGGATAAATATGGGTTTGATGGACGAACCACTCGCTGGATAAGGAGCTGGCTGGATGGCCGCACTCAGAGAGTGGCGGTCAATGGCTCAGTGTCTGAATGGAGACCAGTGACGAGTGGTGTTCCTCAGGGATCGGTACTGGGACCAGTGCTGTTTAACATCTTTGTCGGTGACATGGACAGTGGGATCGAATGCACCCTCAGCAAGTTTGCAGATGATGCCAAGCTGTGTGGTGCAGTCGACACGCCAGAGGGAAGGGATGCCATCCAGAGGGACCTGGACAGGCTTGAGAGGTGGGCCCATGCCAACCTCATGAAATTCAACAAAGCCAAGTGCAAGGTCCTGCACCTGGGTCGGAGCAATCCCAAGTACACATACAGGCTGGGCGGAGAATGGCTTGAGAGTAGCCCTGAGGAGAGGGACTTGGGGGTGTGTGTTGATGAGAAACTCAACATGAGCCGGCAGTGTGCGCTTGCAGCCCAGAAGGCCAACCGCATCCTGGGCTGCATCAAGAGAAGCGTGGCCAGCAGGTCGAGGGAGGTGATTCTGCCCCTCTACTCTGCTCTCGTGAGACCTCACCTGGAGTATTGTGTCCAGTTCTGGGGCCCCCAACACAAGAAGGATGTGGAGCTGTTGGAGCGGGTCCAGAGGAGGGCCACGAGGATGATCAGAGGGCTGGAGCACCTCCCCTATGAGGACAGGCTGATAGAGTTGGGACTCTTCAGCCTGGAGAAGAGAAGGCTGCGGGGGGACCTGATAGCAACCTTCCAGTACCTGAAGGGGCCTACAGGAAAGCTGGGCAGGGGCTTTTTACAAGGATAGATAATGACAGGACAAGGGGTAATGGTTATAAACTGGAAGAGGGTAGATTTAGACTAGATATAAGGAAGAAATTCTTCACTGTGAGGGTGGTGAGACACTGGAACAGGTTGCCCAGAGAAGTCGTTGATGCCCCCTCCCTGGAAGTATTCAAGGCCAGGCTGGATGGGGCTTTGGGCAACCTGGTCTAGTGGGAGGTGTCCTTGCCCATGGCAGGGGGGTTGGAACAAGATGATCTCTAAGGTTCCTTCCAACCTGAACCATTCTATGATTCTATGTTGTGGGCAACAGTCAGGTGTTTGCCAGAAGCCACCACCCTAAACCTAAACCCTATGGGTTTAGAGTCAGATGAAGAATCCACCACAGCCTCCACGCCACTCAGAATGGCAACTATTCCCTCAGCCTCAAGCAGTTATAACTTTATAGAGGTAAGGCTGATACAGTCAGTTTTGCAGGCAGTATATTACACATCATGGGCCTTATCTAACAAAGTTTCTAGATCACAGGGCATGGATATTTTAGATGGTGTGATGTGTGTATGTATCGACTTTGCGTCACATTGGCAGCCCTGTACTCCTTGTCTTTTATGACAGTTCACACGCGTGCCACCAATGGATGACACGTAGAGGTAAATTACACTGGCTGGTTTAATTTGTTGTCATTCGTACTAGTTTTGTGTTGTTCTTAAAGCTCCTTCTCATCCCAGCCTTCTGATCCTTGGGGCTGTGTAGGGCAGACCAAGCTTTTCCCTCTCCAAATTGTTGCTGTATTTACGAGCCCACCGGGAGGACACAGAGGTGGGTGTGCTCACGTGGCACCGTAGCCACGGAGTGGTCAGCGGTGAACACTGAATGCCAGAAAGCAGTTAGCAACAGGGCTTGCATGTGCTCAGGCTCTTCCAGAACATACAAAATGACTTTCTTATCCTAAGTGTTATGTGTTTGGTGGCAGCTGGTGTTGGTGCTCACCAGTATTGCTGTCTTTGTCCTCAGCAGCGGTACGTGATCATTAATGTATACAGTGGATGGGGACGGTCTTAGAATGACCTCATCCATCCCAGTTCTCTGGAGCAGCATTAGATCATTCCCAGAAGATATTTGCCTCTTGTGCCTAACCCTGTGCTAGAATGTGTGTGCTTTAGGCTTACCTTTAGGAAGTGTAATTTAACATCTAACGTAGATCTGTGCCATACATTAGGCCAGCTGGTTCTAGATACAGACCAAGAAACAGCACAGATCTGATAGAGCTGGACAGACCTGCGTAAATCAGCCACTGACACAGCAGCAACTCTGTTACATCTGCACAATGAAACAAAGCATCCTAATGGAGCTCCCGGACAGCAGCTGCTCCTCACCTCCATTAGCTGGCTGCTGTTTATGGCGCAATGGGTTATATGGTGCAATGGGTTTTGTGGCACAATGGGTTATATGGCACGATGGGTTATATGGCACAATGGGTTACGTGGCACGATGGGTTACGTGGCACAATGGGTTGTATGGCATGATGGGTTATTTGGCGTAATACTTCTTGGTGCTTCAGGGCAGCACTTTTTTACCAACTCCCAGCAGTTTTACACTATTCATTTTTACTTGTCAAATATTGCATTATTACTGTTTAAGTTTTATTGCATTTATTTTTTGTTGAGTGACAACAGAGGTTGTATGTGGCCCTGTTTCCATATATCGGTTAAGTATATCATATATATAATATTACCATATATCAGCTAAAATCAGCGGTATATCAGCTAAATGTTCATTAACTTGCAGTGATACCATACTCACAGCGTGCTCCCATCTCGCACAGCAGTTTTGCCTTCACACTGTGACAAACGTTTCCTTTTTTATTAAGCAGGAATCAATATGCAATTTCTCTCTCCAGTGTGGCTGTACAGATGGTACAGTGTGGTCTGCGTGGTCTGGAGATTTTGGGATGAAATTTAGGGAATTCCCAAGCGAAAGACTTTCTGGCCACTGGCTGAGAGCTGTGGGGGCTCTGGGGTAGGAGGGGCTCTTTCTGCATCACCAAGGAAACCTGCAGTTGGGACTAGGTTAAGAACTTGGGCCCTGCATTATCTGCACTAAAATTCTGCTGCCTTTCTGTATAACACTACCAGAGGAAAAAATTATAGAATCCTGTATTAGTCACTGTTACCGGCAGATAAGCTAGGTTCACTAGGGGCCAGATCAGCGGACTGAAGCCCTATTTTCTGTGGCCAACTTTTCTGAACACAGCTACATCTAAAATAAGTCATATTGTGAGTCATTTTTAAGAGCTGAATGGCACAAGAAGTTCAGGATTTTGGTGTGTGAGTCAAACAGGGTTTTCTTTGGAAGCTTCAATGGACAACGTCAGTTTTCACAGCCAAAGATGTGGCTCTCCTATACCGAGCGGAAAAGAGAGGTTAGGAGTAAGCACTTACAAAACACGTGAAGAAATCAAGATACGACCACGCACTGAATATATATGCATAGATGTGCATACACCTATTTCTCTGAAGCAGATGGAAAAGCCAGTGGAACAAAGAGGACAGAAAGGCATAGGGGAGTCTTACCCATGCCAAATATTGCTCTAAGAAGCATAGAAGAGCACAGTGCCAGCCGGCAATGACTGCGACCTTGGGAAAACGCTTGGAAGAAGCACTGCATCCCTCAGCCACCCCCTATTGCCAACTACTGGGTGGCCGACACTTCTGCCCCTTCTAAAATCCTAATCTGGAGGCCCAGCCAGTGGAGGTGTGCCAGCCGGGACCGCAGATGGGGGATGGCAGTGGCTCCTGGAGCCGCATGTGCGGGGCTCAGGGGAGCCAGCCGGGCCCATCCCAGTCACCCACTGTCCCTCCTGTCAGGCATTTGGAGCCAGCACCGCTCCCGCAGCACCCGGCTGCCAGTCCTGCAGCACCGAGAGTGCCACCAGCACCAGCCGGCTGCCTGTGTGCCCTCCCCTGGAGCAGGGCTCCAGCTCCAGCTCTCCATGCTCGGGTTTTGCTCGCTGATCCACAGTGGGGTTCACAGGAGATCTTTCCCTGTCTCTCTCCTTCCATTCCCGAGCCAAGACCAACAGCTCCTTGGCACAAGGACACTGTGCAGTGGGATGCAGAGGGAGCAAAGCTTTGAGGGACCCATGCAAACACAGCAAGCTTTTCTCTGGGAAAAAAAAACATATATTTGCCCTTGATCTCCCATTGCATAGTAATCCCAAGAGTCAACTTTCTGAAGGAAGCCAATGAAGTCCCCCAGCTCCTGCCCGAAGAGCTGGGCAGGAACCTGCCCGGTGGCTCTCGCAGTGCGTTCCAGGAAGATGCAGGCACAGGGTTTGGAGGCAGCCGCGGCACAGGGCACTGCTCTCGGCACTGCTGCGACGGGCGATTGCCAAAGCACACACAAATACGGGGAAACCCGTGTGTGCTGAAACGCCCAGCGTCGTGGCACGGCTGTTTGTACTACGAAACAATAGCCCCACAGTGCACTTTATTACTGTAATAACGGAAAGATACAATGCATAAAACCTAAAATTATCTGCTATAAACAAAGGCTGTGATTGAAAGAAAAATAAACCAAACAATCGTAAGGTAATTGGCTTAGGCACCTTCATCGCTGCCAATTATGCAGCGGTTGCCTCCATCTTACAAGGGTTAGATGGTATTTCCTCTCCCTTGAATTAGTTAGAACATTATGTTAATGTCAATTACTGATTACTCTTAATGAACTATTTTTCTGCAAATATGATTTACGTGTTTTGGTGTTCTCGTTCAACCACCTAAGAAGGTACGTCTGGAAAATATTTTAACATTTGGTATTGGAATGAGTTCTGGGTGTTCAATGGCGTCACATTTCTCATGATGCCCGTGCTTCATTAAAAGTAGCTCTAGGATATTTAGCACGCATTTATAGTTCACTTTGACACACATACAACACAGCCACTGGTAGGGGAAAACAGTTATTTCCCAAGTGCAGAACGAGGAGCGATATCCGAAATACGTTCTCAGCACTAATGGTCTGCACAGTGTAAATGCTGATTGCTGTGTTTAGAAAACCTTGCTCCGCTTGCCATAGGGAACTTCTAAAAAGCGTTGATTTATGCGACTATTTTCAAACAAATTCTGGCTTCTTGTAAATATTTGTATTCACGAGAGCTGACGTATGTCTCTCCGACAATAGTTGCATTCTCATCAGTGTTGGTGTTCTCTTGAGGATAAAGATCTTAAAAAAATGGTTAAAAATTGTGTTAACTGAGACTGGAGATGCGAGCGAACCAACAAAACCCGGCAATAACCAAGGCAATGGGTTTTCCAAAAGCTTCATGAGCTTTGAAGGGCACGTCCCAGGCTGGTCTGTAGGACACTTCTTGTAAGATCAGCCTGTGAATCCCCAGCAGAAGCTCCACGTTCCCCAAACACAGATAGAACACACAGAGCAGAACAATGCAGCGCGCCTCGTCCTTTCTGAAAGTCTTGGGCTATTCATCACACTTCTTGGTATCGCCCCTACCAGCTCCTTTCAATCAGCTGCCTTAGAGTCATTCTGGGAATTGCTTCTCACCCACTTCCACGCCGCTGCCTTATTCACTGTTTCCAGCAACTTCACAGACCTTGTTTTTGTGCCTACGGTTTATATACAGCGCATAACATAAGTTCATCTTTGCTTTTACGTGGTTTAATTGCCATTTAATTCCAACTCAAATAATACACTCAGATTTTCCTGGTTTAAATGTAGTTCGATAGAAGTTGTTTCTCATTTTTCGGTGTTATTTTAAAAACACTAGAATTAAAAACACTGGAATTGAAAAACGGTAAAAAATGTATTTTCACAAAAAAAAACCATCGATGCAGAGAGAAATTTCCTTTCTTTCTCTTTAGATAAACATTCTCAATTTTTTTTCCTGGTGCAAGAAAGAGCCCTTTAGAATGAAGTAAGTTTAGAATGAGCAACAACTGCGATTCTGACTTCATTTCATAACAACACTTAACGAACTTCTTCAAACATCAATTTCTCAAAATACATGTAAATTGCTAAAAAAGATGTTTTTGATTGTAAATTAAATCAGAGATTTATTAATTTCTCTATGGAAAAACCTCTGTTGTTGACAAAATACAAAATGTGCACTTACCTATTCTATTCTAAACCAGCAATGTTGAAAGTAGTGCTGCTTCGATGAAAGCAAAGCACCAAACATTTTTCAAGTGTTTCGGAAGAGGAAAAAACCTTTCTCTAAAGTACATTGTTCTGATGATTTATGATGTTTGTAAAATGTATATGATTACAAACACCTTGACTTGGAGCTTTAAAACAAATGGAATAGATTCGGCATTTTCTAAGAGTCCAGACAAGTTGTTTAATTTCAACAAAGAAACAACAAATTATTTGTAGTATTGTCCATCTTGTCCGATGTTATATTGGATTGTGTTTGGAAATTTCTTCTGAAGTCACCTAACTTACATATAAGGGGAATTGAGAAAACTGTTTTAGGTCAGTCTGGGGGGTTTGTGGCTTCTTTGCCCCGTCCTTTGGGACACAAAGAGGTTAATGACCCGATCTTCAGGTGGAGGAAAAGGAAAAAACAGTGGCATCACTTTTTTGAAAAAGTCTCTGAAAAAAATCTGAGCATCACACCGAGCCACCCTGAGTGTCTGGCACCTCTGCTTGAAACTCCTTGGAGCAAAGGAGCATTACCAGCGCTCACAGCAGTCTCTGTTGGCTTCCCCACACAGCGATGGAGGCCAAATGCTTCCAAAGGAGAGCACTGCTGCAGCTGCTGCCCAGACAGCACCAGGACAACCTGGGACAGACGGCTGAGTTTGGGCGAGCCGTGGCTGTGAGCAGAACGGAGAGCCAGCGTGCCTGGAGCCAGGGGCAAGTGTCGGGGCTGCAGGACGCTCCCTCCACGCTCGTCCTGAACATGGCTGTACAGGAACCCCCCGGGGACGCCGTGTCCTGTGATCCCTTCACACAGAAGAAGAGCGGTGCATTGAAGAAAACCAGACATATTACCAAAGGTGAGAACAGAGCAAGGTGGTGTTAGTATGGACGGACGTCAGAATGCGACGGGATTTTCCACATCTTTTAGGAAAAGATTTGATGGACGTATTTGAATCTTCGATACTTTCACACGGAAAGGTTACGGCGTTTGCCATTAACTTCAGCGTCTTCCCGATAAACCACAGACTTCAGAAGTCGTTGCAGAATTTCCGTGATTTTAAATAAGATCTACCGCGGGCATGGCAAAGCACGCGTGGTCGGCAGCGGACCTCCATGGGCACAGCCTGATCCCTGCGGGGCAGAGGCAGCGGCTGAGCCTGGGGAGGGCACCTGGAGCCATGCTGAGTTCTGGAGCCGGGACCACAGGCTTTGTTCGAGCTATGGGGCTTCATGTACGTTTGGTAGTGCTGCGAATCCAGACAGAGTAATTACATGCTTCTTTGTGATACAAATTCTTTTTGTTCGTACAGCACTGGATCCAGATATATTTTTTTAGTTTCTTGAAATCCTACGATGTGTGGTGCCATACGTACAACACAGACCTTTTGAGTTAGGAACCCATTTAGCTACACGACGTTTCCCATTTAAGGGGATCTGGGCCTGCTCTCTCCCAATTCAACCCTGGCAAGGGCTGACCCCGGGGCATCACCACAGCCCCGCGCCATGCTGGAAGGCACTGGCGCAGAGTGGGGCATTGGGTGCTCCAGGACACTGCCCCATGGAGGCAGAGCAGAGAGGCAAACTGTGCCTTTTCTTTCTGCAGAGCATTTCAATATTTGCAGGATCCAGCCCCAAACAGAGTGCTCCTCACAGCCCCCAGCACTCTGCTGGGGGGTTCTGCAGCAAAATGGAGCTTCTCGGTGCTGCCCAAAAGCATTGCATGTGGGTGCGTCTCTCCTGCATGGTGAACAGAACAGGAAACGGAATGGAATCACAGAATCACAGAATGGCCCGGGTTGGAAGGGACCTCAAGGATCATCAGGTTCCAACCCTCCTGCCACAGGCAGGGCAGCCAACCTCCAGATCTGGCACTAGGTCAGGCTGCCCAGGGCCCCATCTAACCTGGTCTTGAACACCTCCAGGGATGGGGCACCCACAACCTCTCTGGGCAGCCTGTGCCAGCACCTCAACACTCTCAGTGAAGAACTTCCCCCTGACGTCCAAACTAAATCCTCTCTCCTTCAGCTTAAAACCATTCCCCCTTGTCCAATTGCTGTCTGCCCTTGTAAAAAGCTGATTTCCCTCCTGTTTATAATCTCCCTTTAAACACTGAATGAAATGAGATGAAACAAAAGGAATAAAGTAAATAAAATGAAATAAGATAAAATACAATGAGATAAAATAAGATAAAATACAATGCAATAAGATAAAAGAAAAGAAAAAGAAAAAAGAGGGGGAAAGTGTTTTTCTGGGAAAAAAATAAGAAAAAGAAAATAGGCTGTTCCTCAGGGAGGAGAGGACCCGGCGCCCCGCAGGGTGGTTCCCAGCGCCCCGCGCT